>VZQC01001095.1:158334-353340 GCA_009823505.1 Rhizomys pruinosus | reverse complement strand
CCCCCCCCCCCCCCCCCCGCCCTCAGGGCTCTTATAAGCTCGCCAAACCCACAGCCTACCCCCTCGCGCATTTTTGCTGAGTTATGCAAGCCCACCAATCCTGTAATGCCAAGGCTTGGAAACCCCCCTGCTTGCGATTTTTCCTTTAAAAAGGGGTGCCCATATGGAGCCTCGGACCTCTTCCCAGTCCTGCTGTGCCAGCTATGGGAACAGACTGGGCTTGAGCTTATTGATTAAAAGATTCTCTGCCTTTGCCTCAGTGGTGGTCTGCAAAGGTCTGGGATTAAAGGTGTGTGCCACCACACTCAGCAGGATTACATTTTTCAAATTCATAAAATACATATGATAATAAAAGAAAACACTTTTGCTTCTTATACATGAAACTCTTTGACAGTAGATGAGGTCCTTTTTTGTTTTTAGTATCCCAGATTCTAGTTGAAAAGCCTATAAAAATTATGATTCAGACAGAGACAGGCAGGGCAAATTAGAAAAATTAAGGGAATATTTAATTTCTTAAATTTATCTTCAAAAAATACACATCTGTATTATGTATTTTATTTGTGTGCCACCCTTCACTGTGTCCATTTTTGTTCTCTCTATCACTTCAGTCTTGTTTTGTATGATCCATGAAATAAAATCATTATTTTTGAAAATATATTTAATTTAAATAACTATTTTATTCATATAAAATCATATTCAATTTATATCCTAGGTATAAATTAAATTGTTTCTAAACCAAAGGACACTCCAGTTTCTTTATGGTTTGCTGAGGCTGGTTTGATGGGACATAAGCTAAGTTGAGAAGTCATGTCCTAACGTCAGTTACAGAAAATGATGATTGACTCTTGTTTTCTCAGACATATGGCACATTAGGGTATTTTTTGTAAATAGTATTGGTTTTACTGTTCTTTCCACTAGCATATAAAACACTTGATAATAGGAAATTTTGTCCATTTGGTTCTCGAGTTTATCCTGAAGATGAGACACAGTGGATGACACACGTAAGGCTCACTGAGTATTTGTTTATTGAATGAGTATCTGCCACATCAAAGACATGCTGAATGGAGCAGCTAAGAAAAGACAAGCACTGTCAGGAAGGTCAGGAGTATATCAATATTGAGATGTTGAGAAAACTTTAAATGATCTTGATGGATGACTATGCAATTCCATTGGGGTAGCTGAAAATGTCAAAAAACAAGTAGGAGCTCAAATTGGCACATGCTAATGAGAAAGATACCTTTAGAAATAAACATCTCTGAAGTAGAAAAGAGAAATAAAGTTGGAAAGGCAAAAGTGAAGCCAGTCTCTAAATAATCTCAATTGTCAAGATGGAAGATTGGTGTGAGGCCATTTTTGAATGTCGATCTCAAATATGTTTGTTTATAAACCTTGGAACGAAATGGAGAAGGAAAGGTTACAACTCATCCAAGAAGAGGCCAATTTGCCCTGTAGTTACTTTTGACCTGGGGGCAATTCCAAACAAAGCCAGAAAATCGAAAGATCCCATCCCCTTTATTTTCTTCTCTTCACTCTAAGAACAGCAATTACAAAGGACATTTTCATGGTATTTTGCCAGCCCTGATTCTATTACAAACCTGGACACGGTTTCAAGGGCAGGAACAGGCATATGTTTATAGGATATCTACTTGAATATTTTCCCTTATTTTTCTCTTTATGTGGAGGTTATCTTGATATTTATTGTATTGCTCAGTTGACACAAATTAATGTCAGATAAAGGCAACTGACATTTTTTTAGTAGTCCTTCAAATGTGACTTGCCCTCAGTAGGAAACGAGTAATTTGTAGTATTTTATAAATTGGGTGCAATATTCTTCCCATTCTCCTTGGGTACTCAGTGTTTTTAGTGCTTTTACTGATACCCATTGTTACAAGGTAGAAGAATTGTAACAATTTGTTGATGTGAAATGTGGGAATTCAGCCTAATGTACCCAAATTTTACAAATTAAAAAATTCTAGTTAATGATAAGATGGCATTATATGATTATTAAATAGAAAATGATAAATCACATTAAACAAGCACATATCTTTATAATGTTAAAGTATGTGTATATTTTCAACAAAGGTTACATCACCTTTTAAGGTGCTAAACTTCATACATAGGGAGTGAAACAAATCTTATAATTGAAATGTTTTGTGGACCAATGACATTTCATGGTATGAAAAAAAACCACACAAACAGCAAAGTCTTGTATGTATTATAATTTCAGGGAATTACAGTCCTTCTAAGTGTGCATGTGTATGTGTGTGTGTGTGTGTGTGTGTATGCACAAACACGTGCATATGCCTACATGTAGAGGGAGGTGAAATACAAAATAAAGTTTGAGAAATTACTGAAATTACTTTTTTAAAAAGCAATTAGCATTTTTTTTCAGTTCCTTTTTTTTTCTGATATAGGATTTCACTATGTAGCCCTGGCTGTCCTGAAACTCGGTATGTATATCACACTGGCCTTGAATCTTGAATTCACAGAAATATGCTTGCCTCTGCCTCCCAAGTGCTGGTATTAAAACCATTAATGAACTACTACTCCCAGCATGCCTTGACTTCTTAATAACCCAACTTGTAAAAGTTTTTCTAGATAGCTTTCTGGTATCTCCACTGTATTTGTGGTGTGTGTGTGTGTGTGTGTGTGTGTGTGTGTGTGTGTGTGTATGTATACAAACTTATATGTTACACCCATAAATATATGTGTAATTTTGAATGGTTGAAAAGTTACAATTGATATGTATCCTAGAATCTGATTGATTGGCCAACAATCTGATTAGTGACTATAAATCACTTTACCTATCACTTCTTGGTAGAGTGCTGTCCCCAAAATAAAACTAAGCAAACAAATGAAAACTTTGAACAAAAATAAGTGAGCTACTATATTATTCAATTTCACTTTGCTTATTAAATTTTTTGGAATTTTTTTTAAAAAGAATTTCACATAATTTCTAAACCAAAAAATTCACACATAAAAAAAATCTCATTATAAGTTATGTCAAATAATTAATTTCAATATGAATAAATGTACACTCATTTCTATACACATCCACATTGGCTTGAATTTTTCTAGCTCTATGTCAATACATATGACAGCTAATTGATTTAATCTTAACGAAATCTCACCTCTGTGAAAAAATTGAATTAACTCAATTAATTACTACTTGATGTGGCTTAATTGTGAAATGTCCATCAGAGTTCCATTTAAACACTTGCTACCCAGCTGCTGGTGCTGTTGTAGAAGGTTGTAGAGCATTTAGGGGCTGGAGCCTTGCTGAAGGAAGTGGATGGTTAGGGGTGAACCTTGAGGTCTTATAGCCCAGCTTCATTTCCTGTTTGCTTTCGGCTTCCTGATTGCAGATGCAATGTGGCCTGCTAGCTTCTTGTTCTTGCCTTCATGCCGTCCCTGATACTGCCATCTCTTCCATGTCAAGATGGAACGATCCTCTCAAACTGCAAACCAGGATAAACCTTTCCTTCCTTAAGTTGCTTCTCGCCAAAAATTTGATGTCAGCAACGAGAAAAGTAACTCCAACAAAAATTCCTACCAGAAATGGGCTGTACTAAATCTATGTGGTTCTTAGTCCTTTGGAACTGGTTTGTAGAAGAATTTGGAACTTTGGCCTAGAAAATCACTCAATGCTCTAAAAGCAGAGATTAGTAGACCATTCTAATGGTGGTTGGAAAACCAGAAGCCTAGAAAAATATGGAATGTGGATGTTGGCTGGTGAGGTTTCAGGAAGAAACAAAGAATCTGTCAGGTGCAGGAAGAGAGGCCTTTCAGGATGTATTCCAGCAAAGCATCTGGCTTCACTCTGCCCTTGTCCTGATAAGAGTGACACTGAATTTCAAATGGACTGCTATGCGTGGTGGAGGAAGTTTCAAGGTAGGTAGCATTCCGTCTGAGGCATTGTTCTTATCCAGGTCCACAGTGAAAAAGAGCAACAAGGAGGGGAGAAAGCTATAAAAATGTGTGGATTCTACAGGAAAAAAAAGTCATTTTAAATTTTCAGCCACAGTACTGGCTAAAGGAGGCTGTACTTGTTAAGAAACTTGAGGCTCTACGCTGGGAGCCTTGGAAAGGTGTCCCGATGGCAGGACACCACCTAGCAAAGACTCCAACTTGTGAAAATTAAAATTGAGCTGAAAGCAGAGAGCTGGAACTCAGAATGTCAAAGGGGTTCCCTGCTCCTGCAAAGCAACTGCCGAGGGGAGTGTTTCCCCAGGGTTCCCATGCACAGGCTGCTGCAACTGTGATCCAAGATGGTCAAGCTTCATCCCGAGTTGGCAGATGAAATTATAGTGTTACTCATGTGGTGGTTTGTAGACATGAAAGATGCAACAATGAAGGCTGTCAAAGAGTCTTCTTCCACATTTCCAAAGAGCTGCCCAGGTCACATGACATGGCCTCTTGTGAAGAGGCCATGAAAGGTGCAACCTAAGTTGCAATGGAGACACCGGGGTTTTGGAGAAGGAAGAACTACAGGATATTCAAAGATCACCCATACACAGAGTGGAGCCAGCCCAGAGAGAGACTGTGTGTGCTGCAGGAAGAAGAGCTAGAGACACAGGAATGATTTTATCACGTGCTCCAGATGCTACACATGGACTGAAGGATCTGATGTTTGCCCTGATGGATTTCTGACTTGCTTTGGTCTGAAATTTCCTTGCATGGCTCCCGCTGCTGCTTTGGAATGGGAATGTTTATTATGTACCATTGAATGTTGCAAGTATCTAATTTGGTTTTTTTTTCAGCTATTTTTCAAAATAGAGATTCTTAACAATTTTCACTTCAACTACTAAGGAAATTAATACTTTCCTTTTAAAAGTTCTTGTGTCACGACATGGGGGCACACACTTGCATGCAGACAGTACATTCATACACATACAGAAATAAAATAAATAAATAAATAAAAGTTCTTGTGTGTGTTTGTGTGTGTGTGTGCATGTGTGTGTGTGTTTGTGTGTGATATGTATGTTTGTTTCATATGGGTTTCATTATTGTTGTGCGTGGAGTAGTGCAGGGCCAAGCTCATGTCAGTTCTTGCCTTTCACCATGTTTGAGACAGGGTCATTTGATCACAACTGTGCACACCAAGGCTAGGCATTCCATGAGCATCTGGAGGTTTTCCTAGCTCTGCTTCTCTCTCAGATGTGGGCTACTGCGTCCTGTTTTCTATTTGCTCTGAGATCTGAACTCATGTCCTCACACATGCATGACAAGTGTTTTCCTCACAGAGCCCATTTCACAGCCTTTGTCTATTGATCGTATGAGTGGTAAACAGGAGATTACAGTCAAGAGTTTTTCTTGAGTCTCAGAAATGATTTTAGATTATTGGACAATGTTGGGGCTATTCAAGACAGCTTTAGAAGCTGGAGCAAATTTATTTTGCATGATGAGAAGGGCATGAGTCTAAAGGGGCCAAAGGTAGAAGGAGGTGGCTTAAAAATGAAATGTCCCTCATAGGCTCATGCATTTGAATACTCAGTCACCAGCCTATAGTGTTGTTTTAGAAGGTTCTGGAATTTTTAGGAGTTAGAGCATTGTTAGAGGAATTATGTCTTTGGGGTTTTATAACCTTCTTGTTCATGTTCTGCTTCTTGAGTGCTCTTCCCATTATCTCTACCTGACTAACTTCATGTCTTTACCAACAGGATGGAATGACCCTCTCTGAATGTAAGCCATGACAAGCTCTTCCTCATCACAATAAGAAGAAAAGTAATTAATATGCTACCTTTTTATATTCATGAAAGTTGCAGCTCACTGGAACTCTGAATTTTGGACTGTTCATAAGGAGGTATAGTATAAATTTTCCAAGAAGAGAACTTTAAATGTTTCAAGCAATTCAGCCCTTATTTTCTCCTCTTTGGAATGGATGCTCTCTTAATAGCAACCCCAGTGGTTTGTTACAATAAAATACAAAACTGTTATTATAGAAACTAATACCTCTAATAAGAGCAAAGTAAATAACACTGTGGGTGGTAGAAGTGTATAAGAAATAATATGTTGTTTGCAATCTCAGAACATACAGTTTTTTGGCTATGACATCATGTTATCTACATGGCCTAGTTTGCATGTAAAATTATTTCAGAAACTTGTGTTAATATAAGGACATGATTTTAAGATATTATCACACTTATGACCTGAGTAATGACTTGTAAAATATTAGAATTAGAGTTGAAGATCATCTCATTTGAGCTGGTGGAGAAACAACTTTATCAGTTCATCAGATGAATCATCAATACCATCTGATGACATGAAAGAGAAGCATGCAATGGAGAGGAAAAGAATAACTGTCTTATTGCAAAACTCAAAGAAGACAAATAGCTCATGAGGGCCAAAATATTCTGATGACAGGAAATTTGACAGATATAATCAGATTTAATTAATTCAAGTTAATACGAAGAATGTCCTAAATAAGACCACATTAAATATAAATTCAATATAAACCTATTTATGCAGCAATTATTATTCTTAGTGATTCAGATTCATAATGTACACTCATTGAAAGGATATTGTAACTGTGGCAGAAGTGAAACGCTGACAAGCACTCACCACGTGTCCATGGCAGCAAATGAATGAAATCCACATCCCTGAAATTGGCCAAAAGAACTTACAGCTCCAGTATTTTCTCAATCAAACTATGACATCTGTTTTAACTTTAATGCTTATAACGACAAGTCATAGTTAAACTCCTCATGTGCTCTGAAAATTAAAAATTAATTTTGAACAACTCATTGAATAAGAAACTTCAGTGTCCAGTTTCCTTAAAGCATCGTTGATGTAATTCCCCTACCACTGATTGAACATTTCTGTAGAACTCCTCTAAATGTGCTCAATGAATCCCCAGCACATTTCTGCATCATTAGGTGTTTACACAGTGACCTTAATAGCAGGATTTTAGCCTGATGAGTTGTCTGTTCCTTCGGCTGCCTCAGGCAGCAGTTAGACTGGGGCTGTGTAACTCTTAGAGATATGGTGACAAATGACAAATATCACATTAGCCTTCTTAAGCTCGCCACATTAAACACTGAAATGCCCTCTATTGTACTACCCTTCAAACACGTCCCAAGGTCTATCCAGAAAGTCCTCAGCTCCTACTCATAGGGAGTGAAAGTTACAGATACAGTGCTGTTTGTTAATCATATGTCAATCATCTGAAATCTATTTGAAACCAGGCATTCTAAATATACTGCTTAGATCTAAATGACATCAGTAGTTTCATTATATGTTACAAAGTCAAGGAATCCTATACCAGCAAATTTCATATCTTTCTATTATAGAATCAATGACTTCTCAGTCAGCTAAACATTAAAAATGAAAACAAATATTTGCTGCACAGATTTGTCTAGTACTAGGATCTCTACTAGTGTCTTAATAAGTGAAATAATTCAGTGGCTGGATCAAAGAAGGCCATATTGATAATATAATTCTCACATACACCTTGTCATATGTGGCTAAAGAATATAATGCAAGTAGATCACCAAATATTTTTATTTTTATTTTTTATTTATTTTTATTTTACATGTATGTGTGTTTGTAAGCATGTAAGTGCACCCAAGTGTGCAATGCCCATGGAGGCCAGAAGAGGGCATTGTATCACTCTGGAACTGGAGTTAAGGATTGATTTTAGCCACTATATGGGTGCTGGCAAGCAAACCAAGGCCTACAGTCAGAGCAGCCAACGCTCTTAACCACTGAGCTTTCTCTGCAGCCTAAACAAAAAATTTTTAAGTTATATTAAGCAGAAGCATAATAACTATAATTAGGTTATGGTTCCTCAAATGTAAACTCCATAGGTTGTAGATCTATCTAGAGTTTCTGGCTTTAAGAGATTGAAATTTTTTATTACAATTTGTGAAGGGGGGAGATATGTGTACTGCGGCAGTTATGTAGAAATCAGAGGACAAATTCTTAGAATCAGTTCTTTCCTTCCTCCTTTACAGGGGTTCTGGGGATTGAACTCAGGTCCACAAGTTTATGCAGCAAGTACCTTTACTGGCTGAGCTATCGTTGGTCTTCCTGAGCCTAGCCTCAGTTTTTACTTTCCTTCCTTCCTTCCTTCCTTCCTTCCTTCCTTCCTTCCTTCCTTCCTTCCTTCCTTCTTCCCTCCCTCCCTACCTCCCCCTTTCCTCCCTCCCTCCCTCCTTCCTTCCTTCCTTCCTTCCTTCTTTTTTCCTTTCTTCCTTTCTCCCTCTATTCCTTCCTTCCTTTCTTTGTGTGTCTGTGTGTGTTATTATTATTTTGGTTTTCTGTGCTTTTCTTTCAGACAGACAGAGTCTCACTGTGTACCTCTACCTGGCCTTAAACTCAATATGTAGACCAGGATAGTCTCAGTCTCACAGTGATCCACCTGCCTGTGCTTCCCAAATGCTAGGATTAAAGGTGTGTGCCATTACACCTGGCTAGTTTTTACATTTCTAAACAACAAAAAGCAGTGACATATTTTTCCAAGAATTCAATGCTTTTAAAAAATCTATTATGCAATATTCAATATCTTTGCATATAAATTGTTCTTGAATTTGTATATCATGAACTATAATCTCTAATTCATTTTTACCTTGCAGCTTTTCCATATTTATTCATTTTTATACTCATTTCTCAGAACAATTGTAACGTGCGTATTTAAATTATTCTTGATAATTATCATCTAATCAGTTTATACTAATATTGCTTTCCTAATATCTACTCAACTATTTTATTTGTATTTCTAACATATTATTATTCCAATTTATTAAACAAGTCTCAATATTTAGTGAGGAAGTACATTTTGCCAAAAATACATTGTATTGCATCATACACCTTTTTACTATTATTGGCTTTTAAAAACCATACCAATTTGTCTGTTATCCACAGCCTTGGAGTCTATAAGCTTAAATATGAATTTGGAAGGTCAGAAAATGCATTTCTTCTGTAATTGTTCAGTTGCTTTCTCCTTTCTCCTTCTTGTTAATGAATGAACAAGACCTTGACCTTGACCGCCTCGGAACTGTCACAAGGTAAATCCTAAATTCTATCCAGCTACTAAAGTAACCTTTACAAGTGCAGTTGGCCTTCCATATCCAAATGTGGTAAAAACTTGGATTTGAACATCTAAAGATCAAGACTATTTTTTAAATTACATTTGTTCTAAACAAGTGCAGACTTTTTCTTGTCATTGTCCCCACACAATGTAGTATAATGGAACTGTTTACAAAGCTCCTGCATTGTACTAGTCATATAAATAACCTAGAGATAATTTAAAACTTAGCATGAAGCAGTTATTATTAATATGTACTAATGCATTCTCTATGAGGTACTTGAGATCTATCCATTTTCATCTACATGGGGCTCCTGGAACTTGCTTTCCCATGACACAGAGAGATTAGGGCATGAAATGTCTGTTCATGTTTCATTTGTAGAGGAATTTTCTTTATATGAACCAACTCTGGATAAAATGAAATGAGAGAAATAACAATATACTGGTGGAACTTAATTAGAATTCAGGAGCTCTATATTTGGTCTTTTCAAGACAGGGTCTCACTGTAGTCCTGGCTGTCCTGGAACTCACTCTGTAGACCAGGCTGGCCTTGAACTCACAAAGAGCCACCTCCTCCCGAGTGCTAGGATTAAAGGGGTTGCACCACCACGCCCAGCTAGGAGCTCTATATTTGGTAACCTTTTACTGCTTTTTATTACATTGAATTTATTTTTTTCATGTTTTTATTTTTATTTGACGTTTCCAAATGTGAAAACATCAAGATTCTTACACCAGTTAGAATGAGACCGTCTCAAGTGAGATCATGCAAAGCAGTTCAGTCTATACAATCATTTCTCTTCACCTTTTCTGCTTCATACAATGTGATTGACAGAAAATTAGATGGCATGAGCTTGGTCGGAAAATGTCATTAAACAAACAAAAAGCAACAACAAAAAAACACCACCACAAAGGGCAGTTTCTACTTTTCTGCAAGTCAATTATATATATATATATATNTCAATTTTCAATAACATATTTTTTACTTAGGAGGCACATGGAACTGAAAAATTTAACTGTCCAATTTTATTCAACTATTCCACGAGAATTTATATTTTTTAAATAAGGTAAGTCCTCTTCATCATTTCTGCTTTTCCTTTAACACTCAGCATTTAATCATGTGGATAATCTTAGAGAGTTTTTGAGATTCTAATAATCTTATGGAGTCTGGTCCAAGATAAATGCTTCATTGTTTTTTTATTTCAATTCTGTTGCAGGTGCTTCCCTGTCTAAATTCAACCACAACCTTCATGAGAGTTCTGAGTTTATTCTCTAACTCTATCAGCGAATGCAATCATTACAGAGTTGTTTGCTATCTTGGGCTATAAAACACCAGTGCCAAGGTGGTATAGTATAATTACTTGTATAGTATTTTTCCTGAGTTTTTGAAGCCCAAATGTATATGAATCAGTAATTCTCTAAAAATATGTTTGTGCCATAGTTTTCAATTATGAAAATTAGAAAATCAGTAGCCTAGACGGAGTCAAGTAAACTCACTCAGTTAAACTATTTTACTCTAGAGAACACTTGAATGGAGCCTGATTGCAGAAGTTCTGATTTCTCAGAACTTCTACCTCACTTGGCTCCTTGGAAAATCCCCAACTTAGGTGGGCTTATGACTTTACACTCCCCTCCTAAAGCCATACTGGAAAGTCTTCATCCAAGTGTGGATGGTGACTTCATCACAGCTGGACAGAATGTCTAGACAACCTCCCCAGGGCTTCCTCAGCTCATATAACCATAGCCACCGCCCCCCCCACTTGGGCAACTAGGGTCAATAGTTGATTGGGAAGTGTGGCTGGCCCTCCCTCACCCTCCTTTTTTGCAAAGCATAATACTCAACAAGCTTAGGTACACAAATGGTAGCAGCCAAGCTTGGGAAAAAAGCATCTGCCCATGGTCTGCTTGTCAGAGGACCGTCTTATGTAACATCATGTTGTTAAAATATGTGTATAAATATGAAATAAAATGCACAGTGTAACTGGTATATGACATGTATTAACTATATATGAACTGTAATTCACATTATATATATATATATATACATATATTACATAATGTTTGGAATATGTATACAGTTCATATATATGTAGTATATCACTTTATGAAAGATTTGTTTTAAATGACATAACCTTGTTACATTGCTTATTTTGTCTATATATAGGAAGGCCAGCAAAGATTTTCAAATTTGATGAATCAAAATAAACTTTAATATTACTTTAATAATTGCTTTATGTATCCATATTTTTAAACAAAGATTTTCAGTGATAATATAGATGTAATTCTCTTGTCATAGATTGTATAAGTAAAGACAAAAGTACACACATTTAAAATGTTTTACTTATTATTCTTATTTCAACTGTATGAGTTTATTGCTTGCATGTGTGTAAGTGCACCTATGCCAATGGAAGTCAGAAGAGGGTGTTGGATTCCACTAGAACTGGAGTTACAAAGAGTTGTTGGCCACCATGTAGGTGCTGGGAATTAATCTGGGTACTCTGTAAGAATGCTCTGAACCACTAAGCCATCTCTCTAGCCCTAAAAAATATAAAGATCTTTCTCATAGGAGGTAAAATTGACAAATTTGAAATCAATGTAATATAATTATAATTAGGACATAATATTAGATAAACAGATATACATATGACATACTAAAGGATACTAAGGCCATTAGAATGGAAGTAAGATTAGCAGCATGGAAGTACCTAGGTGTAGTTAGTTTAGGTATTGGCAATGGTTAGGATTTGGGAGAGTGAAAATGGATTGGAAGTTACTGTAGAACCCTAACATATTGCTCATAGTTGTTTCACAATTCCTTTATACCTATGTATCTGCCTTTTTGTCAATATTATTTTCCATTGTGTAGCTGTTTTCTCCACACTGTAATTTTTTTTAGAGGGAGGAAGAAGACTCACAAAGTTCACAAAAGTTATAAGACACTTAAATGATTTACAAAGCCCAGGAAACCCATAAGACTCCTGAGATCCCTGTGTAAAGGTACAGAGTGTTAATCGGTAGGAGAGAGGAGACACGTCTGTGTGCGGCTGTCTGAAAATTGTTCGGGAACTACAGTGATGCAGCTTTTGTGAGTTCCCAACCACGATTCAATATGTTTTATGATGATCCAGATAGCTGTGTTCCACCCATGCCTCTGTAGAAATGATTACTTGAGTCTGTTGCTGCCCCCCCCCCATCTGGGGTTACTACAAACAAGCTTTCCATGAAAGGCAATGTAACCTAATTTTTAGGACTCAGGGCTCAAATATTGCTTGTGGCTCTCCATGGTAATCTCCAGCCTGCCTTTGGGTGATCTTAGCTCTTATTCTTGCCCCAATGATTTATTCTCAAATATACAGACAGATCTTATATAATGACATATTTTATTTAACATTCAAAGAATATATCATACAAGCATTAAAGAAAAATTATGTTACTAAAAACTAAAATACCACCCTTTCTAACATAAAATGGGCTGGCCACTTGGGAAAGGACTGTTTAGAGTCTCCTGGGGAATATAGCAATGGCAAGTTTTGACAAGTTCCAAAATCCCACTCTTAATATGTTTAGGTTTACTTAAAAAGGCCTAGCACTTGGGAGGCAGAGGCAGGCGGATCTTTGTGAGTTCAAGGCCAGCCTGGTCTACAGAGTGAGTTCCAGGACAGCTGGGGCTACAGGGAGACCCTGTCTCAAAAAGACAAAAAAAAAATGACTAGAAAGAGTGATTTCCAGAAAATACTCATTCAGCAATGAAATGCAAAATCCTACATTTGAGAAGGACCTGTAAGTGTTAGCTCTGTTCTGTTCTGAGGATCATTCCATGTATACAGGGACCTGAGTCCCTACATTCCTGAAACTGTATTACCTTCAAGTGCAAATGGAGGATTTATGGGCCATTATTATTATTAGTAGTAGTAGTAGTAGTGGTAGTAGAAGAAGAAAACAGATTAACAATATTATGGATTTTATTTCCACTTTGATCTTCTTTGTATATTCCAATCTACTCTTTGTGTATCTATAAGAAATTGTATCTTTATGCTTCAGTTGAAATAGAATCAGAAAGAAAGCGAGAGAGTATAAGATGACAAATGATACTCAGGTTTCATGTGTCAATGGCTAGAACAACCAGGACATAGTCAGGGATGGTCAGAAAGAAGCCATATTCTAGGGTTGTTTATGTTGGCATATTTTCATGACAGTGAAAGAAAAGAAACTGTAGAGAGTAGAACAAAAGGAAACAAGATAATTCTGGAAGGCTCATCCCCAAGCAGGGAGTGTTTAGCTCTTGAATGTGGAAGACTTTTGGAAGAGTTTTGAAGACTAACTTTAAAGGCAAACAAAGAACATCAGAAAACATGCACTGTAATTTTTTGTGGAAAAAGAGAAGAAAGAGGAAAATAAGCAGAAGGAAGAGGGAAGAGAAGGGAGTTAGGATTAAAGAAAAAAATTTCAAGGACTCAAAATCACAATTAACATCAGACACTTCTCTGAGCATAGATCCAGGGCAGCCAAGCAAGAATCCTGAGATCCATGTATCCTACAGGTGATTGGAAAAAAATTATCTATTCAACAGGAGCAGTGACAAGGCACCTTGAAAAGACTCCTGCTGCTTGATTCCTAGGTCTCTAGTGCCAAAGGTCCATCCTTACAGAGCCCACTTGGGAGCCAGAAAATTGTCATAGTATTAATCTGTAAGAGCTGGCTAGCAGAAACCCTCTAGACTGAGTTTGAATTACAGAATATTCCCCAGGGTAGAACTCTAATACGATCCAAAAACTAGAATGAGACTCAGTAGTTCTCCAGACTAGGGACAAGGAGTGTCAAGTATTTTAAGCCCCCAATGTCTAAAGCCCAACAGTGAAAATCAGGCCAACAACCTTATCCAGAACTTAGAGACCGAAGGTCCCATAGACCACATCCTCTATTTGTGTGATAAACATTGCAAAGTTCAATACAGAAAGCAAAATGCCAAAATAGTACTTCTCTCATCAGGATACACCAACCTAACTAACCAGAGAAGAAAATGCAATTCTTTATAAAGACAGTTTCTGTACCTCTACCCAGGTGAGTAACAGCCCCTGAAGACAGAAAACCAGTCTTCAGATTTTTTTTATTATCATTGTTAATACTTTTTTATTATATTTTAAGTTCACTCTTCTTACTCTTTTTTTCTTTCATCTATTCTCTGAGACTTTTATAGAAACTGTTAAAATCAGACTGAGCATTTCAAATTATTAAATATAACTTTTTATTTTAATTTTCCCTTGTTCTCTTTTTTTTCAGAGTTATACCACACTTAGTGATGTCTAATTGTAAGGGTCAGCTTTTCCCTGCCATGTTTTTCTCTCTTTTCTATTTGTAAAGACTTTCTCTTTGAGCACAACTTTGCCTGGGCCTGCATTAGGCTCCTGATTGCTGGGATTGTTTCAGACTGCCAGAGGACATTGCCCCCACCTCTTTCTAGTACATCTCTAACTTTAGCTAGAATTGCTATGTTCCCCTTTCCCCATCCCACTCCTCCTCCTCCTCCTTCTCCTCCTCCTCCTTGTCTTCCTCCTCCTCCTCTTCCTCCTTCTTCCTCTTCATTGTTTCTCCCTTTTGTTTCCTCTGTTGCCATCATAGTAATCACTCATCTTATTGTATTTTCTTTTCATTTCTATCTTCAATAACTAATACTGAACTAATATACACAGTACTGTCCTTGCTACTTTATCCCCATCCAAGTTAATGGATTATTTATCTATAATTGGCTATTACTGTATTTTCATAGTGCCCTCTCTATCAGCTGTAGTTGTTTCTACAGTTATTACTCTTCCCTTGGAATGGCACTGGAAATTCTGCCCAGTGCATTGACTCTGGATGAGGTTTTAGCTACTAAGTTACACCCCAAGTCCAATGAGGGGAAACTTCTTCAAGACTTCTGTAACCTAGACCTGGTTGAACATTGCAAGTACTTCAAGTGAAGGAATATAAATGATTTATAGGAAATATCTAACCAAATGTACAATCCCATATGCACATCTCAATGAAAAGGCAAAAGAAACATAATCAAGGTATCTTAACTTGTCCCCAAATTTCCAATTGGATAAGAACAAGAGAAAGGATAGCATCTGTCACTTCTGGTGTTTTAAGATCTTACCAAACTCTGCTATGTCTTGCTCAGGCCTCAGTAATTAATTTTACAATTGAATGGACAAAAATAAATTTCTAACTTGCTTTAGGTAATAAGACATTGCTATGATATCGTAAATCATTATTTGCAGGTATAAATTCAGACATTCATTGTTAACCTTTATCAAGTTTTGGAGATACCACGGGATATTTGAGAGCTTTGAATATGAAAATAGAAATCTTCAAGATACTTCTCATATCAAATGTACTGTTAAGTCAAAGCCAATATAAAATATGTTGATGACTATAGTGGAGGAAACAAGCTTAGTGTCCCATACTTCTGATTTAATTCCCAAACTTAACTTTTCCTAAAGACTCAAATACTGAAAGATATTGCAGTTGCCTTGAAACATTATTCAACAAATAATTGACTGACATGGGACCTGATTTATTATAGACATATACAAATGAAAATTAATTTTCTACTGTGCTTAATTTCTCACTAACAATGATAAGAAACTGGGTATAATACATGGTAAAATAAAAAGTAATTGCTACCTCCAAACTATATCTTCTTTGGAAGAAACTATGTATTATCTAAAATTTACTTGTTTTATGAAATGGTAGTCTTTGATTTATGAAATGATAGAAAACTAATATGTACAAATATGTTGGCACATGTATTCTGACCTAACTTTTCATGCCTTTTTGTACTATCAGATTCTGTTATTCTGTATTTTCCTAGATTTTCTGACTTTTGGGTTGATTTCAATATTTGAATAAGAATTATTAAGGTTTTTGTCTTGGATGAAAGATCATTTTTAACATGTCAATCAAGAAACAACATTCAATTCTCCTATAGCCAACATCACACAGGTTTTTGGGTTTTTTGTTGTTTTTTGGGGGGGGGGTCTTTTCAAGATAGTGTCTCCCTGTAGCCCCAGATGTCCTGGAATTCGCTCTGTAGACCAGGCTGGCCTTGAACTCACAAAGTTGTTTTTGTTTTATTCTTGTTTTTGTTTTTAAAGGACTGAACATTTTCATTATATAATTTTTTCTACTGGTTTCTCAACTTGCCTGGGCCTAATTATCCATGGTCTGCATGAAGGAAGAATGACAATAAATTTGGTAATGATTAGTTTTGACACTAAAAATAACATAGTTCATGGAAAAAAGGAGTTAAAATACATGGTTCATTATGTCCATAATCTTGTCCTAGGGAGAGAAAACTTGTTTTGTAAAGTGTCAGATAGATAGTAAATACGTTAGGCCTTAATGGACCATGCTTTCTTGGTATCAGAATCTGAACTCTGCTGTTACAGTGTGCAAGCAGCCATAGATAAATAATAAATTTGCAGTTAGAGCTCTAGCCAAATAGAATTTATAATGAACAGGGGCAGCCATAGCCAAGGGACAATGGTTTGAAATCTATTAAGCAGTAAATTGATAACTTTCCCATAGTTGACTTTAGGCCCTTTATTTTGTGTGTAGTTCTAATTACATTATTTGAACTGACAAGAATGTATAGATCTAGAAAAGGAATCAGATATGTAACTCAGTCAATGATACTAAGAGATGCCCTAATGTTTCCAGGTTGCACCAATGTGTTTCAGTTGCAGATGCGAGTATGAAGAGCAGATGCTGAAACTCTCGGATTCTGTGTCTTTTTAAAGTGAATAGTACATAGACATATTGATAGCTTCTGGGAAAGATAGTCCATTAAGGAGGGGGTGCAGAGGGGCCTGCAGGATCAGCATGGTTCCCACATCCTGACTTCAAAGACAAAATGGAAGAGAGGGCAGAAGTGGGGTCCCCAGGGACCTTCTCGTAGTCGTTACCATAGTCCCTGCCTCTCCCAAATGCCTATAGAGCAGGCTTTTCTGAGTGTGCTCTCTTAGTTGAAAGAAACTCTAGCAGACTAAGGACTGATGATAGTCTGAACCCTTCTGCTACCTTTTGCATATTATCTCTAGAATTTTCTCTTTTACTGTTTTCCTGCCTCAACTCACCTTTTCCACCCCTGCCCAGAGTAAATCTTTTGAGGATGCAGAAGGGCAATGATTAATAATTTTCTATAACTGTTTCCATGCCGATGATGGGTGTAATCCCTTCCTAAGACTGAACACAAGACTTTATCATTGGTTGGAGTGGAGGGTTTGGACTTCCAGGAATAGTGTTAGAATGTAGGGGTTTTAGCAGGCTTCATTTTTCCACCAATTAAAGAATTAAAAGGGGGAAAAAATCTCATAACCAATAGGTTACAAACCTTATTAAAAGTAAACAGAGAGAGAGAGAGAGAGAGAGAGAGAGAGAGAGAGAATGAAATTCTCCACAAGATGATATGGAATTAAGAAAATGAAAAATACAAAGTCCCCAGGAAAGCTTGGGCCTTTATACTGGTTTTGGTGGGAGAGGGTGGGTCACACTCCCTACTTTTGGATTAATCAATGTAAAGAAGTGACAGCAGATAGGTCAGGGCTCTAAGGTGAGATTATGCCCTGGTCTGGCCTTGGCCTTATCTAAATTGGTCTGGACCAGTCAGCCAGAAAAAGAGCCCTCTCCTGTCAGTGGGAGCAAAAGCCTTCAGGCCTTTGTCTCACATGGAATAAGAAGGAAAAATTTGTCATCTTTTTACTTATCAGCGACCCAATCCGCTTGTCAGTGATTTAATCCCTCAGTAAGAATTAGCTAGAATCTCTGTCATAGGGAGTTTAGTTTGAAATTCTTATATATAGTATATATCACGGAAAACACAATGTTATAAAGATTAAAATACGAGATTTAAATAACAGTGCCATGGTTATGCAAATAAATGACCTTAGAAAGGGCCAGACTCAGGAAAATCATGGCTATGTTTCAACATTATCATTCTTTCTAGCTTGTTGAGTTATCAAAAAAAATAATAATAAAGAATTTTAAACACACACTTTTAGACTATAACAAGATACAAATAACAACTTGAAAATTAAATCTGATAGTAGAATAGATTAAAACGAAGATATTTTTAGCTGTATCCATTGAACACTGACAGTACTGAAAGAACAGTAATGAAGAAATCCAGCATATAAAATGAGGCTACAACTACTTTAAATAGAGTTGATCTTTGTTTTATGAATGGGGATCTGAGGTTGTCCTATCTGGTATGAAAAGCCTTATACATAGGATTTAACAGGAAGGTCTGGATAATGCCTGAATTACAGAGTGTCCCTTGAAAATTCTTGTTCAACTTTGTTTTATTTTATTCCAATCATTTTAATCATTGGTTATACTTTCCTGCTGGAGGTTAAGACCATGTAGGCAGCCCAAACTAACCGTCATCTATTTTGTGGGCAAGGCCAGTTAAGACGCTGGTCCTTTGGAGTCACTTGGACTTACGAAGAAGCCGTGGTTCCTTTAAAAGTTTTGTTTCTTCATTTGTTTGTTCATTTGTCTGTCTGTCTTTACAAGTTGTACCTGTTAGGTTTGGGGTTGCAGAATACAGGAATAGGACACAAAAAAGAGATCATACCAGACCTCAGATGAAACTGTGTTTTTAGTCAAGCTCAGGAGGCAACTGCACCAAGAGAGGGGATTGTTGATGAAAATATAGCTGCAACTAACTACATTTGAGAAATTCATGGCCCCCTTCTTCCTGGCACCATTTGCTTCAGTTTATTTTGAGAATCAGGGATTTATGGACTTCTTTCTGGGATGGTTCGTTCAAGGAGACAGGCTGACTTGGGAAAAGCAGGTTATCCTAACAAACAGCCCTCCCAGGAGGGCAGACTTATTAGGCCAAAGGCAGTCTTCAGAGGGCTGCTGGTTTTCTGCAAAGGGTCTGTCTGTACCATCATTTGAAAATAAGTTAATGGCCTTGATTAACTATGGTTTCATGTGGAATCATTGAGGAAATTACCTGCATTGATCCTCCTCTTTGTAGAATGGACACTATTTAGCTTCTTCCTGATGAGGTCTCCACAGCCTCCATGAAAAGAATAGGTAACTCATCAGCCTTTGAGAGAAAGGGACAAATGTCTCTTTTAATCACTCTGACTACATTAGTATAGGCCTATAAGTGTGGTTGTGTATAGATTTTAATTAATATTGTGGAGTTGTGACTGCTCTTGCTGGATGAATGCCAAAGGCTTGAAAGAAGCCTAAAGTTGGCAGAGGGGCAACTTGGTATGATCGTGCTTGAACGCTTGGGCTTGGTGGAAGCTTGCAGAGTTTGGCTAAGGCTCTGCCCTTGATTGTTTATACTTGGATTGTAAACACAGGAATTGTTAGGCATGTTATTGCTGAAAGCCAATGTCACTATGTTCCCTGTTTACTTTTACGATTAGGCCTGCTGAACCTTGAATTCTGTTTCTCTCCTAAAGCTTTCCTCACATCTAGCATGTATACATTGTGTAGCTATCTGTAATTGTCCTTGGAAAACCTCTGCAACCTGTGAGAGATATAAAAGCTTAAGATTCAGAAATAAAACTTTGTCAGCCTTCCTTCAAGTTGGTTGTCCATGTCCTACATCAGAGTGGTGGTTCAGGTCTCAGAACCTAGAGTTCCTCACAAATATGACCACTTACTTTGTACCATGCAAACCACATAAAAATACAAACATACATAAATAGTATATACAGATGTTATAAAAATAGATTAAAAATAGCAAAAATTTTGTACCACTTACCAGTTTTAGGTTAAACTATTAGATCCTATTTAAATAGACTAGAAACATTTAATCTAAAATCTATTTCTTACATAAGTAATTTTTATATATTATAGAAGACTTTAATCTTAAAAACTAAAGCCCAACTATAAACATAGAGCCTGATTATAAGCAGGCTGAATAGGCACCAAGTGTTTAATTTTTAAATGAACTATTTTTTGTTTAAATTGGACAGAACAAGAACCCCGAAATACCTGTCTTTATAAAGGACAGCACAAGGAGATAATAAATAGGTCTTCTTAATGTTATAACTTAAAATTTATCTTATAAATGCAAGGTATTAGTTATTATTAGGACTTAATAACAGAGCCATCTTTATTTTATACAGAGTAAGCATACCTATAATTTGAATTTTATTACTTATTGGTAATGCATCTCCTATAATCCTCACTATACTTCCTACAAAGAAAACTTAACAAATATATTGGCTAGAAATATATCTATCATTTTATGTACATCAAAGTCTTAATAAAAATCTTACATTTAACATTAGTATATTAATCTGGGAGTGGTGGTGCACACCTTTAATCACAGCACCTGGGAGGCAGAGGCAGGCGGATCTCCGTGGGTTCAAGGCCAATCTAGGACAGCTGGGGCTACAGGGAGACCCCATCTCAAAAAGACCAAAAAAAATTAGTATATTAAGAATAATTCTGAAAAAGAAGTCCATAGTAATTTGTCCTATTTGTCCTATAAAGATTTACAATGTACATTACCCACAGATAAAGGAGTGTTATGTATTACTACTACTACTACTACTACTACTACTACTACTTTACTGAGGTTTATCACACAAACAAATAAAGCTAATTAAGAATCTGATTTGGAAGAAATCACTATTAAAACCTGTGTATCTATTGCTCACTTTTATACTTTAATGAAACTTTCCTTAGCCAATAAATGCTATTTTATATATATATATATATATATATGTAAATATGTAAATATGTATATGTTGTATATACATAAATATGTATATGTTATATATATACATATATATGTAAATATGTATATGTCATATATACATATATATGTAAATGTCATTTTAAGAGTTTATGGAGCATTTAATAGACCCAATGATATTATTTTAATAAGCTTTATAAAGGTAAGCAAGTACCTTATTTTATAAATAAGAACTTACAAATCTTTTAAACATATACCCACAATAGTCTTAGTCACACATTTGTAGTAGGGGATTTTAATACCCCACTGTGTCCATGAGAGAAGTCAACCTGAAATAGAGAGACATCTGAATTGAACAATATAATACACCAAACAAATACAATACACAGACATCTACCAAGTATTTCACCCAAAGCCAAATAATATACTTTCTATTCAGCACCCCATGAAACCTTCTCCAAAATTGACCACATACTAGGACACAGAATAAACCTCAACAAATACAAAAAATTGAAATAATTCCATGTATTCTATCAGAACTCAATGCAGTAAAGCTTAATATCAACACCAAAAGAAGTCCTAGTAAATACAGGAACTCATGGACATTAAACAGCACATTCCTGAACAATGAATGGGTCAAGGGATAAACTAAGAAAGAAATAAAAATATTCCTGGAATTAAACAAAAACAACAATGCACCACAACAAAACCTCTGGGACACTTTAAAAGCAGTCCTAAGAGTGGGATTTATAGCTCTAAGTGCCTACATTAAAAAAAATACAAAGAATACAAACAAATGACTTAACCTTGCAACTCAAAACACTTGAAAGACAGCAAGAAAATGAATCCCAAACCCAACAGACAAGAGGAAATAACAAAAATCAAAGCGAGATAAATGAAATAGAAACAAAGAAATCAATACAAAGAATCAATGAGTTCAAGAGCTGGTTCTTTGAAAGGATAAACAAAATGGACAGACACTTAGCCCAGCTAACCAAAAGAAAGACAGAGCAACTCCAAATCAACAAAATTAGAGATTGAAAGGGGAAACATACAACAGATAACAAAAAGATCCAGAACATTATGCAGAAATACTTTAAAAATCTATACTAAATTTGTAAACCTAAAACAAATGGATGAATATCTGAAATCATGGGACTCACCAAAGCTTAACCAAGAAGAGATCAACAGTTTAAACAGACCCATAACATATGAGGACATTAAAACAGTAATACAAAATCTTCCAATTAAAAAAACAATGGGCCCAAATGGAGTTTAATGAGGACCTACAACCAATATTACTCAAGTTATTCAAAAGGCTAGAAACAGAGGGGAATCTCCCAAATTCCTACTATGAAGCCAGCATCACTCTAATACCAAAACCAGGCAAAGATACAACCAAAAGAGAAACCTATAGACCCATGTCCTTAGTGAATATAGATGCAAAAATTCTCAACAAAATTCTTGGAAATAACATACAGGTACACATCAAAAAGTTTATTGGGCTGGAGAGATGGCCTAGCAGTTAAGAGTGCTGACTGCTCTTGCAGAGGACCCGAGTTCGATCCCCAGCACCCACATGACACCTGAGAGCCATCTTTAACTCCAGTTCCAGGGGAATCCAATGCCCTCTTCTGACCTCCACAGACCTTCATGCAAACAGTACATTCATACACATAAAGAATAAATAAAATTTTAAAAAGTTTCTCTAACATGATCAAGCTGGTTTTATTCCAGAGTTGCAAGGATGGTTCAACATAACCAGATCAATAAATGTCATAAATTACATAAATGGACTCAAAAACCACATGGTCATATCAATTTACACAGAAAAGGCCTTTAATAAAATATAATGTCTTTATATTTAAAGTCCTAGAGGGAATTGGACTGGAGGGAACTATAATTAAAGCCATAAACAATAAACTCATACCCAACATTATTCTAAATGGAGAAAAATTAGAACTATTCCCCTTAAAGTCAGAAAGCCAACAAGGCTGTCCACTATCTCCACTCCTTTGAAATATAGTGCTTGAAATTCTTGTTAGAGCAATAAGACAAGAGAAGGAAATTAAAAAAAAAAAAAGAGTACTAATTGGGAAAGAGGAAGTCAAACTATCCCTTTTTGTAGATGACATAATATTCTACCTAAGGGAGGGCAAAAATTCCACTAGAAAACTCCTAGAAATGATTAACAGTTTCAACAAAGTGGTAAATTATAAAATTAATCTACAAAAATCAGTAGCCTTCCTATAGGCCAATAATAAGCAGTTGGAGGAGTATATGGAAACCCTTCTATTTACAATAACCTCAAAAAAGTAAAATATCACTGGGCATGGTGGTGCACACTTTTAATCTCAGCACTCAGGAGGCAGAGGCCAGTGGATCTCTGTGAGTTCAAGGCCAGCCTGGTCTACATAGTGAGCTCCAGGCCAGCTTCGACTAAAGGGAGACCCTGTCTCAAAAAGACAAAAAAAAGAAGAAAAATATCTCAAAATAAACATGACCAAAGACATTAAAGATCTCTAAAATGGTAATTTTAAATCTTTGAAGAAGGAGATTGAGGAAGACTCCAGAAGATGGAAGGATCTCCCATCCTCATGGATCAGAAGAATTAATACATAGCAAAAATGACAATCCTACAAAAATTAATATATAGATTCAATACAATCCCAAATCAAATTTCAAGTGTCTTTTTCACAGTTAGAAAAAAAATCCTAAAATTCATATGGAAAAACAAAAGACCCTGAATACTGAAAGCAGCATTGAGAACAAAGAGTAACACAGGGGGAATTACTATACCAGATTTCAAGCTCTACTACAGAGCTATAGTTATAAAAATAGCACAGCACTGACATAAAAATAGACCTGTAGATCAATGGAATAAGATCAAAGACCCAAATTTGAGTACATATAATTTCAGCCACCTGATATTTGACAATGGAGCCAAAAACATTCAGTGGAGGAAAGGCAGCAAAGCAAGTGGTCTTGGCAAATCTGCATCACCCTCTGTAGAAAAATGAAATTAAACATCTACCTTTCACCATATACAAAAGTCAATTATAAATGAATTAAAGACCTCGACGTAAAACCTGAAACCCTGAAAATTTTAGAAGAAAATATTGGCACTAACCAACAAAATATAGGTGTAGGAACACTTTGTAAATCAGACAGCAGCTGCACAGGACCTAAGGTCAAGAATCAACAAGTGGGACCTCATTAGACTAAAAAGCTTCTGTACAGCAAAAGAAACAATCGAAGTGAAGAGAAAGCCCATAGAGTGGGAGGAAACCTTCACCAGTGACACATCTGAGAAAGGTTTAACATCCACAGTATAGGGGCTGGAGAGATGGCTCAGTGGTTAAGAGCAATGACTGCTCTTCTAGAGGACCTGGGTTCAATTCCCAGCACCCATATGGCAGATAAGAACCATCTTTAATTCCAGTTCCAGGGGAATCTGACACCCTTTTCTGATCTTCGCAGCATTGCATGACACAGGTGCACCAATCTACATGCAGACAGTACATTCATACACATAAAAAAAATTTAAAAAATAAAATAAAAAAGAACACCTTCCCTATGATTTCCTGGGGACAAAAAAAAATCCACAGTATGTAAATTACTCAAAAAAACAGAGGACCAAGAAAACAACAACAACAACAACAAAAAAAAAACAACAAAAGATGGGCTAAAGCTCTGAATTGAGACTTCTCAAGAGAAGAAGTTAAGATGGCTCAGGAATATCTTTCAAAAAGTGTTCAACATCGTTAGTAATTAAGGAACTGAAAATCAAAACTACTTTAATTTTCATCTTACACTGGTAAGATTGGCTAAGATCAAGAAAACAAATGACACCAAATGCTGGAGAGGGTGTGGAGAAAGGGGAACACTCCTTCACTGCTGGTGGGATTGCAAACTCATGCAACCCCTATGGAAAGCAGTGTGGAGAACTACATTTGACCCAATTATACCACTTTTAGGTATACCCAAAGGATTCATCCTATAAGAGAGGTACATGCACAACCATGTTTATTGGTGCTGTTTTCACAGTGAAGGGTTGGAAGGAGCCAAGATGTCTCTCAACTGACAAGTAGACAATGAGTATGTGGTACATTTATACAATGGAGTTTTATGTAGTGGTGAGGAAAAACAACATCATGAAATTTGTAGGCAAAATGGATGAAACTGGAAGCTGTTATGCTAAGTGAAGTAACACAGTCTCAGAAAAACAAATGTTTTATGTTATTATGTTATATAAAAACAAATGACGGGGCAGGAGAGATAGCCTAGCAGTTAAGAGCACTGACTGCAGCCGTGCGTGTTGGTGCATGCCTTTAATCCTAGCACTTGAGAAGCAGAGTCAGGCGGATCTTTGTGAGTTCAAGGCCAGCCTGGTCTACATAGCAAGTTCCAGGACAGCTGGGGCTACAGGGAGACCCTGTCCCAAAAAAAAGACAAAAAAAAAAAAAAAGAGCACCGACTGCTCTTGCAGAGGACCTGGGTTCGATCCCCAGCACCCACATGGAAACTAAGAACCATCTGTAACTCCAGTTCCAGGAGAACTCCAGTTCCCGGGGAATCCGAGACTCTCTTCTGACCTCGGCGGCATTGCACGACACGGGTGCACAAACCTACATGCAGACAGTACATTCATTCACATACAAAAATAAATAAAATTAAAAAATGACATATGTTATTCCTCATTTGTGGTTCCTAACATGAAATCCTTATATGTAAGTCAAAGTGGGCAACTGGTCAATAAAGATTGTTATCACTATAGACAAAGCTTGAAGTATATGCCTGTATTTTTCTCAGTTCTAAGAGATTTAAGAGAAAGAACAAATATTTTTTTAATTTTTTTAAGTACACTATGTAATTTAGGAATGTAAAGTTATATTTTTACCTATATACAAGCTTATGGATGAACTGTGAATACCCAAATATATTTTGCAGTTAACCTGTAGTTTGATTTCAGACTTTAATTTGCTACATGCAAGGAGTGTGAAAAAAAAACCTAAGAGTAGAATTATGAACATCGAAGGCTAAGATAGATGCTCCCAAAGCACAGAGCTGAAGTGTTGCTTAGAGTACTAGAGTGCAAGATGACTGTGACATGCTTCAAGTAGAAAACACATTGTTTTATAAGCTTTGTTCAAAGCATAAAGTATAAGCTCTTAGTTGTGAGTTTGATGCCGATGAAGTAACAGTGTACTGAATAAGGATATGGTGTTTTTTATAACAAAGCAAACATAAAGCAAGGCTATATGGGGATGGATTTGTATAGAAGAAGCAGGAAATGAGAAATTATTGATAAAAGCTACAAAATTTTAGTTACACAAAATGAGTAAACCCTGAGAATGTAATACACAACATGGTAGCCATAATGAATACTTTGTAGTGTGTGCTTGAATTATTCTAAGAAAGTCAACATTAATTGCTGTCACCAAAAAGAAAGATAATGGTAACATATTGATTGATTGATTGATTGATTAAGATTTTGTGACCAGAGACCTCAGAACTTACCTCTGTAATTCTTTAAGGAACAATAGTGTGATATTTGATAATGTAATGTTTAAGGAAACTAGAAATTTTAATTAGCTTAAATGACAACTATGTGTATATAATTTTAATGTTATTGTTTTATTTGGAAACATATTCAATAAAACTTGTGAAAAAATCCTAAAGGTAGCATAAGATAAATTGTAATTAAACTTGGCTTGCAACATTCAAACTTCTCAGATATCTTTCAAGTTTTAATCAGTGATTCATTCTTGCAGCAGTTTCAGAGGAGTTTTTTTTTGGCTTTGGTTTTCAGAACTTTCATTCACAATTCTTTTTTAAAAAATAAGGATTTTATACAGATTTTTTTTTTTAGTTTTTTATTTATTCTTGTATGTGTATGAATGTACTGTCTGCATGTAGGTTTGTGCACCCATGTCATGCAGTACCTCGGAAGTCAGAAGAGGGCATCGGATTCCCCTGGAACTGGAGTTAAAGATGGTTCTCAGCCGCCATATGGGTGCTGGGGATCGAAGCCAGGTCCTCTGCAACAGCAGTTGGCGCTCTTAACCATTAGGTCATCTCTCCATCCCCTCATTCACAATTCTTATGCTAATATATGAAAACAATTCATTTACAAAGTGTTCAAACACACACTTTCCTACTGTTACTCACTGTATTTTCAATTCACTCTTTTTAGAAAGTCAATTCTAATAATTTCTTTACCAGGCCATTTCTTCCATCCATTGATTCTTCTACTAAGTAAATTTGGGGGCACCAGAAATACATAAAATAATGTCTGAGCTACATGTGTTTATAATTGAATTAGAATTTACTGCATCTTATTTTTCCCCTATCCTCCCTTACCCATTTATCTATCTAAACTCCAAGGTCAATGTTTATATATTTGCTTTCTTTTCCTCCTCTTTCAACTTGCATCTCACTTTACCATTTCAGTTTACTATGTAGGAAAAACTTAAACCCTGGTTGAATTTTCCCCCATACCCCATGTATTCAGAAGCATAGACACATGGCAAGTGTGTCACTTGTCTCAGTGATAACCCTTGATCACTAACCTAAGCAGAAGCTTAGGTTAATTCTCATTCATGAGGCTGCCATTCTCTGGCATTTTCCTCTCTAATTCTCTCTCCAACACTTACTAATTCTTTCTTCAGATCACTGACATTCTATTTCTACTGTTGCCAATCAGACCTAAGTGATTCTGCTTCCTTGAGGAAATCTACATGATTTTGAGAAAAAAAAAGTCATTTTTTTCTAATTTCTACATACCTTCTATTTTTCTGTTCATTAACATGTTTATTTGCTTCCTTATCATATCAATCATTACAATTAGTATTCTAAAATATGTCATCAACTTCAGAAGTTTTTCTCCTTTCTTGATATTTTTACAGTGATAATAAAAATATTTATTTAGGGGCTGGAAATATGGCCGAGCGGTTAAGAGTGCCAACTGCTTTTGCAGAGGACCTGGGTTCGATCCCCAGCACCCACATGGCAGCTGAGAACCGTCTGAAACTCCAATTCCAGGAGAACTCCAGTTCCAGGGGAATCTGACACCCTCTTCTGACCTCCATGGCATTGCACAACACTGGTGCACAGACCTGCATGCAGACAGTACATTCATACACATAGAGAAAAATAAATAAAAAAATATTTATTTATAGCCAGACATGGTGGCACAGACCTTTAATCCTAGCATTCAGGAGGCAGCGGCAGGCATATCTCAGTGAGTTCAAGGCCAGCACGGTCTTCATAGAGAGTTTCAGGCCAGCTGGGACTAAATGGAAACCTGGTCTCAAAAATACCAAAAACATATTTATTTACATAACTATCTTCAAATAAATAGTAACAGTTTTTATGTTTATTAACAAAGTAACTTCTAATAAAAGTGATTCAGTTTAATTAGCTATCCTTTCCTAAACTGATTTTTATTATCATTTCATTAGCCCATTTTTATTACAAAATGATGTTTCATTATGAGATTTTCATATATGTATATAACATACTCTGCTCATATTTTCCTCCATTATCCTCTCTTGTTTTCCTTTCCCTCTTCGTTTTGATACCCTTTCTCTTCCCAAACAACATTAATCTACTTTTATCACACACACACACACACACACACACACACACACACACACACTTTTTAAAGGTCTGAGATTTAATTTTTCCTAATGTCTAGCCTGATTGGTAAAGATAGTGAACTTTTAAGCTTTTTAATTCATCAAAGTAATTGAAGAAGTGATTCGTAGAAAGATTTCATAATGTTATAAGATTGTGTCTCACTTTAAAAAATGCTTGAGAGATCAACTGTTCCTTGTCCAGCAGTAGTCAGCTGCCAATAGTACTTCACCTATGATTTAGAGCCTGCTGCCCATTTCCCCAGTTCTGTGCTGGGTGTTTGTCTGCTTCGGTTTGGATGAGTCTTGTGCATGTTGATACCATTGTTGTGCTGGGTGAGGAACAGTTGACAGTTGATCATGACCACCAATCCATATATATATATATATATATATATATATATATATGCTTTGAAATGCATAATGAAAATAAACAAATATATATTTGCCTTGAAATGCATAATGGAAATAAATATACATTTGTTTATTTTCATTATGTAGTATGTATTATAATGTTTATTGAATGACTTGTCCAATAATATTTTTTTATTTTATTTGCTTTGCTTAAGATTCATTTTTACCATTTTAAAAGACCATCTTGAAGTAACTCTTTCAGAGATGAATTTATTTTGTCCACACACTAATTACATCCATTTGACTTCTACACATTGGTTTCCTTCTTACCACCAATAGTCTTCTGACTGGCATTGGAGAAATGGCATTTTCTCCTCTTATCTGTGAAGTTAATGAGGTTTCTTATCCATTTTTAGGAATTCCTCATGATGTTTGCCTATTTGAAATAGATTTTCATTCAATTCCAACTACTATGCATTTATTCCTGAAGTCCCACACCCTAGATGAAAAGCTATTGACAACTGGTGGCTGCAGGGGAAGAAGCAATAATTTTTCTTCAGGGATATGGCTCCTGAAAGGCTCCCCATACTCCAGTAGATGGTCCTACACCCCAGCACATACAAGCATCACTAAGTGGATTCAGTGGATTCAATGGACTTTCTTAAAAAAGAAAACAGAGGGCACATTAAGTTGGAAGGAGAAAATTGGGGGGGGGGTGGAGGGATGAGAACGGGGGCCAGATTTGACTTAAACACATTACGTGCATTATGAAATTCTCAAACAATTAAAAATGCATTTATTCTACCATTTTAAGAGAATTTAGTTGACAAATGAAGGGAAAATATAAGCTTCACCTGATTCAGTTACTTTCATTTAAATCTCACAGCCAATCTATGAGAAGGCTTTTAGAATTGCCTTTGAATATATGAGAAAAATGGAGATTAAGCAAATACACCTTGTGCAGGGGTCCACCTAGCCTGTAAAGCCAGAGTGTAAAATTAGAACTGTTAGACTTAAAACTTTTCTTTCTTTTCACTCCAGTGTAATTTATTATTAGATGTTTGATATGATGTTATGGCTTTGGAATTCTTATAATTGATAGTAAGTTGGGAGTTTTTAAGGCTTTTCTCTAGCTTATTTTAATCATTTTAAAAAGATTTAAACCATATTTAAATTGTGATTTTTCACCTCTGTTGATTACCTGTGTAATAATGGATATGTGATGATTATTTTTCTCAAATTTTAATTTCTTCATTTGTAAAATGGATCCAATATGTAGTTTAAGCTCTCACGTGCACAGAAATTGACTAAGATACACATTTAAAAACCTAGAAAATAGGTGGATTTCCCGGGACCACCTGAAGCACAAGAGTGTCCAAGTGTATTCTTAGGAGAACCTTCAGAACAGAAAGGGAAGAGTGAGTTAGACTTCCAATAAAAAAGCCTAAAGCTTAGACAAGTCCACACTCCATAAGCAAGGAGAAAAGGAGAAAAACAAATCAAAGAAACAATGAAGGCATCCAAAGGAGGCAAGCAAAGCAAGCCTTCAACACAGTGAAGAGGCATTTGGGATTCACATTGGAATACAGGCAAAGAGAAACCAACATGCCAGGGACACGAAGAAGAGGCAACATGGGAAAGGTGCAGGATAATTCCACACCAAGCTCTACCAACCCTGTGGAAGATTCTTACAATGGGATTCCCCCTGGGGATGGCCCAAGACACAGATATTAGAAGCACAGTTGTGAACATACTTAAAGAAGTCCAAGACCATAAAGAGCAAGTCAGAGAATTAAGAAAAGAGAATGAAAAACTCAAGAAGGACCTAGAGAGAGAGAATGACAAACTCTGGAAGGAAGTGGAAACACTGAAAAGATCCCATGTTGAAAAAGATAAGGAAACCAACCAGCAAAGCAAAGAGCTACAGGAAGAGATTGAGAAGCTCCAAAAGGCAGTGGATATACTAAAGAAATCAGAAGATGAAAAGAAAAAGGAAATTAAACACTCATCCAATCAAGAGGAAAGGAATGGAAAAAGCCTCAGAAGCAGAATGGAGGAAGTAGAACAAAGAATATCACACCTGGAAGATAAAACAGAACAACTAAAAACCTCAAGTAAAGATTATGAAAATTTTAAAAATACCCAAAAGTGGAGCAACCAGGAACTGTGGGACACTATGAAAAGATCAAACCTCTGCATCACAGGAAGAGAGGAAGGAGAAGAATCCCAAGAGAGTGGTATTGATCAGATCTTCAACAGAATAATAAATGAAAATTTCCCCAAACTAAAAAAAAAGACAAACCAATACAAATACAAGAAGCACATAGAACTCCAAACAGACAAGATCAGAAAAGAAACGCTCCATGCCATATCATAGTTAAAATGCTAGACCCCCAAAACAAAGACAAAATTCTGAAAGCCACAAGAGAAAAAGAACAAGTTACTTATAAGGGGAAACCTATCAGAATTACAACTGACTTCTCAGTGCAAACTATGCAAGCAAGAAGAATGTGGAGCAAAACATTCCCAGTGTTAAAGGACTATAGATGTCAACCCAGGTTACTATACCCAGCAAAAATGTCAATTATAGTTGAAGGAGAGAGAAAAACCTTCCATGACATAAACGAGGTGAAAGAATACATGTCTGGGAATCAAACACTTCAGAGAATACTTGAAGCAATTCAAAGGACAGAAGAAAGGAGCAACCAACCCCAGGCACCTAGAAAGAGAAATCAATAAAAGCATAATGGCAGAAGTAGAAACCTAAACCAAAAATGAAAATGGATATTAAGGTGAAAGGAAGCAACACAAACCTATCAGTTATAACTTAAATATTAATGTACTAAACTCCCCAATCAAAAGACATAGACTGGGAGATTGGATTACGAAACAGAATCCATCCATATGCTGTCTACAAGAAATGAATCTTACCTTCAAGGATAGGCACCACCTTAAAGTGAAAGGATGGAAAAAATATTCCAAGCAAATGGTGCCAAAAAGAAAGCAGGTGTTGCTATTTTAATATCAGACAAAATAGACTTCAAAGTAAAAGAAATCAGAAGAGACAAAGAAGGCCATTACATTTTCATCAAAGGAACAATCCACCAAGAAGATTTCACAATTATGAATATATATGCCCCAAATTCTGGTGCACCAAACTTTATAAAGACAATTCTCCAGGACCACAAGTCACAGACTAACCCCAGCACACTCATAGTGGGAGATTTCAATACCCCACTGAGTCCTTTGGATAGGTCAACAGGACAAAAAATAAACAGAGAGACATCTGAACTGAACGATATGATACACCAAATGGACCTCATAGACCTCTACCGAACATTCCATCCTAATACCAGAGAATACACTTTCTACTCAGCACCCCACGGAACATTCTCCAAAATCGACCACATCCTGGGACACAGAAGAAACCTCTACAAATACAAAAAGATTGAAATAATTTCATGCATCCTGTCAGACCACAGTGCAATGAAGCTCAACATCAACACCAGGACAAGCCCTCCTGCCTACAAGAACACATGGAGACTAAACAACACACTCTTGAATAATGAATGGGTCAAGGAAGAGATAAAGAAAGAAATAAAAACATTCCTGGAACTGAATGACAATGACAATACAACACAACAAAACTTATGGGATACCTTAAAAGCAGTCCTAAGAGGGAAATTTATAGCCCTGGGTGCCTACATTAGAAAAACAGAAAGAGCACAAGTGAATGATCTAACACTACAGCTAAAAGCACTTGAGAGGCAACAACAGATGAACCCTAAACGCAACAGACAGGAAGAAATAACAAAAATCAGAGCAGAAATCAATGAAATAGAAACAAAGAAAACAATACAAAAAATCAATGAAGCCAAAAGTTGGTTCTTTGAAAGAATAAACAAGATAGACAGACCTCTAGCCCAGTTAACAAAAAGAAAGAAGGAACAACTCCAAATCAATACAATCTGTGATGAAAAGGGAAATATCACAACGGACAAGGAAAAGATCAAGAAAATTATATGGGAATATTACAAGAACCTATATTCTACCAAGTTTGAAAATCTAGAAGAAATGGATGAATATCTGAAATCTTGGGAATCACCAAAGCTTGGCCAAGAGGAGACCAGCAGCTTAAACAGACCCATAACATATGAAGAAATAGAGGATGTAGTAAGAAGCCTCCCAACTAAAAAAAGCCCAGGCCCAGACGGTTTCACAGCAGAATTCTATAAAACATTTCAAAAAGACCTACAACCATTATTTCTGAAACTGTTTAGAAGTATACAATCAGAGGGAATTCTCCCAAATTCCTTCTATGAAGCCAACATCACTCTATTACCAAAACCAGGCAAAGATCCAACTAAAAAGGAGAATTATAGACCCATCTCCCTCATGAACACAGATGCCAAAATTCTAAACAGAATACTGGCAAATCGCATACAGACCCACATCAAGAAGATCATCCATCATGACCAAGTTGGATTCATACCAGAGATGCAGGGATGGTTCAACATACGAAAATCAATAAACATCATCAAACACATAAACGGAATCAAAGACAAAAACCACACCATCATCTCAATTGATGCTGAAAAAGCCTTTGACAAAATCCAGCATCCCTTCATGCTTAAAGTCCTAGAAGGAATTGGATTGGAGGGATCATTCCTCAATGTAATCAAAGCCATATACAGGAAACCCACAGCCAATATCATCCTAAATGGGGAAATGACAGAAACATTCCCTTTAAAGGTAGGAACTCGGCAAGGCTGCCCCCTGTCACCACTCCTCTTCAATATAGTGCTTGAAACACTTGCTAGAGCAATAAGGCAAGAAAAGGATATTAAAGGAGTACTAATTGGAAAAGAGGAAGTCAAACTATCCCTATTTGCTGATGATATGATTGTTTACTTAAGGGATGCTAAAAACTCCACCAGAAAACTCCTAGAAACGATTAACAGCTTCAGCAAAGTGGCAGGATACAAAATTAACCTTAAAAAAATCAATGGCCTTTCTTTACACCAAGAACAAGCAACTGGAGAAAGAATTCAAAGAGACCTTCCCACTCACAATAGCCTCAAAAACAATAAAATACCTAGGAACAAACCTAACCAAAGACACCAAAGATCTCTACAACAAAAATTTTAAACCTCTGAAGAAAGAAATTGAAGAAGACATCAGAAGATGGAAAAACCTCCCATGCTCATGGATTGGGAAAATTAATATAGTAAAAATGTCCATTCTACCCAAACTGTTGTATAGATTTAATGCAATCCCAACTAAAATCCCCAAGAGTTTCTTCACAGGCTTGGAAAAAAAAAAAGCCCTTAATTTCATTTGGAGAAACAAAAGACCCCAAACAGACAAAGCAATCCTGAGTGAAAAGAGCAAGACAGGGGGGATCTCTATACCAGACTTCAAACTATACTACAGGACTATAGTCATAAATACAGCTTGGTGGGGGGCTGGGCATGGTGGCACATGCCATTAATCCTAGCACTTGGGAGGCAGAGGCAGGCAGATCTTTGTGAGTTCAAGGTCATCCTGGTCTACATAGTGAGTTCCAGGACAGCCGGAGCTATAGAGAGACCCTGTCTCAAAAAAAAAGCTTGGTACTGGCACGAAACAGACCTGTTGACCAATGGAACAAAACTGAAGATCCAAACTTGAGCACATACAATTTCAGCCACCTCATATTTGACAAGGGTGCCAAGAAGACACAGTGGAGGAAAGATAGCATCTTCAGCAAATGGTGTTGGCAAAACTGGATCACCACTTCTAGAAGAATGAAATTATACCCCTACCCCTTGCCCTGTACAAAAGTCAACTACGGATAGAACAAAGACTTCAACATGAAACTCCAAACTCTGAAGGTAATAGGAGAAAAAGTTGGCAGCAGACTACAAGACATAGGCATAGGAAAAGACTTCCTAAATCGACAATTGACAAATGGGACCCCATTAAACTCAAAAGCTTCTGTACATCAAAAGAAACAATCAAGGAAGTAAAGAGAAAACCCACAGAGTGGGAGGAAACCTTCGCCACAGATACATCTGACAAAGCATTGATTTCCAGAATATGTAAACTACTCAATAAACAAAGAAGAAAGAAAACAAATGACTCACTCAATAGATGGAGCAAAGAACTGAACAGAGACTTCACAATTGAGGAATTAGAGATAGCTGAGAAACATCTTAAAAAGTGTTCAACGTCACTAATAATTAAGGAAATGCAAATTAAAACCACTTTAAGATATCATCTTACTCCAATAAGACTGGCTAGGAACAAGAAAACAAAATGATACCAAGTGCTGGAGAGGTTGTGGGGAAAGGGGAACACTCATCCACTGTTGGTGGGAATGTAAACTGGTACAGCCACTATGGAAAGCAGTGTGGTGAACCCTTGGAAGACTTGGAATGAAATTGCCACCTGACCCAGCCATACCACTCCTGGGTATGTACCCACAAGACTTGTCTTACCACAGAGATATATGCACAGCCATTTTTATTGCAGCTCTGTTCACAATAGCAAGGAGCTGGAACCAACCCAAGTACCCCTCAACTGAGGAGTGGATAGAGAAAGTGTGGTACATCTACACAATGGAGTTCTACTCAGGGGTAAAGAAAGATGACATCATAAGCTTCACAGGTAAATGGCTGGAACTAGAAGATATCATGCTGAGTGAAGTAACACAGTCCCAGAAAAACAAACGACGAATGGTATTCCTCATCTGTGTATTCTAACACCTATTACATAATTGTATGGCAAACTGAGCAACATCAATGTGATCTGAAAACAACTGTGCTCTTATATTTTGAATCCCTTAAAAAAATAAGAAAAACCTAGAAAATATTGAGCATTAGATACATTAATGAGATTTTTTTCTTCATTCCAATATTAGAACAATAATAGAACAACCCCAGGTAGATATTGTCATCTCATCTTTAAGATTAAGGACACTTGAGCTCAGGAGGAGAAACACAACTTGTACTAAGGCCTGTGTACAATAAATGGTACAGTCTGAGTTTTTGGCAAAAGGCTGAAGTATCTTACATATTTTGTTTTCTCTGTTCTTTTTTTTTTTTTTTTTGCCTTTTTGAGATTGGGTCTCCCTATAGCTACAGCTGTCCTGGAACTCACTCTGTAGACCAGGCTGGCCTTGAACTCACAGAGATCCGCCTGCCTCTGCCTCCCGAGTGCTGGGATTAAAGGCATGCACCACCACTTAAAGATGGCTCTTAGCCGCCATGTGGGTGCTGGGAATTGAACCCAGGTCCTCTGGAAAAGCAGTCGGTGCTCTTAACCACTGAGCCATCTCTCCAGTCCCTGTTTTCTCTGTTCTAACTCATATTCTGAACTTGGTACCACAGGAGCATTTCCTTTGATCTAACAGCTCCTTCCTAGTGGAATCCTCTGAGTTTACATCTCTTTGGTGTTTCAGGCCACTGGATTTAATTAAAGAGAACTGAGTTTCTCTTTGTTGGAAAACCTTCAGGAAAGGGACCTAATTTTAATGATTTGGAAAATGGAGAATTAAAGGAATCTGAGCCTGTAGTTGAAATCATTAGCACAAAGCTCAGGTGGTAGTTAGAACTATCGATAGAGAGGAATAAATGTTCCACAACAGAACAAAATTAACACAAAGTGACAAGAGTCCTTCTTCCAGTTATGTAAACAGAAATCCCTGGATTTAATAAAAAAAAAAACCCAACATGGTTATATTTATCTATTTTAGGAGCAACACAGATTCAGCTTTCTATAATTAACAATTATACAAATGGTTAGCAAGAGATTTAACTGATTTTTTTCACTATTTTTTTGTAATAATCAGTTCTTCCTGGCACATCCACAGTTAGGTTAATAGACATATCACCATTTTGTTGTTATTATTATACTATAGTTTCCAATCTGGTTTTACCTTGAGGAATCATGGGAATTGTTGGAAAAGGAATCACTTTAATAATTCTTTAAATAAAGGAAGTTTGAGAAGCTATTTCTTTAGGATGTAGTGTAACACTTTAAATTTCCAATTTCAATGTTCATTTAACATACATGGTTTCTAAAGCGTGGGGAAGGTGTTTGCTTTGACAAAGTTTAAGCAGCTACTTTTTGGGTGGAGGTATTTTTGAGACAGGATCTCCCTTTAGTCGCAGCTGGCCTGGAGCTCGCTATGTAGACCAGGCTGGACTTGAATTCACAGAGATCCACCTGCCTCTGCCTCCCGAGTGCTGGGATTAAAGGTGTGCACCACCAGGCTGGAGAGATGGCCTAGCGGTTAAGAGCGCCGAGCGCTCTTACAGAGGCCCCGGGTTCGATCCCCAGCACCCACATGGCGGCAGAGAACCGTCTGAAACTCCAATTCCAGGAGAACTCCAGTTCCAGGGGAGTCCGACACCCTTGTCTGACCTCCGCAGCATTGCACGACTCGGGTGCACAAACTTGCATGCAGACAGTACATTCATACACATACAGAAATAAAAAAAAAAAATTAAAAAAAAAAGGTGTGCACCACCATGCCTGGCTTTTAAGCAGCTACTTAATATCACAGTTTGGATTCCAATTTAAGTGGTCAGACTTCTACTCTAACCCTCCTTTAGAAAAATGTGAAAAAAAAGTTCAGCAAACATGATTATTTTCCACTTTTTAAAAGGATGAATCCTAGCGGTACAAAGAACTCACAAGGTAATACATCCTGTTCCTTTAGAGTGTCTCCAAGAAACGTTTAAAAGTGAGTTATGAATACATTATAGTTTATGACCAAAATTTTTCGTTTTGGAAATTAACTCTTTGAAACTTTTCAGGGTAAATGGCAGCTGATCTAAGATTGACCAATCAGCAATTGTGCACATCCTGGTCATGGGACTTGGAGGTACTGCTGGAACAACATTACACTAGGATAGTCAGCTGTGATTGATTCTTGGTTCTGGCTGAAATGTGCTTCATGAGAACTAAAACTTGACAGATAATTCCAGCAAGCATGAACCTACAAAACACATACTTAAAAGCAAAAAACGGTAACTGTTAATCTGCAGAGAAATTTAGAAATTAATTTGTAAAAATTTTCACTTTTACAGAAGTAGAAACTGAGGCATGGAAAGCAGAACTTGCTCCAAGCCAGTGAGCAGCTGAGAGGCCCATTGGGAATTCAAGTTTGTCTTCTGATGTTAAACATGTTGCAATACTTAAGCATGCTTTCATTTACTATTTTGCATATGTAAATAAATACATGTAAGCAACAGTCTGAGATCCAAACACTAATTAGAGAAGCTTTCTTCCATATATCTATTAGCATCAGATGTCATTGTGCTTCTTCCATGTATCTGTTAAGATCACAACCATTCATTTGATGATCAAAAGAACAGACAAAAGCACATGCACAAGGTAGACGCACAGCAGTGCCAGTAACACTCTGCACGACTTCACAAAAATACTGAAAGTTTCAGACATTTTCATTAAGTGTAAAATCATGAGGCTGAACTACTTCCTTCAGGTATATGAACAAAATATCTGATAACCATTTCATGAGCAATGTGGTGTCAGGTCAGAGGCACTGCACACTGGAGCAAAGCTCCCTCTGTCCTCTGAAAACAAAAGGCAAAAAATGCTTCATTTTAGTTTCTCCTGCTAAAACAAAAATGTTTTATTTTCCTCCCTGGATTGTCTTATAGATTTGATGCAGCTATGATACCCATTAACAGGATTAAACATGGTAGAGAAAGCAAATTCTACAGATTTTGCTGTTGAAGTTTGTAAGGATTTTAATTTAAACTGAGCTTAGTAGTAAAAGTTAATTTCCACATTCTGAATTTTCATCTGTCTGGGTAGGACACATCATATGTGCGCGCACACACACATACACACACACACACACACACACACACACACACACACACTCCATTCATACATGGACCTGCCACACTGGAATCCTCAGCTTCTTCACCCTAACCCCTACTTAGAATAGAATTACTTGCTAAAGCAAAATCCTAATAAGTTAGCCAACCACCTTACAAAGCAACGTTTCTCACAATCCCCACCTACATTTTCCTGTGATTAACTACTTATTATGGTTAGATAATGTTTAGAGAAGAAAAACACTGATAACATGGTAATGAATAATTCTACAAATCACACTAAGAATTAACACAAATCTTCTATCAGGCATGTTTATTCCCATATTTTTATAATTTAAAAAAATCTGTTAAACTTGTTTCTAGACATTCTAACAATGACAATGAAGTTTCAAATTCCTACTTTGGATTTTAGAATATTAGTCACCTAAGAAAATCCAAATATAATTTCTTCCTGAAGAGAACCTTCCTCATTAGCCTTTGAAATAACACATTAAAATTTATTCATCCTTTTGTTGATTACAGCCCAGTGTTCTTACATGTTCACACTGCAAAGTTCCATAAAGTTTATTTCAAGCAATAAGTGCTGAGAAGTCTGATTTCACTTATAGTTTGAGGTTTCATCTCCTCTCTTTAAATATTTATACTTGCAATAAATAAACACAGATGTTGGGGGGGAGAACTAACTAAAAACTTTGCCCTGTGAAAACAGGCATATGGTTAGGATTTTCAGTATGGTTTGATTTGGAATACACTAAAAATGATGCAATTGTTTAATAGTTTTTGTATAACAAATGCAAAAGTTCTTTGGCTTATATAATAAAGTTTTTACAACTCATCTCAACTTTGCTTCAATTAAATAAGTTATTTTATTTAGATAGATCTGGCAGAACTATCTAAAAGCCTAAAACTATCTGCCTTCAGTCAAGTCCATTAATCAAATGCAGTCAACTGGATAAAAATCTTGAATAGCTCTTCTGCTTTAGGTATAATGTCAGTTAATAGATCAGTGGGGAAGAACAAGCAGTAACATCCCGATTTATAATCATATGGACACTGGAAATCTTATTTTTTTTATAGTTAAACAGCTCTTTTTTTGCTTATAGGGCACAAAATATTATTCACAATGAAAATGTTTTCATGATTCAAGGTATTACTTTTTTTTTTTTTTTTTTGTCTTTTGAGACAGGGTCTCCCTAGCCCAGGGCGAACCACTCGTACACAGGCTGAGCCTGAATTCACAGAGATCTGCCTGTCTCTGCCTCCCAAGTGCTAGGATTAAAGGCGTGTGCCACCACGTCAGGCTTAAAGATGGTTCTTAGCCTAGCTGCCATGTGGGTCCTGGGAATGGAACCCAGGTCCTCTGCAAGAGCAGTCGGCACTTTTAACTGCTGAGCCATCTCTCCAGCCCCAAGGTAACACTAGCAGCCACGGAAGTGACTAATACAGTCATATTCCTTTAATTCACGATCAAGATATCGAACACTGAGCCCTTGGACAGAACACACACTAAAAGAAAATAAATGAGTCTATGCTTGTCCTGTGTAGGTGTTAGTCTGGATTTGGTCTCAGCTGGATTTGTGAATATTATGACATACATAATTATTTTCTTATTCTCCTTTATAACCTACATTTTGGCAATACATTTTAAAAATTCATCTCACAATCTTCTTTGCTATAAAGTAAAATAATTAATAGAAAACACAAGAATGGGTTTCCAATAGATTTTGCACTTTCCACTCCTTCTGAACTTTCCTGGCATTTGCCATTATGGAAAGATATACATGTGCTCTCAATTTCTGTATTAAAAAGGTCTTATTGTCTGCTGGAGCACCCTGAGTTTAGTGCACTAAAACATTAAAAACTAAATCTCTTATCTTTAAACACATTTTTATAGTAAATTACCAAACACTCTACCACTGAGCTATGACTCCAGTTTATAATATAATAGAAAAACATTGGGAGGTAATAGTATCTGAACACTGTAGCATATTAAGATGAAGATATTGAAAGAATATTCTCTGTAATCAAATGTGTCTGAGTTTGTATATTCCCTTGCAGATTAGATGTGTGATGTTAAAGATTTATTTTTATTCGTGTGTGTGTGTGTGTGTGTGTGTGTGTGTATGTTTGTGTGTAACATGTGTGCAGGTGCCTGTGTAGAACAGAAGAGAGCATTGTATCCCCTGGAGTTGGAGTTGAAAGTTGTTGTGAGCTGCTTATATGGATGCTGGAACCCAACTCTGGTCCTCTGGAAGATCAGCAACCACTCTTAACCCTGAGCCACATCTCCAGCCCTTATACGTATGACTTTAGAAGTATTATTCAAAGTCCCTGAGTTTCAGTACGTCATTATAAGGTGGAAATTTTCTCAGCATAAACATTAGAATGCTTATAAATAATATATACATAGTATATTCCATTTAGTAGATGCCACACAAAATGTCTTTTTAACCCTTCATGGAGCATTTCTATACTGTGATTAACCCTTCATGGAGCATTTCTATACTATAATTAACCCTTCATGGAGCATTTCTATACTGTGATTAACCCTTCATGGAGCATTTCTATACTGTGATTAACCCTTCATGGAGCATTTCTGGAGTGGGATTTAAGAACTAGTTACTCAGAAGTTTTCAGAGCATGTTAATTCTTAACCAGGACTAAAGAAAAGTTGCTTGTCTTTTTCTTTTTCTTTTATGTCTAATAAGATAGACTATTGGTTGAGAGAAAACAAAACATTACACCTGAAGTCTGAAACGAAGGGTGAGAAAAACGTGCAGATGAAATCAAAGCACATCATCTAGGTGTTAGAACCCATGTCCAGCTCCCCTACCTCCTTGATGGGGATTTGTCTGACTTAAGCTTGAGCAGGGCTTGTGCATGCTGATATGTGCAACTTCCTGCTGTCTGGAAAAGTTTCCTTGTAGTTATCCACCGCCTTCAGCTCCTACAATCTGTAAAGACCCCTAAGCCTTTCGGGAGAGATGTGACATAGATGCACCATTTAGGACCAACCTGTTTTTAGTCTCTTATTCTCTACAGTTAGTCTCAACTCTACAGTTGTGGGTCTCTGTGTGAATCTCCTTCTATTACAAAAAGAAGCATCTCTAATGAGAACTGAGATTTACTAATCATGGATATAGCAATAAATCATTTGGATTAATTTTAATGCTATGTCCATTGGGTAGAAGAAAATTGTTAGAAGGTCTTCTGGTTTTTGTTCCTGGCTGAGTCCAGTTAGTGCTGCTTCCTGGAATGTTGCCTGATCTTGTTGGTTTCATCTTGTATAATTCTTGTGACGGTAACTGCAGCTACAGTGAGTTCATGAGTGTAATGGGCATGACACACCCAGAAAACATGTTCCTTATCATTCTTTCCCATCCTCTGTCTCTTATATTCTTCCTCTCTTCTTCACCTTCTCTACACTGTTTTCTGAGTTTGGGGGGGGGCGGTATATATAGATATCCTATTTAGGGATGAAAACTCACAGGCACTTTTCTTAGCACTTTGGTTAGTTCTGAGTCACTGCATTCATTATTGCCCACGACAGCAAGAAGTTTCTCTGGCCAAGGCTGAGAGCAGCACTGATCTTTGAATATAAACATATTCAAAGACCCGAGCCATGGGGATTTTATTAGATTTACAATACTGTGTATTAAATCCCTCTTGTGGAACAAGCATTAGTTCCATTCAGAAAGCATTGGTTGCACACATAAAACTCCATGCCACTGTGGCACCAGTGGGCACATCTTGCCTGACAGGTCAGTATTGCAGTATTTACGGTTCACCACTGGGTAATATTACTGAGAAATTTTCTCCCTCACTGGCCACATAGCATAGCCAGCAACTCATCTGTGTTTTTCTCTTGGGATGTTGAGAATACTTATGTTCAAAGTTATTCAAAGATGCATTTTTATTCCTATCATTTTGCTAATATTATGGTATTTAGACATGTTTTGATTCGTTTTCTTGGTATTGTTTATTTACCCTTTGTCACATCTATCCAGGTAAAATTATTCCTTTCTTGTACCTTCTGTAGAACTGTCTTGGTGGTCAGAAATACCTTTAGTCTATTTTTCTCCTTCACATTTACTACATAGTTTTGCTTAGTATAATAGTCTAGGATGTCTATTGTGGTCTAGAATTTGAAATATATCTTTTCAGGCTTTTCTGAATTTATATATTTCTGAGAATAATTGGGTGTTATGCCAATTTTCCTGCCTTTATAAGTGACTTGATAGTTCTCTTGCTGATTTAAATATCCTTTATAGTTATGTTCTTAATGTCTTAACTATACCTCATGGGTGTCACGTTGTGAGATCCAGAAGCCCATTGGAATGCAGAGACACCTAAGACCGGAGGTCCAAGAACCTGCTCTACCAGGCCAGCCTTTGGTTATGCTAAAGCAGGCCACCACTGATTACTCAGGAATCTTCTGCCTTGCCTTCCGAACCACCCCACCCTCACTGAATCCCACTCCCACCTTCTCCCTTAAATTCCCAAGCCAGACGCCATTCTGGGCTTGGCTCTACCTCTCCCCTGAGCCTAGCCCTGGCTACCCTGAATTAAACTTTGCTCTAAAGAACTTAGGCCTCGTGGCCTTTCATTCTGGAGGGAGGGCGCCATAACCTTACAATGGGGAGTTTTTGTTCTGGTATCTCTCTGAAGCTTATTACAACTGGATATGCAACTCTTTCACTACACGTGGAAAGTTTTCTTCCCTGATTTTATGGAAAATATTTTCTATGCCTTTGGCATGGCATTTTTCTTCATCAGTGTCAATAATCTTAAGTCTTTCATGTCCCAGAGCTCCATGTTCCATTCATTTTAAAAAAATGTATGGCAGCTGGGCATGGTGGGTACACATTTAATCTTAGCATTCTGGAAGCAGAAGCAGGTGGATCTCTGTGAAATTGAGGCCAGTCTGATCTATACAGTGAGTTTCAGGCCAGCTGTGGTTATAGAAGATCATGTTTAAAATAAAAAGATTATCTTTGATCTTTACTGAGTGATCCAATTTCTCTACCATGTCTTCTAGCTCTGATGCTGTCTTTTTCATATAGCATCACAGCTATTGGAGTAACCAGGAATTTTGTGATTGGATATGAATCTTGGTCCATAGAAGAGACTTTATGTTTGGTACTGTAAGCCTGGTCAAAAGTCATGGGCCCTATGGGAGGAACCTACTAGTGTTAGTGTTTTACTAAATGCTTATGCTATCAAACTGCCCTCTAAGTTTTAATGTTTATACCCATAGGCCTGGGCTGCTCTCCATTTTAGTCAGACTGAAGCTTCTTTCAGCATCAGCCAGTGATTCATCCAGAAACACACAACTGGTCAAAGTAATAAGCACAGGTAATTGTGAGTGATCATCTGTGGAGAGATGATCTATATCAATCTCCCCCAATTCAAGGCTCAGAGAACATAATGGAAGAGGGGCAGAAACAATAGAAGAACTGACGGATGGGGAGGAGAGCTATGAAATGCTAACGTGACAGAGCTGTTTTGAAGAAGATGTGTTTACTTTTCCAAGATGTGTACAGGGAGGGTATCCTGAGTTCCTGCTCCTCCTGGAGGAGCTATGGGCAGCTGATGGCTGCTGAGAAGGGAGAAGCACTCTCTTTTAGGAAATGGCCACTGCTGGGTTCCCCAGTGGAGGGCCTCACACTCATTGCATATGGGTGGCATTAATTAGACTCCAATGGGAGATGAAAAGTCAGGCATGAAAGAGAATTAGTGGGGAACACTAGGAAGAGCTGGAAGTAGACAGCAGTAGATAGATATGATAAATATATATTATATGACACCTGGAGGTGGGCTCAGATTCAAGTATGCATGGTAGACTGCAGAGGTCCCCAACAGAACCTGAGGATAGGCAGGCCTGGCTTGAACATGCACACCAGCGGATAGTGGCCCCCAGGAGACACCCAGAGGTAGGCAGGTCTGGCTTTTGCCACAGTAGCAGACACCCAGAAGCAGGGCCCAGCTTGAGAACACACGCCTGCGGACAGCAATGGCCCCCAACAGGCACCCAGGGTAGATAGGCTTGTGTCAGTGCGGCTGCCCCCAGCAGACACCAGCATACAGGCAGGCTCAGTTTGAGCATGCACAGATGGTGGTGGGCCAGAAGAGGCACCAGGAGGCAGGCAGGCCTTGCTTGAGCAAGCACACAGGCAGACAGCGCCCCCAGCAGGAACCCAGAGGCACGCATGCCCAGCTTGAGCAGGCATGCAGGTGAACTGGACAGCGACTCCCAGCAGGTAGCTGGAGGCAGGCCCTGAGCACATGCACTTGAGCTTCACAACAGAATACAAAAACAAACAAACAAACAAACAAACAAACAAAACCCACCAAAAAACAAATCTACATGCCAAAAGCACAATGAAAAAACATTAAGGGGGAAAACCAAATAATAAACCCTCACTAAATTCTATCGGCCCCACAGAAGACTCCTACAATATGAACTTCCTAGAGATAACCCAGGACAGAGATTTTAAAAGTTCTACCATAGACATACTCAAAGAGAGCAAGGAATATGAAGAACACACAGACAAACAAATCAAAGAATAAGAAGGAGAGAATGACAAACACTGGAAGGAAATGGAAATGCTGAATAAATCTCAGGCTGAATGAAAAAGGAAACCAACACAAATGAATCAAAGAACTAGAAGGAAAGAATAAATTTAAAGAACACACAGACAAATGAATCAAAGAACTAAAAGGAAAGAACGACAGAGAGAATGACAAACTCTGGAAGGAAGTGGAAATACTGAAGAAATCACAAGCTGAAATGAAAAAGGAAATCAAACTCTCATCCAGTCAATAGGAAAGGATGGGAGAAAGCCGCAGTAACAGATTGGATGAAGCAGAAAACAGAATACCAAGACTGGAAGATACCAGAAAAACTGGAATGCTCAAGCAAAGATTATGAAAAATGAAAAAAAAATAAGAGTGGAATAGTCAGGAAATGTGGGCCACCATGAAGAGACCAAACCACTGTACCATAGGTATAGAGGAAGGTGAAGAACCCCAGGATAACAGTATGGACCAGATCTTCAACAGAATTATAGAAGAAAATTTCCCCAAATTGAAAAAAGACACTGTAAGTTTGCCAGTTGTGGTAGCACATGCTGGTAGGATATGCCAAAGGAGCAGAGACAGGTGGATCTCGAGTTCCTGGGCAGTCTGGGCTACACATTTTCCTCTTGTTGCCAGGCATGGTGGAGCATGCCTTTAATCCCAGCACTCAGGAGGCAGAGGCAGGCAGATCTCTGTGAATTCAAGGCCAGCTGGGTCTACAAAGTGAGTTCCAGGACTCCTGGGGCTGTAGGGAGATCCTGTCTCAAAAAAAAAAAAAAAAAAGAAAGAAAAAAGATACACCCATACAAAAACAAGAAATGCATAGAACATCAACTAGACAAGTCCAGAAAAGAAATGCCTCACACCATATCACAGTAAAAATGCTAGATGCTCAAAACAAAGACATAATACTGAAAGCCACAAAAGAAAAACAATACATTACATATAAAGGGAAACCCACCATAATTACAGCTGACTTCTCAATGCAAATGATGAAAGCCAGAAGAGCTTGGGCCAAAGTACTCCCAGTTCTAAATGACATCAAATGTTGAAGAGGTTGTGGGGAAAGGGGAACACTCATCCACTGCTGGGAATGTAAACTCATACAACCACTATGGAAAGCAGTGTGGAGAACCTTTAAAAGACTGAAAATGAGCCTACCACCTGACCCAGTCATACCACTCCTGGATATATATCCACAAGACTAATCCTACTGCAGAGATACATGCACAACCATGTTTACTGCAGCTCTCTTCACAATAGCAAAGAGTTGGAACCAACACAAGTGCCTCTCAACCAATGAGTGGATAGAGAAAATGTGGCACATCTATACGATGGAATTCTATGCAGCAGCAGCAAAGAGAGATGACATCATGAACTTGGCAGGTAAATGGACAGAACTAGAAGATATTATGCTAAGTGAAGTAACACAGTCCCAGAAAAACAAACAACGAATGGTACCCCTCATTTGTGGATGCTACCATCAAGTAAGGCAAACTGAGTAACATTAATGTTATATTTTTCTTTATCTAAAAGCAACTGTGCTCTTAGAATGTGAATCCCTTAATGGGCTCTAGAATTAACCTACTACCTATTTTCAGACTTTATAATTTTGGTACGATGGTGGAAGGCATGTTTGCATATTTTAGAGCAATATAAAATTAAAAGAGAATAATGTGGATCCAAAAATATGATTTGAAAATAACATACAGTTTATTTTCAGATGACATGATTTTAGTACATGTGCAACATACATAAATGCATATGTTGAAACAATCCAGATTGGAGGGAACAGCAACAACGAAAGAACTGAGACAGGGATCTGACTGAAGCAGCAGAGTTCTTCCCCTCAAAAAATAATCTTCTGCTTTGAAACTTTGAAAAAAACTCAGAAAGTGAAACAAGACATATATGGCAGACTGCATGGACTTGGGAGGGACAGGGGCATGGAGGGGGAAATGGGTCTGGATTGAACTTAGAAGTGATGTATGAAATGCACAAAACTTCAATAAAAGATAAAAAAGAAAACTCTTTAATGACATTAAAAAAGATGAAAGAATATATGTCCAGAATACCAACCCTTCAGAAAATACTTGAAGCAAACAGAAAGTAAATTGAAAGGAAGCAATATACACTTCTCGACAATAACCTTAAATATCAATGGTCTGAACTCCCCAGTTAAGAGACACAGACTGGAAGAATGGATTAAGAAGTTGGATCTGGGCTGGGCATGGTGATGAATGCCTTTAATGCCAGCACTTGGGAGGCAGATGCAGGCAGATCTCTATGAATTTAAGGCCAGCCTGGTCTACATATTGAGTTCCAGGACAGCTGAGACTACAGGGAGAACTTGTCTCAAAAAGACCAAAAAAAAGAAAGGAAGAAAGAAAGAAAGAAAGAAAGAAAGAAAGAAAGAAAGGAAGGAAGGAAGGAAGGAAGGAAGGAAGGAAGAAAGAAAGAAAGAAAGAAAGAAAGAAAGAAAGAAAGAAAGAAAGAAAGGGAAGTTTAATCCACCTTTTTGTTATCTACAAGAAACCCATCTCACCTTCAAGGACAGGCACCAACTTAAAGGGAAAGGACAGAAAATAATATTCCAAGCATATGGTACCAAAAAGCAAGCAAGAGTTGCTATTCTAATATCAGACAATATAGACTTCAAATAAAAAGTAATCAGAATAGATGAAGAAGGTCACTACATCCTTATCAAAGGAACAATTGACCATGAAGATTTCACAATCATAAATATATATGAACCAAACTCTGGTGCACTGAACTTCATAAGTACAATTCTGCAAGACTTCAAGGCACAGATTAATCCCAGCAGACTAATAGTGGGAGACTTCCATACCCCACTGAGCCCATGGGACAGGTCAACTGGTCAAACAAATAAACAGAGAGACCTCTGAAACCTGTGAACATAGGAGCCTCATACTTGGACCTAATAGACATCTACTAATATTCCACCCAAGCATGAGAGAATGTACTTTCTATTTAGCCCCCAATGGAAATTTCTCCCAAATCAATCCTATACTGGGAAAGAGAACAAACCTCAACAAATACAAAAAAAAATAATATTCCATGCATTCTATCAGTTCAGTACAATTAAACCCTTAATATCAACACCAGAACGCCCACCTACTATCTACAAGAATCATGGTGACTAAATAACCATCCTGAATAAAGAAGGGTCAAAGGAGAAAACAAAGAAAGAAAAGCATTCTTTGCACTAAATGAAAGGGATAAGACAACACACAAAACCTATGGGACCCTTCAAACGCAACCTAAGAGGGAAATTTATAGCCCTAAGAGCCTCCATTAAGGAAACAGAAAAGAGCACAAATAAATGACCTAACACTCCAATACTAAAAACACTTTGGAGACAACAACAATTGAATTCTAAACCACAAATACAGGAAGAAATAACAAAAATTCATCAGCGATTAAATCTAATGAAATAGAAAACAAAGAAAAAACAATACAAAAAATCAATGAATCCAAAGTTTTTTTTAAAAGGATAAACAAGATAAATAAACTCTAGCCCAGTGACAAAAGAAAGAAAGAAGAGCAACCTCCAAATCAATAAAATTAGAGATGAAAAAGGAAACATCACAACAGACGTAACAAAAAGATCCCAGACATATTCATACAGGAATATAAAAAACCTACTCTACCTAAATTTGAAAACCTAGAGGCACCATGGATGAATATGCTGAAATCTATTGAAATCACCAAAGCTTAACTCAAGAAGAGATAAACATTTAAACAGGACCCATAATATATGAGGAAAATGACACTGTAAAAAAAAAAAAAAAAAAAAACAACTCCACTCCAACTAAAAAAAGCCCAAGGCCCAGATGGATTCATGCCAGAATTCTATAAGGCATTTTAAAGAGACCTATAGTCACTTATTATTCAAATTGTTCAAGAGGATAGAAACAGAGGGAAATACCCCCAAATTCCTTCTATGAAGCCAGGCATCCTCTCAATACCCAAACTAGGCAAAGATACAACCAAACAAGAAAACTATAGGCCCATTTCATTTAATGAACATTAGATTCAAAAATCTCAACAATATACTTGCAAGCCACATACAGGCACACATCAAAAAGATCATCCATCATGACCAAGTTGTATTCATACCAGAGATGCAGGGATGGTTCAACATCAATAAATGTCATAAACATAAATCACTGAAGCACATAAATGGACCGAAAGACAAAAAACTCCTGGTCTTCTCAATTGATGCAGAAAGGCCTTCAAAAAAATTTAGCATGCCTTCATTTTACAATCTTAGAGAGAATGGAAAGAGGAAACATTCCTCAACAAAATTAAAGTTCATATACAACAAACCCAGAGCCAATATTATTCTAAATGGATAAAATTAGAAGCATTCCCCTTAAAGCTCAGGGACCTGACAAGTCTGCCCCCTACTCCTTTCTTGTTCATATAGTGCATGAAACACTTGCTAGAGCAAAGAAGCAAAAAATGGCAATTAAAGAGTACTAATTGGAAAAAAAAAGGGGTCAAAAACTATCCCTTTTTGAGAAGATATGATAGTTTACCTAAGGGATGCAAAAAACTCCACCAGAAAAACCCCTAGAAATGATATAACAATTTCAGTAAAGTAGTGGGATACAAAAATAACCTAGAAAATTAAGTAGAGGCCTTTCTTTATGCCAAAAACAACCAAGTGGATGAAGGAACCAAGAATTTCTATCACAATAGCCTCCAAACAAAATAAAATATCTAGAAACAAACCTGACCAAAGAAGAAACAAAGTCTTTTTACAATGAAAATTTAAATCCCTGAAGAAAGAGATTGAAAGAAAACACCAGAAGATGGAAAGGACCTCCCATGCTCATGGATGGAAGAATTAACATAGTAAAAATGAATCCACTTGCCCAAATCTAATATACAGATTCTCGTGTCAATCCCAATTAAAATCCCCATGAGCTTCTTCTCAGACTCAGAAAATAATCCTAAAGTTCATATGGAAAAACAAAAGACCCAGATAGGCAAAGCAACCCCAAGCAAAAAGGAGCAATGATGGGGCGATTACTGTACCAGACTTCAAACTATATTACAGGGCCATAGTCACAAAAAATAGCAGGTATTGGCACAAAAACAGACCCATATTCAATGGAACAAAATTGAAGATACAAAATTGAGCACATACAAATTCAGCAATCTCATATTTGACAAAGGGGACAAGAAGATTCAATGGAGGAAGGATAGCTCTTCAGTCAATGGGTTGCAAAACTGGATCACCACTTGCAAGAAGAATAAAAATTAAACCCTACATCTCTCATTATGTACAAAAATCAACTCAAATGGATCAAAGAGTCAATGTGAAACTCAAAACCTTGAAAATGATAGAAGAAAACGTTTGGCAGTAGCCTACAAGACATAAGTGTAGGAAAAGACTTTCTAATCAGACCAGTACCTTGCATTGAAAAAATGAGTCAACAATTGACAAGTGGGACCTTATTAAACTCGAAAACTTTTGCCAGTGACCAAGACAGAATTAATGATGGAAGTGAAGAAAACAAAGAGTGGAAAACCCACAGAGTGGGGGAACATCTTCACTCAGTGCATACAGCATTAACATCAAGAATTATAAACTAACTCAAAAAACAAAGGGAGCAAAAAAACAAAGTCCCCACTGGAAAGATGGAGTAAAGAGCTGAACAGAGACTTCACAATATGAAGACAGTAAAGATGGCTGTGAAACATCTTAAAAAGTGTTTCAACTTCTTAGTAATTAGGGAAATACAAAGATAAAACCACTTTAAGATTTCGTTCACTCCTGTTAAGATTGCTATGATCAAGAAACAAAGGATACCAAAGCTGGAGAGTTGATGGGAAAAGGAGAACACTCATCCACTGCTGGGTGGGAATGCAAACTTGTAGAACTACCTATGAAAAGAAAGTGTGAGAGAGTAATGTCAAACAAATGGGATCTCATTATCAAACTCAAAAGCTTCTGTACAAGACGAAAAAAACAATAAGAGGGGTGAAGCAGAAAAACCCACAGAGTGGGATGGAAATCTTGCCAGTGACTACATCACGGACAGATTGACATCAGAATTATAAACTACTCAAAAAACAAAGAAGTAAGAATACAAATGACCTCCTAAAAAGAAGGGAGAAAGATTTGAACAGAGTCTTCACTAGTGAGGCAATAAGGATGGCTGAGAAACCACTATTATTAAAAAGTATTCAAACATCATTAATAATTAAGGAAATGCAAAATCCAAACCATCTCTCAGGTATCATCTCACTCCCATCGACTGACTAAAGATCTAAGGAAAACAAAAGAAAACAGTATCCTGGAGAGGTTATCGGGAAAAGGGAACCACTCATTCACTGGGGTGGGAATGTAAATTTGTACAACCCACTATGGAAAGCAGTGTGTAGAGAACCCTTAAAAGACACAGAGTGAGCTTACCACCTGACCCAGTCATACCACTCCTGGATAATATACCCAAAAGACTCTCTACTGCAAAGATACATGCACATCCGTGTTTACTTACTGCCGCTCTCTTCTACAGTACCAACAGAGTGGAACCAACCATAATGCCCCTCAACAGTATGAGTGGATGACAAACCAAATTGTTGGTACATCTACACAATGGAGTATATTCAGCAGTTAAGAAAGATGGCATTATGAACTTTGCAGGTAAATGGATGGAGCTCGAAGCCATTATGCTGAGTGAAGTAGTAGTTAACACAGTCCCCGAGAAAGATAAACGGAGAATGTTTTCCTCATTTGTGGATGCTAACATCAAATCTCCTAGAGGAAAGGCAAGCTGAATGACGTACCTCTGTCATATTTCTGTTTATCTGAAAAGAACTATGTCTTGTTTTATAATGTGAATCTCTCAAAGGGCTCTTAATACACCCACCAATTTTTCTCAGACTCTGTAATTACCATATATCAGATGCAGTGAGCCTATTACATTTTAGAGTAAGATAAAATTAAAAAGGAAAAAAAAAAGAAAAAAAAAAAAGCAAAAAAAAAAATGACAGAAGACTGCCAGGCGTGTGGCATGATGGGGTGGGGGGGGGTGGGGGGAAGGGAAAAGGGGACTATGCCTCCTGAACGAATTGAAAAATGATGTATGAAAATACACAAAACATCAATAAAAAATTTTTAAAAGAATTATAGAAAGAAATCTTAAAAGGCTCAAAATGAGCCTACCACCTGACTCAGTCATACCACAAGACTCATTTAGAGTGATGAGTCAGAGGAAGATACATGCACAGCCATGTTTATTGCAGCTCTCTGTTCCAATAGGGAAGTGCTGGAAGCAACCCAAGTGACCCTTAACCAAGAATGGATAAGAGAAATGGTGGTACATCTACACAGTGGAATTCATCCACCTGTAAAGTAAAGATGACAACATGAACTTTGTCAGTAAATGGATCAACCTAGAAGGCATTATGCTAAGTGAAGTAACACAGCCCCAGAAAAACAAATGACATTTGGTGTCCCTCATTTGTGGATCCTAGCACCAAACCTCTATTTGTAAGGCAAACTGAAATAATACTTTTTTATTTCTTTCTTGGTTAAAATAATACCTGATGTTACTAATCAACTTGCTATGTAATGTAGGAATGTAAAGTATTTTTTTTTTACCTTATATCAGACTTTATTTATGATTAAAAATGCACTTTGCTAGTTGGCCATGTCTTTAATCCTAGCACTTGGGAGGCAGGGCAGGCGGATCTTTGTGATTCAAGGCCAGCCTAGTCTACAGTGTGAGTTCTAGGACAGCCTGGGGCTACAGGGAGACCCTATGTCTCAAAAAGACCAAAAACAATGTGAATCTCCTAAACATGTTTTGGAATTACACCTATAGTTTATTTTCAGACGTTCATAATTTTGGTTGTATGTGTGATGTTTATATGCATATTTGGAGTAGTGATCAAATTGGAAGGAACACAACAACACCAAAAAGGACTGGTCAAAGGATGACTGAAACAGTAAACTTCTGCCCAAAGAGTAAACCTCTGCATCAAAAAAAAATTTAAAAAAGACAGAAAAAGATGAATGACATGTATGGCAGGAATGCATGAGCCCTGTGGTGGGGTGGGGGGCGGCATGGAAGGGGAAACAGGTTCCTTAATTTGAATAAGAAATGTATAAAATGCACAAAACCTCAATAGAAAAAAGAAATTCAACAAAAAATATATTGTATGAAACTTTCAAAGAGTATATAAAATATTGTTTAAAAACTATGTACATACTCTTCTCAGTTTTATGCATAGTCAACAGCCTGAGCAGAAAAATTCCAAGTGTCCTTAAAGCAATGTGTAGCTGACAAAAATCTGGTATGTCAATGCCATAGAACATTCCTCACTAAAAAAAACCATGGATTCATTTTTACAGCATTATGAAAACTTTAAAAAAGTATTTTAGTAGAAAGACATCAGACACAGAAGGCCATATATGTAACCTCATATTATCTAAATTTATTAAGTAGCCAGAAAAGCAATATCTATAGAGCTACAAAGTACATCATTCTTTGCCAGAACAAGGGCTAGAGCAAGGGTAGCTGATAGTGGGCAGTCTTTTGTGTTTTTTTAAATGACAATGTTCCTAAATTAAATTGTGATAATGACTGCACAATGTTGTGAACATACTAAAAAATGCCAAATGATATACTTTGATGGTGAATTTATATATATATATTATATATATATTATTATATATGACTCCATCTAAAGAATATATATGAGCCATTTTAAATTCTGCCAGTATGCTAAATTCTAAAATTCAGGATCAAGTGGAATTAAATTAAATCTTAAATGTAAATGAATACCAACTTAATGAGGTGATACTGAAGAGACTCTATAGCAGAGGTAGGAGAACAAACTGCCAAAGAAATGAAAAGTTAATGAGTCAGTCATGAAGAAATCAGGTATCTAGTAATGAGATACAAGATTAATGTGTTCATTTAAATTTTATTTAATAGATACAAAATTAAAATATTAACACCAATGCTTACTGGAATTCTCAAAGATTTGACCACTTAAAGCAAAATTATATAAGAGTGGTTATTGATTGTTTGGATTACCAATAAGAGAACTAGTGTGTTCTCATGAGGTGGCAACTACTTCTTTCTAGAATGAATATAACATAATCAACAGTTTCACCTTCTAAAGCCAAGATATCATGTGAGACACTAAAGCGTCAGAATGAAATGAGAACGGAGTGAGGCAGTGGAATCTAAATTTAAAATAAAAGCCATTGGGAGAAAGAGTGCAAAATTCAAGCCACTCAGAATGGGGATATAGAAAAAAAGACATAGCTAAATGGAAAGAAAAATACAAAAGAGAAGTCTGGCAGGAGCAGAACCGGGGGGTTAGAGAGGACAGAAGGGCAGAAGACAGAAAACCAGGATCGCCTCTCATGTGTCTGTTGTTCTAGTGCTTTTCAAGGTTGTTGGTTACCAAGGACTAGCCAGGAACACTCAGCTGGAAATTTTTACTATACAAGGACACGCTAGAAAATAAGGTGCTTGTACTTGATCATTAGCTTTATTTTATTACTCTAAGAACTACTTTGAGACTCATAAGATATTTCAGAAAATCCACAAGGATAAAAATTCGAATTTTTAGGAGGGCATCTCTTCCCCATGAGGCTAATAACTCCGTGAAGAAATCTCAATTATAAACTTCTGGATCAAAAGACCCAAATATATTTATGTATGTATATGAATAATTGCAACTCTCTCCTTCCCAGCCTTTTGTTGGAAGTGAGTCATACCTGGATGTGATTGTCACTGTTTCTTCTATACTTGAGCCATACAAAAGATTGCAGGGACACTTTTGTAGAGAAACGGGGCGCAACTGGTTCTAGGACAACTTGGCATATTCCATGCATACCTCTTTCTGTTTGTTTGCTGAAAAGCTTTACACAGCTCCTTGGGCATTCTTCTTTGCTAGATGAAAAGAGGAGTTATATAGCTGTGAGATGGCAGATTCTCATAAACTTAGCTCCTAAGTAACTGTGGGGAATTGAGCCTTTTGTTTGTCCACACAATAAACATGGATTATGAGTGAGTAATAAGCCTTCTCTCTGTTTAGGTACCATTGGGTTTTACTCAGCATAACTAACAGTTTTGAGTAGTACAACCATCAGTCACTGTCATTGCAAGCATGATTGCTGTTTCAAACAAGGTCGAAGTCATCTTCAAAGTGTGTGACATTTCTTTTCAGCATAAAGACTGACATATGTGACTGTGTATATCACTCATTTGGTTTACAAGTATTATTTTGTTTTTTAAATATTTATGTAGTCCTCTGGTAGTACATTTTATTCATGTTAAATAAACTCCTACTGATACTTTCAGACCATATTAGGGAATATATACACTTATCTTTTACAACTGCCAATGGAACTTTTAACTGTAAAACATACTACAAGTAGAAAGAAAAGAAATTGTTTATGAAGTTATTCCTGGTTTGTCTTGAGTTTGTCAGTTCTTCATAATCCAACAAGCCATGGCTTAAACTAATCATCTGACTCTCCTTACATTATATAATTTGAAGGGAAAGAGGAAAAATAATCAGATTATTGACACCCTATAGGAAGAATTAATTATTTCTCAATTTTTAAAATTTCTCTATGAAGATAAATTCATGTTATCTTCGGGCTACCAGATGCCTAGATATTTGGTCAAAACTGTTATTCGTGCTATTTCTGTGAGTATGGGTTTTGATGGGTGTATATTTTTACAAGCACATTGAATAATGCAAACTACCACTGTGCAATGGGAAGGTCTGACTCTAACCAAAAAGACTGACCCTGCCTGAGTAAGGAAGAACTCTTCACAGGAGCTGCTCTACTGGGATCACAGCTGCACTGGCTGAGAGCAGGTCTTCTTCCCTCACAGTTTCTATTCCCTTGGCACCTGACTACCACTTCTGTCACTGTTTCCAAATAATCCCCAGGGAACTGATGCATGTGAAAATAATAAAAATAAAAAAAGAAACTCAAACAAACAAACAGAAAAACAGTTAAGAAGATTTTTTAATATTATTTTCTGGGGTGAGGAGAACATATTCTTACCCTAAACTCAGAACTAGAGTTGGAACTTTGGAAATTCTGTCCAAAATGACAACCACTTCCGTGTTGGGGGCTGTGTGGACTCCATGGTAGAGAATATCAAAGGAGGAAAGTGTGAACTCCAGAAGACCCTTTTTGAACTTCAGCCTGCTTTTCAGAATTCTTAGATTTCCTTTCTTAGGGCACTCAGTGTCTGTGCATGCAGCCTAGGCTGGCCTTCAAGGCACAGTTCCTCTGATGAGTGCTGGGATTTAAGCTATGTGCCACCACATGCTGTGGATATCTTTTCAGAGTTCTTGCGAGCTGCTCTGTGCGTATTTTCCAGGTTACAAATGCGTTCAGTGGAATGGACAGGGTAGATCATGCTGATTCTTTCATGACCAAATCAAAACCACTTTCTCATGAAACTGAGTAAGTGTGAGTCTCGGGCAAAAATTCTCCCCACCTGGCTGGCTCCCATTGAAGTCAATGGAAGCCTCCTGTGAGTTCTCCCTTACCCTATTCTACATACCAATGCTGCTGCAGGAACAGCTGGAGAGAAATAAGTTTCACAGATGGCACAAAGGGCTGAATACACTATGAGCAAGGTCAACTGTGGTTGTGGAAGTGGAAACAGACGTGTAACCTACAGGGTCCTTGTTGCTTCCTTCCCCGGCAACAGGTTGGGAACTGAGAGTTTGACAAATTGCTGAACCCAAAAGTAGTTTGCATAAGCTCCACTGGCTTGGATGCGCTGCGGACAACCCACTAGCAGTGTTGCATAGGTGAAAGCTGGAGTCCCAGACCAACACTGCAATGCAATGTTACAAACACATCACAAGGAAGCAGGAGGAAGCAGAGGAATCACTAGCATCCCACTAAGGAGAAGAAATAGTGCCTGACTGAGACTGCTTTTCAACTTATTGAACCATTATGTTAACTTTATCTTGATATTTTAGTTATTTGGTAATTTACTTAATTTTCTCTTTCATAACTACCACTCAATTGGTCTTGCTTTGATTTAGTTTTTGTTGCTTGATGAGGCAATGGGCTGTGGTGGGGGCGCTTGGGACGCATAAACCAAACTGCTAATTGTGGGGCGCTGCGACTGTGCATACATAAACCACAGTGGTTGTCCACTTACCTTCAAACAGCAGAGCCTCGTGCTTTGGTCTGTTCTCGCCTCGCTCTGCTCCTCCACTCTCCTCATGGGGCTGGAACGTATAAGCTCTGCAAGCTGTGACAGAATGCTGCAACCTTTGTTGGACATTACAGATGCACAACCCCAGCCACTGACTTTTTCTTAATTTTTTGTCTCAATAAATATAATACTAATCCCTATACTAACTCAGCCTAAAATTAGCAACCTGTATCTTATACACACTGTATTATCCTTGTTCTCATAGTCCCTAAAGTTATTGAAGCTAAAGTTATGAAAGTTTTTAATCAGCTATATTATGATCTTTATATTCTGGGCATATACAGCAATTGTGGCTGCTGCTGCAGTTACTATTCTGTCTCTGACTAGTGTAGGTGATTTCACCTGGTGCTGTGAACATGTGAACTGGGAGTTTAGCTACTGAACTACGCAGTTAAAACCTGCTACAACCACATTGTATAAAAATCAACTCCCCAAATGGAATCAAAGAGCCTCAATGTGAAACTCAAAAACCCTATAAATGATAGAAGAAAACGTTCGGCAGTAGCCTACAAAGACATAAGTGTAGGAAAAAGACTTCCTAATCAACCAGTACTGCTTGCATTGAAATAGGTCAACAATGGACAAGTGGGACCTTATTAAACTCGAAAATTCTGCCCAGTTGGAAGAAAACAATCAAAGAAGTGAAGAAAACCCACAGCGTAGTGGGGGAAGCCTTCACTGCTTATTCATCTGACAGAGCATTAACCATTAACATCCAGAATATAAAACTACTCAAAAAACAAAGGAAGCAAATGAAAACAACATGATCACCACTGGTCAAAGATGGAGTCTAGTAAAGAGCTGAACAGAGACTTCACAATATGAAGATAGTAAAGAATGGGGACTGAGAAACATCTTAAAAAGTGTTTCATATGCTTTTGACTTAGATAATGAGGAAATACAAAAGGTTAAAACCACTTAAGATTTTCGTCCTCACTCCGTAAGATTGGCCTATGAATCAAAGAAACAAGGGATACCAATGCTGGAGATGTTGTGGGAAAAGGAGAACACTCAATCCACCACTGATGGGAATGCACATTACTACATAATGTGGTAGTCCACTCCCGTTGTATGAAGAAAGGGTGAAAGAACCTTGAGAGAGTAACATACCATTTGTCAACAAATTGAGATTCCCTCATTAAACTAAAAAGCTTCGGTACAGCAAAAGAAACAATGTAGGTTTTGAACAGACAAACCACAGAGTGGGAGGAAATCGTTTGCCAGTGATACATCTAGACGCCATCAATTGACATCAAGAGGATTCTAAAAACTACTCCAAAAAAACAAATGGACAGTAAGAATACAATTGGACCTCCTCAAAAAAAACGAATCGGCAAGTAGCAAGAGATATGCTGAACAGAGTGCTCGTTCACTATGAGTGAGGAACTAAAGTAAGCTGAGAAAACACCTTAAAAAGTCATATCATCCGATTTACATAATAATTAAGGTGAAATGCCGCAAAATTTAAAACCGAACTTCACTCGCTTATCATTCTTCACTCCGAAGTAAGTTTACAGACTAGCTCTTCTAACTCAACGAAAACCAAAAGACAACAGTGATTACTGGTACGAAGGTTATCCAGTGGATGATAACAGTCGGCGGGAAGCTGTTAGCATCATTAAAGCAAAACACGCTTTAAAGCCCCGCTGCCACCCTGATATTCTCTGATTCACTGCTCTATACCATGATATCGTCCTTCCTACTATAGACACTCCGCGGTCGGGGAATGTAAACCTTCGTGTACAACCAACTATGGAAAGCAGTAGTAGAGAAACCCTTAAAAGACACAGATTGAGCTTAGCACCTGACCCAGTCATACCACTCCTGGATATATAACCCAAAGATCATCCTACCAACAGATAATGCACATCCGATGTTATTACTGGCGCTACTCATTTTACAATACCGATAGCAGCTCGGAACCAACCCACAGATGCCCCTCAACAGATGTTGGTGACAAAAATGTTCCTACATCCATACACAATGGAGGTATATATTCAGCAGTTAAAGAAGCATGCATTATGAACTTTGCAGGTGTCAAACAGATGGACTTGAAGCGCATATGCTAAGCCCATTTAGTGCTGCGTGGCATATAGTTAACACAAGTCGAGTACAAGGACAACAGAGACGTTAGAGAAATGGGTTTCCTACATTTCGTGGATCGCATAACATCAAATCTCCTAGAGAAAGGCAAGCTGAATGACGAATAATTGTCTATATTTTGTTTTATCTGAAAGCAACTAATGTTGTTATAATGTGAATCTCTCAATGAGGCTCTATAACACCCACCAATTATTCTCAGACTCTGTAATTACTATTATGGATGCAGTGAGTTAGCTTAATATCTGGTATTTAGTAAAGTAGATAAATTAATTCTGCTTAAAGGACAAAAAAGAACTGATGGAGGACAGTTATGGCACAATGCATGATCTGGGGTGGGGTGGGGTGGGGGAAGGGAAAGGGGACTATGCCTGAACTGAATTGAAAAATGATTGTATGAAATACACAAAACATCAATAAAAATTTTTTTAAAAAGGAAATTATGAGAAATCTTAAAAGGCTCAAAAATGAGCCTACCACCTGACTCAGTCATACCACAAGACTCATTTAGAGTGATGGCTGCAGAGATACATGCACAGCCATGTTTATTGCAGCTCTGTCACAATAGGGAAGTGCTGGAAGCAACCCAAGTGACCCTTAACCAAGAATGGATAAAGAAAATGTGTACATCTACACATGGAATTCTATCCACCTGTAAAGAAAGATGACAACATGAACTTTGCAGGTAAATGGATCAAACGTAGAAGGCATTATGCTAAGTGAAAGTAACACAGCCCCAGAAAAAACAAATGACCATTTTTGTGCCCTCATTTTGTGGATCCTAGCACCTAAACCTCTATTTGTAAGGCAAACTGAAATAATACTTTTTTATTTCTTTCTTGGGTAATATAATACCTGATGTTACTAATCAACTTGCTATATGTAAATGTAGGAATGTAAAGTACTTTTTTTTTTACCTGTATAGGACTCTATGTTAAAATGTGAATCCCTGCTGGTGTGTGCCATGTCTTTAATCCTAGCACTTGGGAGGCAGAGCAGGCGATCTTTGTGATTCAAGGCCAACCTGGTCTACAGTGTGAGTTCTAGGACAGCTGGGGGCTACCAGGGAGACCCTTGTCTCAAAAAGACCAAAAAAATGAATTCCTAAACATGTTTTGGAATTAACCCATAGTTTATTTTCAGACGTTCATAATTTTGGTTGGTATATGTGTGATGTGAATATATGCAATTTTGGAGTGATACAAATTGGAAGGAACAACAACAACCAAAAAGACTAGGTCAAAGGGATGACTGAAACAGTAAACTTCTGCCCAAAAGAGTAAACCTCTGCATCAAAAAAAAATTTAAAAAGACAGAAAAGATGAATGACATGTATGGCAGAAATGCATGAGCCCTTGTGGGTGGGAGGCCATGGAAGGGGAAACAGGTTCCTAATTTGAATAAGAAATGTATAAAATGCACAAACCCTCAATAAATAAAGAAATTCAACAAAAAATATATTGTATGAAACTTTCAAAGAGTATATAAAATATTGTTTAAAAACTATGTACATACTCTTCTCAGTTTTATGCATAGTCAACAGCCTGAGCAGAAAAATTCCAAGTGTCCTTAAAGCAATGTGTAGCTGACAAAAATCTGGTATGTCAATGCCATAGACATTCCTCACTAAAAAAAACCATGGATTCATTTTTACAGCATATGAAAACTTTAAAAAGTATTTAGTAGAAGACATCAGACACAGAAGGCCATATATGTAACCTCATATTATTTAAATTTATTAAGTAGCCAGAAAAGCATATATCTATAGAGCTACAAAGCTACATCATTCTTTGCCAGAACAAGGGCTAGAGCAAGGGTAGCTGATAGTGGGCAGTCTTTGTGTTTTTTTAAAATGACATGTTCCTAAATTAAATTGTGATAATGACTGCACAATGTTGTGAACATATCAAAAATTTGCCAAATGATAATAACTTGATGTGTGAATTTATATATATATATATATATATATAATAATATATATATGACTTTCCATCTAAAGAATATATATGAGCCATTTTAAATTCTGCCAGTATGCTAAATTCTAAAATTCAGGATCAAGTGGAATTAAATTAAATCTTAAATGTAAATGAATACCAACTTAATGAGGTGATACTGAAGAGACTCTATAGCAGAGGTAGGAGAACAAACTGCCAAAGAAATGAAAAGTTAATGAGTCAGTCATGAAGAAATCAGGTATCTAGTAATGAGATACAAGATTAATGTGTTCATTTAAAATTTTATTTAATAGATACAAAATTAAAATATTTAACACAATGCTACTGGAATTCTCAAAGATTTGACCACTTAAAGCAAAATTATATTATGAGTGGTTATTGATTGTTTGGATTACCAATAAGAGAACTAGTGTGTTCTCATGAGGTGGCAACTACTTCTTTCTAGAATGAATATAACTAATCAACAGTTTCACCTTCTAAGCCAAGATATAGTGAGAACTAAATGTCAAATGAATGGAACGGAGTGCCAGTACTTAGTCTTAAATTTAAATACAAACTGGCGTGCAAAATTCCCTAAGCCACTCTGTACATTAAATCAAAAGACTATCTTAAAGGAAAGAAAAATACAAGTAAGAGAACGTACTGGCAGAAGCTAGGCATAGGAGGATCATCGTAGAGCGTTGTTTGTCTAATTGTGAAATTAGAAGTCCCAGCCACCTCGCAGATTGTAAAGGAAATCTAGACAAAGAACAAGACAAAAGAGAACCCACAAAAAGAATCTTTCAAGAAATCAACGATCCACTCTCCTTATGCTGTCTGTTGTTCTAGTGCTATTCAAGGCTGTGTGGTTACCAAGGACTAGCAGGAACTCAGCTGGCATTTCTACTATACAAGACAGCTAGAAAATAAGGTGCTTGACTTGATCATTAGCTTTATTTTATTACTCTAAGAACTACTTTGAGACTCATAAGATATTTCAGAAAATCCACAAGGATAAAAATTCAATTTTTAGGAGGGCATCTCTTCCCCATGAGGCTAATACTCCGTGAAAAATCTCAATTTATAAACTTCTGGATCAAATGACCCAAATATATTCTATGTATGTATAATGAATAATTGCACCTCTCTCCTTCCCAGCCTTTTGTTGGAAGTGAGTCATACCTGGATGTGATTGTCACTGTTTCTTCTATACTTGAGCCATACAAAAGATTGCAGGGACACTTTTGTAGAGAAACGGGGCGCAACTGGTTCTAGGACAACTTGGCATATTCCATGCATACCTCTTTCTGTTTGTTTGCTGAAAAGCCTTACACAGCTCCTTGGGCATTCTTCTTTGCTAGATGAAAAGAGGAGTTATATAGCTGTGAGATGGCAGATTCTCATAAACTTAGCTCCTAAGTAACTGTGGGGAATTGAGCCTTTTGTTTGTCCACACAATAAACATGGATTATGAGTGAGTAATAAGCCTTCTCTCTGTTTAGGTACCATTGGGTTTTACTCAGCATAACTAACAGTTTTGAGTAGTACAACCATCAGTCACTGTCATTGCAATGCAGAGAAGCTTCCTACCTGCATACCTGATGTTCCGGAGGAACCTTATCATATGCAAATATTATCTGCCGGAGCCAACAGCCCCCGGAGGAAGCTTATCACGGACAAAGAATCCCTGCCGGCGCAAGCATCTAGCCCCGATAAACTTTAACTTTTACAAGATCTATCCACCCCCTCCCTCTTCCTGATTCTTCCCGCCTTTTACTAAATAAAAACCGCTGTCATAATTCAATAAATCAGACTTTGACAACCTTGCAAAGTCTCGTTCTTTTCTCTCGCTTATCTGCAGGTTTGGGGGTTCCCTCGGGTACCCAACGTTACATGACCCGTAGACAGGGTTAATAAACCTTAATATCAACACCAGAAAGAGCCCTACTATCTACAAGAATCATGGTGACTAAATAACCCACTCCTGAATAAAGAATGGGTCAAAGGAGAAACAAAGAAAGAAAAGCATTCTTTGCACTAAATGAAAGGGATGATACAACACAAAACCTATGGGACCCTTCAAACGCAGGCCTAAGAGGGAAATTTATAGCCCTAAGAGCCTCCATTAAGGAAACAGAAAGAGCACAAATAAATGACCTAACACTCCAACTAAAAACACTTTGGAGACAACAACAATTGAATTCTAAACCCAACATACAGGAAGAAATAACAAAATTCAGAGCATAAATCAATGAAATAGAAACAAAGAAAACAATACAAAAAAATCAATGAATCCAAGAGCTGGTTCTTTGAAAGGATAAACAAGATAAATAGACCTCTAGCCCAGTTGACAAAAGAAAGAAAGAGCAACTCCAAATCAATAAAATTAGAGATGAAAAAGGAAACATCACAACAGATAACAAAAAGATCCAGACAATCATACAGGAATACTTAAAAAACCTACTCTACTAAATTTGAAAACCTAAGAGACATGGATGAATATCTGAAATCATTGAAATCACCAAAGCTTAATCAAGAAGAGATCAACAGTTTAAACAGACCCATAATATATGAGGAAACTGAAACTGTAATAAAAAAAAAAAAACAACTCCCAACTAAAAAAAGCCCAGGCCCAGATGGATTCATGGCAGAATTCTATAAGGCATTTAAAGAGGACCTATAGTCACTATTATTCAAATTGTTCAAGAGGATAGAAACAGAGGGAAATGCCCCAAATTCCTTCTATGAAGCCAGCATCACTCTAATACCCAAACTAGGCAAAGATACAACCAAAGAAGAAAACTATAGACCCATTTCATTAATGAACATAGATTCAAAAATTCTCAACAATATACTTGCAAGCCACATACAGGCACACATCAAAAAGATCATCCATCATGACCAAGTTGTATTCATACCAGAGATGCAGGGATGGTTCAACTTACATAAATCAATAAATGTCATGAAGCACATAAATGGACTGAAAGACAAAAAACTCCTGGTCTTCTCAATTGATGCAGAAAAGGCCTTCAAAAAAATTTAGCATGCCTTCATCTTTAAAATCTTAGAGAGAATTGGACAAGAGGAAACATTCCTCAACAAAATTAAAGTCATATACAACAAACCCAGAGCCAATATTATTCTAAATGGATAAAAATTAGAAGCATTCCCCTTAAAGTCAGGGACCTGACAAGTCTGCCCCCTACTCCTTTCTTGTTCAGTATAGTGCATGAAACACTTGCTAGAGAGATAAGACAAAAAATGGAAATTAAAAGAGTACTAATTGGAAAAAAAAGGAGGTCAAACTATCCCTTTTTACAGAAGATATGATAGTTTACCTAAGGGATGCCAAAAACTCCACCAGAAAACCCCTAGAAATAATTAACAATTTCAGTAAAGTAGTGGGATACAAAATTAACCTAGAAAAATTAGTAGCCTTTCTTTATGCCAATAACAACCAATTGTGGAAGGAATACAAGAATTTTCTATTCACAATAGCCTCCAAACAAAATAAAATATCTAGAAACAAACCTGACCAAAGAAACAAAAGTCTCTACAATGAAAATTTTAAATCCCTGAAGAAAGAGATTGAAGAAAACACCAGAAGATGGAAGGACCTCCCATGCTCATGGATTGGAAGATTTAGTATAGTAAAAATGACCACTCTGCCCAAAGTAATATACAGATTCAGTGTAATCCCAATTAAAATCCCCATGAGCTTCTTCTCAGACCTAGAAAAATAATCCTAAAGTTCATATGGAAAAACAAAAGACCCCAGATAGCCAAAGCAACCCCAAGCAAAAGGAGCAATGCAGGGGGATTACTGTACCAGACTTCAAACTATATTACAGGGCCATAGTCACAAAATCAGCCAGGTATTGGCACAAAAACAGACCCATAGTTCAATGGAACAAAATTGAAGATACAAACTTGAGCACATACAAGTTCAGCTACCTCATATTTGACAAAGCAGCCAAGAAGATTCAATGGAGGAAGGATAGCATCTTCAGCAAATGGTGTTGACAAAACTGGATCACCACTTGCAGAAGAATAAAATTAAACCCCTACATCTCACATTGTATAAAAATCAACTCCAAATGGATCAAAGAGCTCAATGTGAAACTCAAAACCCTGAAAATGATAGAAGAAAACGTTGGCAGTAGCCTACAAGACATAAGTGTAGGAAAAGACTTTCTAAATCAGACAGTACCTGTGCATGAAATGAGGTCAACAATTGACAAGTGGGACCTTATTAAACTCGAAAGATTCTGCCCAGTGGAAGAAACAATCAAAGAAGTGAAGAAAAACCCACAGAGTGGGAGGAAGCCTTCACTGCTGATACATCTGACACACCATTAACATCCAGAGTATATAAACTACTCAAAAAACAAAGGAGCAAGAAAACAAATGACCCACTGGAAAGATGGAGTAAAGAGCTGAACAGAGACTTCACAAATGAAGAAGTAAAGATGGCTGAGAAACATCTTAAAAAGTGTTCAATGTTGCTAATAATTGAGGAAATACAAAGTAAAACCACTTTAAGATTTCGTCTCACTCCTGTAAGATTGGCTATGATCAAGAAAACAAAGGATACCAAATGCTGGAGAGGTTATGGGAAAAGGAGAACACTCATCCACTGCTGGTGGGAATGCAAACTTGTAGAACTCCTATGAAAAGAAGTGTGGAGAGTAATGTCAACAAATGGGATCTCATAAAACTCAAAAGCTTCTGTACAGAGAAAGAAACAATTAAGGAGGTGAAGAGAAAACCCACAGAGTGGGTGGAAATCTTTGCCAGTGATACATCTGACAGCATTGACATCAAGAATATATAAACTACTCAAAAAACAAAGAAGTAAGAATACAAATGACCTCCTCAAAAGATGGAGTAAAGAGCTGAACAGAGTCTTCACTAGTGAGGAACTAAAGATGGCTGAGAAACATCTTAAAAAGTATTCAACATCATTAATAATTAAGGAAATGCAAATTAAAACCACTCTCAGGTATCATCTCACTCCAATACGACTAGCTAAGATCAAGAAAACAAAAGACAACAGATACTGGAGAGGTTATAGGGAAAAGGGAACACTCATTCACTGCTGGTGGGAATGTAAACTTGTACAACCACTATGGAAAGCAGTGTAGAGAACCCTTAAAAGACACAGAGTGAGCTTACCACCTGACCCAGTCATACCACTCCTGGATATATACCCCAAAGACTCATCCTACTGCAAAGATACATGCACATCCATGTTTACTGCAGCTCTCTTTACAATACCAAAGAGCTGGAACCAACCCAAATGCCCCTCAACAGATGAGTGGATGACAAAAATGTGGTACATCTACACAATGGAGTATTATTCAGCAGTAAAGAAAGATGGCATTATGAACTTTGCAGGTAAATGGATGGAGCTCAAAGCCATTATGCTGAGTGAAGTAACACAGTCCCAGAAAGACAAACGGAGAATGGTTTCCCTCATTTGTGGATGCTAACATCAAATCTCCTAGAGGAAAGGCAAGCTGAATGACAATATTGTTATATTTCTGTTTATCTGAAAGCAACTATGTTGTTATAATGTGAATCTCTCAAAGGGCTCTACAATACACCCACCAATTATTCTCAGACTCTGTAATTACTATATATGGATGCAGAGTATATATCTGTATTTTAGAGTAAGATAAAATTAATGGAGGAAAATGTGAATTCCTAAGCATAAAAAAAAAAAGACTGAGAGGACAGTTATGGCAGAATGCATGATCTGGGGTGGGGTGGGGTGGGGGGAAGGGAAAGGGGACTATGCCTGAACTGAATTGAAAAATGATGTATGAAATACACAAAACATCAATAAAAATTTTTAAAAAGAATTATGGAGAAATCTTAAAAGGCTCAAAATGAGCCTACCACCTGACTCAGTCATACCACAAGACTCATTTAGAGTGATGAGCTCAGAGATACATGCACAGCCATGTTTATTGCAACTCTTGTCACAATAGGGAAGTGCTGGAAGCAACCCAAGTGACCCTTAACCAAGAATGGATAAAGAAAATGTGGTACATCTACACAGTGGAATTCTATCCACCTGTAAAGAAAGATGACAACATGAACTTTGCAGGTAAATGGATCAAACTAGAAGGCATTATGCTAAGTGAAGTAACACAGCCCCAGAAAAACAAATGACATTTGGTGTCCCTCATTTGTGGATCCTAGCACCAAACCTCTATTTGTAAGGCAAACTGAAATAATACTTTTTTATTTCTTTCTTGGTAAATATAATACCTGATGTTACTAATCAACTTGCTATGTAATGTAGGAATGTAAAGTATTTTTTTCTTTACCTGTATAGGACTCTATTGTTAAAATGTGAATCCCTGCTGGGCGTAGTGGCACATGTCTTTAATCCTAGCACTTGGGAGGCAGAGGCAGGCGGATCTTTGTGAGTTCAAGGGCAGCCTGGTCTACAGTGTGAGTTCTAGGACAGCTGGGGCTACAGGGAGACCCTGTCTCAAAAAGACCAAAAAAATGTGAATCCCTAAACATGTTTTGGAATTAACCTATAGTTTATTTTCAGACGTCATAATTTTGGTGTATGTGTGATGTGAATATATGCATATTTTGGAGTGATACAAATTGGAAGGAACAACAACAACCAAAAAGACTGGGTCAAAGGACTGACTGAAACAGTAAACTTCTGCCCAAAAGAGTAAACCTCTGCATCAAAAAAAAATTTAAAAAGACAGAAAAAGATGAATGACATGTATGGCAGAATGCATGAGCCCTGGTGGGGTGGGAGGCATGGAAGGGGAACAGGTCCTAATTTGAATAAGAAATGTATAAAATGCACAAAACCTCAATATAAAAAGAAATTTCAACAAAAAATATATTGTATGAAACTTTCAAAGAGTATATAAAATATTGTTTTAAAACTATGTACATACTCTTCTCAGTTTTATGCATAGTCAACAGCCTGAGCAGAAAAATTCCAAGTGTCCTTAAAGCAATGTGTAGCTGACAAAAATCTGGTATGTCAATGCCATAGAACATTCCTCACTAAAAAAAACCATGGATTCATTTTACAGCATATGAAAACTTTAAAAAGTATATTAGTAGAAAGACATCAGACACAGAAGGCCATATATGTAACCTCATATTATCTAAATTTATTAAGTAGCCAGAAAAGCAATATCTATAGAGCTACAAAGTACATCATTCTTTGCCAGAACAAGGGCTAGAGCAAGGGTAGCTGATAGTGGGCAGTCTTTTGTGTTTTTTTAAATGACAATGTTCCTAAATTAAATTGTGATAATGACTGCACAATGTTGTGAACATACTAAAAATTGCCAAATGATATACTTTGTATGTGTGAATTTATATATATATATATATATATATATATATATATATATGACTTCCATCTAAAGAATATATATGAGCCATTTTAAATTCTGCCAGTATGCTAAATTCTAAAATTCAGGATCAAGTGGAATTAAATTAAATCTTAAATGTAAATGAATACCAACTTAATGAGGTGATACTGAAGAGACTCTATAGCAGAGGTAGGAGAACAAACTGCCAAAGAAATGAAAAGTTAATGAGTCAGTCATGAAGAAATCAGGTATCTAGTAATGAGATACAAGATTAATGTGTTCATTTAAATTTTATTTAATAGATACAAAATTAAAATATTTAACACAATGCTACTGGAATTCTCAAAGATTTGACCACTTAAAGCAAAATTATATTATGAGTGGTTATTGATTGTTTGGATTACCAATAAGAGAACTAGTGTGTTCTCATGAGGTGGCAACTACTTCTTTCTAGAATGAATATAACATAATCAGACAGTTTCACCTTCTAAAGCCAAGATATCATGTGAGACACTAAAGCGTCAGAATGAAATGAGAACGGAGTGCAGTTAAGTCTTAAATTTTAAAATTAAAAGCATTTGGGAGAAGATGTGCAAAATTCCCAGCCACTCAGAATTGTAATATAGAAATAAAAGACTATTAAAGGAAAGAAAAATACAAAAGAGAAGTCTGGCAGGAGCAGAACCGGGGGGTTAGAGAGGACAGAAGGGCAGAAGACAGAAAACCATACTCCTCTCATGCTGTCTGTTGTTCTAGTGCTATTCAAGGCTGTGTGGTTACCAAGGACTAGCAGGAACTCAGCTGGCATTTCTACTATACAAGACAGCTAGAAAATAAGGTGCTTGACTTGATCATTAGCTTTATTTTATTACTCTAAGAACTACTTTGAGACTCATAAGATATTTCAGAAAATCCACAAGGATAAAAATTCAATTTTAGGAGGGCATCTCTTCCCCATGAGGCTAATACTCCTGTGAAGAAATCTCAATTTATAAACTTCTGGATCAAATGACCCAAATATATTTCTATGTATGTATATGAATAATTGCACCTCTCTCCTTCCCAGCCTTTTGTTGGAAGTGAGTCATACCTGGATGTGATTGTCACTGTTTCTTCTATACTTGAGCCATACAAAAGATTGCAGGGACACTTTTGTAGAGAAACGGGGCGCAACTGGTTCTAGGACAACTTGGCATATTCCATGCATACCTCTTTCTGTTTGTTTGCTGAAAAGCTTTACACAGCTCCTTGGGCATTCTTCTTTGCTAGATGAAAAGAGGAGTTATATAGCTGTGAGATGGCAGATTCTCATAAACTTAGCTCCTAAGTAACTGTGGGGAATTGAGCCTTTTGTTTGTCCACACAATAAACATGGATTATGAGTGAGTAATAAGCCTTCTCTCTGTTTAGGTACCATTGGGTTTTACTCAGCATAACTAACAGTTTTGAGTAGTACAACCATCAGTCACTGTCATTGCAAGCATGATTGCTGTTTCAAACAAGGTCGAAGTCATCTTCAAAGTGTGTGACATTTCTTTTCAGCATAAAGACTGACATATGTGACTGTGTATATCACTCATTTGGTTTACAATATTATTTGTTTTTTAAATATTTATGTAGTCCTCTGGTAGTACATTTTATTCATGTTAAATAAACTCCATACTGATACTTCAGACCATATTAGGGAATATATACACTTTATTTTTACAACTGCCAATGAAACTTTTACTTTAAACATACTACAAGTAGAAAGAAAAGAAATTGTTTATGAAGTTATTCCTGGTTTGTCTTGAGTTTGTCAGTTCTTCATAATCCAACAAGCCATGGCTTAAACTAATCATCTGACTCTCCTTACATTATATAATTTGAAGGGAAAGAGGAAAAATAATCAGATTATTGACACCCTATAGGAAGAATTAATTATTTCTCAATTTTTAAAATTTCTCTATGAAGATAAATTTCATGTTATCTTCGGGCTACCAGATGCCTAGATATTTGGTCAAACGTTATTCTGCATATTTCTGTGAGTATGGGTTTTGATGGTGTATATATTTTACAAGCACATTGAATAATGCAAACTACACTGTGCAATGGGAAGGTCTGACTCAACCAAAAAGCTGACCCTGCCTGAGTAAGGAAGAACTCTTCACAGGAGCTTGCTCTACTGGGATCACAGCTGCACTGGCTGAGAGCAGGTCTTCTTCCCTCACAGTTTCTATTCCCTTGGCACCTGACTACCACTTCTGTCACTGTTTCCAAATAATCCCCAGGGAACTGATGCATGTGAAAATAAAAATAAAAAAGAAACTCAAACAAACAAACAGAAAAACAGTTAAGAAGATTTTTTAATATTATTTTCTGGGGTGAGGAGAACATATTCTTACCCTAAACTCAGAACTAGAGTTGGAACTTTGGAAATTCTGTCCAAAATGACAACCACTTCCGTGTTGGGGGCTGTGTGGACTCCATGGTAGAGAATATCAAAGGAGGAAAGTGTGAACTCCAGAAGACCCTTTTTGAACTTCAGCCTGCTTTTCAGAATTCTTAGATTTCCTTTCTTAGGGCACTCAGTGTCTGTGCATGCAGCCTAGGCTGGCCTTCAAGTCACAGTTCCTCTGATGAGTGCTGGGTTTACAGCTATGTGCCACCACATGCTGCATGGATATCTTTTCAGAGTTCTTGGCGAGCTGCTCTGTGCGTATTTTCCAGGTTACAAATGCGTTCAGTGGAATGGACAGGGTAGATCATGCTGATTCTTTCATGACCAAATCAAAACCACTTTCTCATGAAACTGAGTAAGTGTGAGTCTCGGGCAAAAATTCTCCCCACCTGGCTGGCTCCCATTGAAGTCAATGGAAGCCTCCTGTGAGTTCTCCCTTACCCTATTCTACATACCAATGCTGCTGCAGGAACAGCTGGAGAGAAATAAGTTTCACAGATGGCACAAAGGGCTGAATACACTATGAGCAAGGTCAACTGTGGTTGTGGAAGTGGAAACAGACGTGTAACCTACAGGGTCCTTGTTGCTTCCTTCCCCGGCAACAGGTTGGGAACTGAGAGTTTGACAAATTGCTGAACCCAAAAGTAGTTTGCATAAGCTCCACTGGCTTATGCTCTGCACACCCACCTAGCATGTTTCATAGGTTAAAGCTGGAGTCCCATACCAAACTTCAATGCAATTTGTTACATAAATCATCACAAGGAAGCAAGGAATTCAAATCTCATCCCACTAAGGAAGAAATAGTGCCTGACATGAGACTGCTTTTTCAACTATTGAACCATTATTTAACTTTATCTTATATTTTTAGTTATTTTGTATATTTTATCTTTAAATTTTTCTCTTTCATAACTACCACTCAATGGTCTTGCTTTATTTAGTTTTTGTGTTGCTTGATGAGGCTTAATTGCTGTTTGGTGCTTTTCTATACAAATGCTAATTGTGTGCTCTCTACTGTGCTATACATAACCCATGTGTTTTCCATCTTACCTCAAACTCATATCCTCTTTCTTTGTCTTTCTCTCTCTCTCTCCTCCACTCTCCTCATTTTGCTTTGTAACTATAAGCTCTCATAGCTTTACAAATATTTCAACTTTGTGGACACTTACAGTATCACAACTCCCATCCATCTACTTTTTCTTAATTTTTTGTCTCAATAAATATAATACTAATCCCTATACTAACTCAGCCTAAAATTAGCAACCTGTATCTTATACACACTGTATTATCCTTGTTCTCATAGTCCCTAAAGTTATTGAAGCTAAAGTTATGAAAGTTTTTAATCAGCTATATTATGATCTTTATATTCTGGGCATATACAGCAATTGTGGCTGCTGCTGCAGTTACTATTCTGTCTCTGACTAGTGTAGGTGATTTCACCTGGTGCTGTGAACATGTGAACTGGGGGTTTAGCTACTGAACTACGCAGTTAAAACCTGCTACAACCAAGTCCCAGTTGAATATTTAAATATTCAAATATTTAACCTGAATGATGAACAAAATCCAAGGCATAAAATAATCACGGATTTTCAAGTTTGAACACAGAAATGTAAGGAAAAGGAAATATCAAGGGACTATGGTCCCTCTGCAAAATACCAATTTCATAGCAATGAATTCCAATAACAATGAATTAGATGCAATCCCAGACTAAGAATTCAAAAGAACAGTTATGTTTAAAGAAATAAAAAGGATACGAATAAAGTCTTAAATTAATTTTAAAATAATATAAATAACTCAATGAAACAAGGAAATAAATATGGATATGAAAGAGGAATTCAATGAAGAGATTTAAGTACTTAAAAACATGCTGAAATTTTAAAATGAAAGGTTTATCATAATAAATAGCATAACTCAGTAGAATGCCCATCAGTAGAAAGGATTGGAATTATGCACAGAGCATATGAGATCTGTGAGTCATCACTTAAGTCCATCAACTTTACAAATCATGGAAATGTAAATATAAGAACTTCAAGATAAAGCAATAAATAACATATTCAATAAAATCATAGCAGAAAATTTGGCTAATCTAGAGAAAGAGTTCACCATATAGATTCAGGAGATACTTAGAACACCAAAAAGGTAAGACCAGAAAGAACCTCTATATGTCATATTATCATTAAAATATTAAACATGGACAGCAAACATAAATGTTGAAAGCTGCAAGAGAGAAGCATCAAGTCATATGGACATCATGAAATTAAAAGGCAAAGGGCGCCATCATTCAAGTGAAGTGGCAACCTACAAAATGGGAAAAAACCATTACTAGCTCTATCTCTTACATAGGGTCTGTAACTAGAATATACGAAGAACTCAAAAAAGCTAAACTACCCAATTAAAAAGTAGGGTGAGAAACTGAACAGGGAATTCTTTAATGATGAAACACAAATGGTGGAGAAATACTTTAAAAATGTTCGCAGCTTTAGTCATCAGGGAAATGTAAAATAAAACCACTTTGAAATTGTATCTTATCCCAGTCAGATCTTTTTTGGCAAAGATTGAAAAAAAAAAAAAAAAAGGACACATGCTGGGGAAGATATAGAAATAGAAAAAGGGGAACTCTTACCACTGGTAGAAATGCAAAGTAGTGCAGCCACTATGGAAATCAATGTGGGGTTTCCTCAAACAGCTATAAACTCTCTACCACATGATCCACACATATGATTCATAGGACTGTATCCAAATGACTCTAAGTCCTACATCAAAAATATCTGTTAATTCATGCTTATTGCTGCCCTTTGTCATAATAGCCAGAAACTGGAAACAACCAGATGTCTATCAAATGATGAATGGATAATAAAGCTGTGGTACATATACAAAATGGGATATTAGTTAACTCTTAAGAAAATTAAATTTTGGGCTGGAGAGATGGCTCAGTGGTTAAGAGCACCAACTGCTCTTGCAGAGGACCTGGATTTGATTCCCGGCACCCACATGGCAGCTAAGAACCATCTTTAACTCCAGTTCCAGGGGAATCCAATGCCCTCTTCTGACCTCTGCGGCATCGCAAGACAAGGGTGCACCAACCTACATGCAGACAGTACACTCATACACATAAAAAATAATAAATTTTGCCGGGCGTGGTGGCACGTGCCTTTAATCCTAGTACTTGGGAGGCAGAGGCAGGCAGATCTTTGTGAGTTCAAGGCCAGCCTGGTCTAAAGAGTGAGTTCCAGGCCAGCTGGAGCTACAGGGAGACCCTGTCTCAAAAAGACCAAAAAAAAAAAAAGAAAATTAAATTTTGACACTGGCAGGTAAATGGATGGAACTGGAAACCATCATCCTGAGTGAGGGAACTCAGACCCAGACAGACAGTAATCATATGTTCCTTCTCATAGCCTGGTGCTAGCTTTGAAATCTTAGATATGCACCTCTTTACATGGATGCTGGGAGTCCAGACACAACTCATCATGCTTGCTCAGCAAGATTACTTACCCTCTGAGATATCCTCAGCCCCAATTAAGTATATTATAGCATGTGTATAGGAATTTTCAAATCATTGCATAACATGTGAATTTAAATAATTAGGGAAAATTTATTTATTTGGAAACGTTTGCAGTGTGTTTCAAAAAAAGACCTATAGCAATTTTTATTGTACATACTAATAAATAGTAAGTTAAATAAGATGTTCAGAATAGGTTTTATTTAATGCAATGAAACATGTATTTGGAAGCTACAGTATCACTGCTAATTGGTTTCTTATGCATCCCTTAAAAATTACTCACTTACAGTTTAATTTTGAACATAATCATCCAATTGTATTTCTGTTGGGGAAAAGAACAACTATGACATTTTTCTTCTGTGACTTCAGCAAAATATGTCCAAGAAATAAAGACAAAAGGGATGATGATTGCTCCCAGTGGAAACATTCTTTGGATATCTGATACATGAGGGATGCTTCAAACTTGGGGTTCATGTCAAACAGCAGAGATACAGAAAAGGCCTCTGTTCAAGATAGTTGTCTCTCATGTTAGAGATAGTGAAACGAGACACCATGATTCGTCCTTTACCTTGAATTCAGGTGTTACAAATTCTTCATGTTGGGCCTTTTCCATTTTCAAATGTAATTGTGGAGAACAACATGGTGTACTACTTCTGAGTTAAGACTGTTTTCTCCTCTCCCCTTCTCTTCTCTCCTCTCCTTTATCTCTTCTCTTCTCTTTCTCTTTTGTCTGAGATAGTCTCATGAGGCATCCTAGGTAGTCTGCTTCAAACCATGCCAAGCTCGGATTGCACACTCTTGCTGGGGTAAAAATAATGTTGACTATTTTCTGTTAATGTACTAATTTGGAAGTAACTAAATATTAAGAAAAGTCATAACTGTGTTCATGATTTATGACTCAGAATTACATCAGTTACTTTTGTGTGTGTGTGTGTGTGTGTGTGAGAGAGAGAGAGAGAGAGAGAGAGAGAGAGAGAGAGAGAGAGAGTTAAGAGGGAAAGTACATAATCTAACTTTCACCTGAAAATACAGTTAAGGCAAGTCTATTATATTACTGTTATATTACTAGGCTACTCAACTGAGCTTTGCTCATGTAAACAGCACATCCTGAAGTAGTGTTCTCCTTTAAGAAATGCACATCATCTAGCAGGATCAATAAAAATATTGGCTTTTGTTGTTATTGTTGTTCTACTTTTGGAGACAGGGTCTCATTGTGTATGTAGCTCAAGCTTAACTCAAGCAAGCCTGTGATTCCCTTGTGCTCAGCCAGCCAAGTGCAGGGATTATAGGCTTGTGCCACCTTGCCTGGCTTTATGTTTTCAATTGAAATGTGAACATATGGACTTCTGTACAAACAGCTAAATGGAGTTACAAGAAAATCTTTAAATATAGAAGTGCTTTCCCAAGTAAATTTATTTTCATCCATTGCCCTCATACATATCCACTGGGAAATTGAAAATCATTTTTAAAAACACTGTGCAATGCATAAGATTTTTAAGGATCACAAAGTTAGACATGAAATTTTAAATGTTAAATGTTCCTTTTAATTAACTGAGAAAAATTAAGTCAAAAAAGAAAGAAAATATTTACAATGGTAGTTATTAAAGTCATATTCAACTTTATTTAATTCATATCATCCAGGATTATTCCTTAACTTTCCTTTTGTCCAATCTGGTATTTTACTTTTCCTTTAATATCAGCACAAATGCATTAAGAACACACACATATTTTCTTTTATCAAATACCAGATTTGGGGTTACATTGCCACTATCTAACCTAGGTCCCTATCATTAGAAAATGGAATCTCAAGAACTGAAAAGCTTCTATACAAAAGAAACTGTCAATCAAGTAAAGAGACACTCCACAGAATGGAAAAAGGATTTGCCACCTGTACATATGACAGATGATTAGTGATGAGAATATACGAATACTTAAAAAACTAAACACCAATCCAGGCGTGGTGGCACACGTCTTTAATCCTAGCACTTGGGAAGCAGAGGCAGGTGGATCTTTGTGAGTTCAAGGCCAGCCTGGTCTATGAAGCGAGTTCCAGGACAGCTGGGGCTACAGGGAGACCCTGTCTCAAAAAGACAAACAAAACAAAACAAAACAAAACAAAAAACTAAACACCAAGAAAACAAACAACCCAATTAAAAATAGGACATGGTTCTAAAAAGTACATTCTCCCATCTAAGTACTAACCAGGCCAAAGCCTCCTTAGCTTCTGAGATCAGACAAGATCATGTGTGTTCAAGGTGGTACGGCCATAGACAAAAGTATATTCCCAAAAGAAGGGAGAAAGATGAACAGTAAACATTTAAGAAGTGTTCAACATTTTCAGCTAACAGGGAAATGCAAATAAAAGCCACTTTAGGATTTCTTCTCACCCCAGTCAAAATGGTTGTTATCAAGAAAACCAATGACAATGCGCCTTGATGTGGGGAAAGGCGTGCACTTTATTCACTGTTGGCTGAAGTGTCAAGTAGTGCAGACACTTCAGAAATCATTCTGGAGATTTCACACACACACACACACACACACACACACACACACACACACAATTAGAAACCAAGCACATATCACCTAGCTATACACTCCTTGGCTTATACCCAAAGCACTTTACAACCTACTACAGAGATAATGCACATCTATGTTCATTTCTGCTCTATCCACAAAAGCAAGAAATGGAAGCAGTCTATGTCCATCAACTGACAAACAAAGTATGAAATTGTAGCACATGCATACAGGATAATTTATTCAGTTGCAAAGAAAAATGAAATGAAATTTGCAGGTAATTGGATGGAACTGGAAACTATTATAATGAGTGAGATAACTCAGGCCAGTAAGGCATGCTGCATTATATATTATACATTTTCTCACACATAAGAATGGAGCCTTAAGTCTTTACTTCTGTGTATTTGACTTGGAACACCTTTGGAAGTCAGGAAACTGGAGGGGGGGCATTGGGTGGGGGGTTCTTTAAAGGAGGAGCAAGAGTAGAATATGGGTAAAATTAAAACAGAGTGAATACTACAGAGGATGTTTAAGCAAAGATGGAGATGGGAGTGTCAGGGGAACAAAAACGAAGACATACAGAAACCTGTTCTCTTATACCAGCCCCCACAACCTCCTCTAATTGCCAGGCCTAGGATATTTCTCTACCAACTATGGGCAGGGAGCTCCCAGAGGCACCTAAACAAGGCAGGCTATTGCCCTTGCTCTTTCATGCCTACCAGAACTAGATGTTAAGACGCTATTCCTGGAAACAATACACATCTTAGTTTAAGGACATAGAGAATCAGTTTTGAACTATCTGAGAATCTTCTTCATGGTTGGCTAGCTTTCATAGTGCTAAAATGTACTATGCAGCCACTATTAGAGAGAAGGTATCAGTTGTCTTACCTAGATTTAGATCAGTACCAACATACCAACCAAGATGTTCCCACTGGTGTGACACTGGAATGAAAATGTTGCAACTGCTTTCTAATTGGACTGAAGGCTGAGCCAAAGGAGGGAATCCATGCCTCAGATTTTAAACCAGGTCAAAAGTCCATTGCTAGGAACATCATAGGCCCTAATGGAGATCTACAATTGTTGTTTTGCTAAATGATCATGCAGTCCAAATCCCATTTGTTCCAGTTCATTTCACCTGCCACCTTGACCCAGCCTGTAATTTCTAAGGGTATCTCAGATGAGGGATTTTTCAGATTGCCTGTGGGCATGTAAGGGATTATCTTCCATTGATATTTGATACTGATATCTTTAGGTTTGAGGGCTTTAAGCCAATCAGATAGCTGTTGATTACCCCCAGATAACAGTGACACTTATGCAGTAATACAAGCCTTCAGCAGTAGGGTTGCACACTTGAGTTTTTGGAGATAACCAAGGGCTCCAGCATCTCTTGTACTACATTGACCAACAATATGAAGGGAGGTTTCTCCAGTGTGGCACTGTGCTCTTTGCCATCAGCCCCCAGATGTACACAAGTACTAAAGTTCTTGTACAACATATCTGCATCTCTCAGGAGGTCTCTGAACCAAAACCTTTCCCTCTGACTTCCCATACCAAGTTCCATTCATCACTACTCCCCTTCTCCTCCCATCCAACTTCCCCCTTCCCTCCTCTCTCTCCAGTCCAAGTGCCCCTATTTCCCCCAACCTCTCCCCATAGTACCCACCTATTACCATCCCCCCTCTCCTGAGTTCCCTCCCCTTCCACTCCCATGGTCCCCTGCCAGTGCCTCCCTCCTCCCCTCTCAGCCAAGCACTCTCACTCCCCCCCATAACATCTGTTCCCTTACTATTCCCCTCTTTCCAGCTCTTTCTTTCCCTTTATCTTGGAGTTTCCTTTCCATTTTCCTGGCTACCGATCTTACATCAGGGTATATACTCACAAGGATTGGCGCTGCAATCTGCAAATAAAGGTGAAAATATATCCCTTGCTTTTCTGAGTTTGTGTGAATTCACTTACTATAGTGGTTTCTAGCACCTGAAAATATCATCATTTCATCTTTTCCTATTGCTGAGTATAACGCCATTGTGTAAATGGACCACATTTTCATTATCCATTCCTCAGCTGAGGAACACTTAGGTTATTTCCATTTCTTAGGTATTGTGAAACGAGTAGCAACAATCATGGATGTACAGGTACATGGATATACCCTTTGGGTGTATGAAAAGGAGTGGTATAAGTAGATCATATGGTAGATCATCTTTAGCTTTTTTATTATTTTTATTTTATGTGTATAAGTGTATTTATTGCCTGCATGTGTATAAGTGCACCCGTGCCATGCAATCCCTGCAAATGTCAAAAGAGGGTACCAGATCGGAACTAGAGTTACACATGCTTATTAGCTGCAGTGTGGGCACTGGGAACTGAACCCAGATCCTCTGCAAGAGCAGTCAGTGCTCTTAACTGCTGAGCCAGCTCTTCTCAGCCCACATTTTTACTTTTTAAAATAATTCTCCACCTTGCTTTCCACAGTAGTTGCACAAGCTTGCCTTACCACCAGCAGTGAATGGGTGTTCCCATTTCTCCTCATCCTCGCCAGTGTTTGGTGTCTTTTGTTCTCTTGATCTTAGCCATTCTGACTGGGGTAAGATGGAATCTTAAAGTGGTTTTTATCCAGATTTCTATAACTACTAAGGATGTTGAGCACTTTTTAAGGTGTTACATAGACTTTTTTTTTTATCTTTTCGAGACAGGGCCTCCCTGTAGCCCCAGCTGTCCAGGAACTCACTCTGTAGACCAGGCTGGCCTTGAACTCACAAAGATCCACCTGCCTCTGCCTCCCAAGTGCTAGAACTAAAGGTGTGTGCCACCATGCCCAGCTATATTGCCATTTTTATTTCTCTGAGAACTCTCTATTCAAGTTCTTAGCCCATTCTTTTATTTGGTCATTTACTTTCTTGTTTCTTTGTTTATTTAATTTTATGTATATTCTGGCTATTAATCCTCTGTTGGATGTGTAGCAAGTGAAGATTTTTCTCCCACTCAGTGGATTTCCTCTTTATTTCCTTGGATGTTTTGTGTGCTATACAGAAGCTTTGTAGTTTAAGGAGATCCAAATTCTTGATTGTTGACCTTAATCCCTGAGCAACTGATGTCTGATTAAGTCCTTTCCTAGACCTATAGCTTTTAGGGTATAGCATAGGTTTTCTTCTAGCAGTTTCAAAGTCTCAGGTTTTATATTGAGATCTTTTAAAAAAATTATCGAGCTTTTGTAATTTCATCCAACAGTTCTTAATTAAATTTGGACCCCTCTCTTCCATCCATGCCCCCCTTCACCCCACCAGACATCATATATTCCATGTTAAGTCTTTGATCTATGTGGAGTTATCTTTTGTGCAGAGTAAAAATTAAGCTTCCAATTTCATTCTTCAAGTGGAGGTCAAATTTTGCTAGCACAATGTGGTGGTTTGAATGAGAATGTCCCCCATAGGCTTTAAGTATTCAGATATTTTGTCCTCAGTTGGTGGCACTGTTCTGGAAGGTCTTAGAAGGTGTGGCCATGCTGGAGGAAGTATGTCATTGGGGGCAGGCTTAGTGAGTTTAATAAGCCTTGCAGTCTCCAGTCTCTCTCTTGAGTTCCTGTGTTCATTGTGAGATGTGAACCTCGGCTTTCTGCTCCAGCTCCAGCCGCCATGCCTCCCACCACAATGGACTCTAATTCCCTGGGACTGTCAATTGTAAGCTCAAATAAACTCTTCCTTTTATAAGTTCCCTTGATCATGGTGGTTTTATCACAGCAACAGAAAAGTGACTAATACATACAATTTGTTGAAGATGCTGTTTTACCTCCATTGCATATTCTTGACACCTTTGTCAAATATCAGATGACTAATATTGCCTGTACTCATGCTTGGGTCTTCTATTGTGTTCTATTGATCTAGATGTCTGGTTTTGTGCCAGTACCATGCTGTTTTATGACTCTAGCCCTGTAATATTATCTTAGATCTGGTATGGTGATCCCCCCAGCATTGTTCTTTTTGCTTAAAATTGCTTTGGATATCACAAGTCTTTTGTGATTCTGTATGAATTTTAGGATTTTTTTCTAGCTCCATGAAGAATGTCATGGGTATTTTGATTGCTGTTCTCACTTTTAATAATAGTTTTAATATTTTGTTATTAAGTATATTTTAACACACATGTTTAGATGTACAATAAGATTAAGTCAGATTAAAATTCTTTCTTGCTCATAATGTATTATTTTATTATGATAACTTACTGAAATGAACACAATATTGATGCTTAATTTTTGGTGTTTTTTTATATTACTTTTGAGTTATGATACAAAATAATGAGTTCCCATAACATTGCAAATGCAATTGATATTAACATTGAATTTATTAGCAGAATTTATTAGGCATTTTATCTTACTTGCTTATCATATGACAACATTAAGTTCAAAGACATCACCTCTCAGTTCAAGACATATGGAGCCTTTCATAAAAATTTACATGATTACCAAATATCCACTTTTTTCAAAGCCAATTTTTATTGAAGTTTTGTGCATTTCATACACATCCATTTTCTTTTTTATCTCCATTTTTATTGATGTTTTGTGTATTTCATACACCATTTTTCAATTCAGTTCAGGCATATTCCCCTTTCCCTTTCCCCCACCCCACCCCAAATCATGCATTTTGCCATAACTATCCTGCATCTTTCTCTCAGTCTTTTATGCTTAGGAATTCACATTTTCCTCCATTAATTTTATATTACTCTAAAATATGGATACATACTTTGCATCCATATACAGTAATTACAGAGTCTGAGAATAATTGGTGGGTAGATTCTAGAGCCCTTTGAGAGATTCACATTATAACAACAAAGTTGCTTTCAGATAAACAGAAATATAACAATATTGTCATTCAGCTTGCCTTTCCTCTGGGGGATTTTGTGTTAGCATCCACAAATGAGGGAAGCCATTCTCTGTTTGTCTTTCTGGGACTGTGTTACTTTCCTCAGCATAATGGCTTCCAGCTCCATCCATTTACCTGCAAAGTTCATAATGCCATCTTTCTTTACTGCTGAATAGTACTCCATTGTGTACATATACCACATTTTCCTCATCCACTTGTCTGTTGAGGGGCATTTGGGTTGATTCCAGCTCTTCGCTATTGTGAATAGAGCTGCAATAAACATGGGCTTGCATGTATCTTTCTGGTAGGATGAGTCCTTGGGGTATATACCCAGGAGTGGTATGACTGGGTCAGGTAGGCTCATTTTGAGTCTTTTAAGGGTTCTCCACACTGCTTTCCATAGTGGTTGTACAAGTTTACATTCCCACCAGAAGTGGATAAGTGTTCCCCTTTCCCCACAACCTCTCTAACATCTGTTGTCTTTTGTTTTCTTGATCTTAGCTAGTCATATTGGAGTGAGATGCTATCTGAGAGTTTTAATTTGCATTTCCTTAATTATTAATGATGTTGAACAATTTTTTTAATTTTATTTATTTCTGTATGTATATCAATGTACTGTCTGCATGTAGGTTTGTGCACCCGGGTAGTGCAATGCCACGGAGGTCAGAAGAGGGTGTCAGATTCCCCTGGAACTGGAGTTCTCCTGGAATTGGAGTTTCAGACGGTTCTCGCCTGCCATGTGGGTGCTGGGGATCGAACCCGGGTCCTCTGCAAGAGTGGTTGGTGCTCTTAACCGCTAGGCCATCTCTCCAGCCCCAATGTTGAACAATTTTTAAAATGTTTCTCAGGCATCTTTCCTTCTTTACTGGTGAAGTCTCTGTTCAGCTCTTTACTCCATCTTTTGAGTAGGTCATTTGTCTTCTTCTTTGTTTTTTTGAGTAATTTTTATATTCTTGATGTCAATGCTCTGTCAGATCACTGGTAAAGATTTCTTCCCACTCTGTGGGTTTTCTCCCCACCTCCTTTATTGTTTCTTTCACTGTACAGAAACTTTTGAGTTTTATGAGGTCCCATTTGTTGATTGTTGACCTTACTTCCTGTGCAGCTGCTGTCTGATTTAGAAAGTCTTTTCCTATGCCTATGTCTTGTAGGTTGTTGCCAACTTTTTCTTCTATCACCTTCAGGGTTTCAGGCTTCACGTTGAGGTCTTTGATCCACTTGGAGTTGATTTTGTATAGAGTGAGAGGTAGGGGTTTAATTTTGTTCTTCTAGAGATGATGATCCAATTTTGCCAGCACCATTTGCTGAAGATGCTATCCTTCCTCCACTGAGGGTTTTTTACCCCTTTGCCAAATATGAGGTGGCTGAAATTGTATGAGCTCGTTTGGATCTTCAATTTTGTTCCATTGGTCAACAGGTCTGTTTTTTGCCACTACCAGGCTGTCTTTATGACTATGGCCCTGTAATATAGTTTGAAGTCTGGTAGGGCAATCCCTGCTGTATTGCATTTTTTTTGCTCAAGCTTGCTTTAGCTATTTGGTGTCTTTTGTTTTTACATATGAATTTAAGGATTTTTTTTCCAAGTCTGTGAAAAAGCTCATAGGGATTTTGATGGGATCGTGTTGAATCTGTATTTCAATTTGGGTAAAATGGACATTTTTACTATGTTAATTTTCCCAATCCATGAGCATGGGAGGTCTTTCCTTCTTTTGATGTCATTTTCGATCTCCTTCAGGGGTTTAAATTTTTTGTTGTAGAGATCTTTGGTATCTTTAGTTAGGTTTGTTCCCAGGTATCTTATTATTTTTGAAGCTATTGTGAGTGGAATGCTCTTCTTATATTCCTTCTCCACTTGTTTATTGTTGGTGCAAAGAAAGGCTACTGATTTTTTAGGTTAATTTTGTAGCCCAACACTTTACTAAAACTCTTAATCATTTCTAGAAGTTTTCTGGTGGAGTTTTTATCATCCCATAGGTAAACTATCATATCATCTGCAAAAAGGGATAGCTTAACTTCTTCTTTTCTGATTAGTATTCCTTTAATTTCCTTCTCTTGTCTTGTTGCCCTAGCAAGTGTTTCAAGCACTATGTTGAAGAGGAGTGGTGATAGGGGGCAACCTTTCCAGGTTCCAACCATTAAGGGAAATGGTTCCAATTTTTCTCCATTTAGGAACACATCCACTTTCTAACCTGCTTTCTGTGCCTAGTGTTAAGGAGTCCCCAAACTCAGAACACTTTGTCCAAACACCTATCTCCCCACCATTGAGCACCACCAAGTAAGGGATATCTGGGCCCTCAGTACCAGGTTATAACTTCTGCCCTCCATTAAAGGTACAATGCCAATAGATAAGAATCCCCAGATCCTAAGCTCTTGGTTCACATTTCCACAGTTCACCTAGCTGTGTCCTGACATGTAAGCAGCCACCAAACTTCTAGCCCCTGGCTGACACTTGCACTGAACCTACTAATTCCAAATGTACCAATTTGTAGTACAGAAACAAAAATGAAAAAAATCTAACCACAAATTGAGCTAATCTGATAATAGTGGACCCCAATAAGAAAAACCTGGAAGAATTTTCAGAGAAAGAACTCAAAAAAATAATTATATTCATGTGCAAATAATTCAAAGAAGGCAGATATCCTCCAAAAGACCAAAAGTAAAGAAATGAATGGAATAAGAAAGTCAGTAAAAGATATGATAAATTAAGAGCACTGACTCTTCCAGGAACTTGGGTTTGAGTCACAGCACCCACATGGCAGTTAACAACTGTCCATAACTCCAGTTCCAGGTGATCTGACACCCTCTTCTGACCTCTGTGGGCATTGATTGCAGAACACCAGTGCACTCACATACATGCAGGCAATACACTCATACATATAAAATAAAAATGAGAGATATGTAAATAAAATTCAATACTGATAGAATTAATAAGAATTAAAAGAAAAGCCAAAGGAAATGATGTTAGAAATGAAAACTTCAATAATCCAAAGAAAAAATTCAGTGGGAAGTCTCACCTGTAGAACAGATTGTATGGAAAACAGAATATCAGTAAAAGACAAGGTAGAGGATTTGAATCTCAGAGTAAAGGTCAAGGGCAAATTTAGAAAAATCCATGAACGTGAGAGAACTTTAGGATGCCATGAAGAGTACTAAACTTTAGATTATGGGCATTGAAGAAGGACAGGGACACTATATCAAATACATTTTCTTTAAAAAAAAACTTTTATTTATTATTATTTTATTGTATGTATATGAGTGTATTACTGCCTACATGCATGTAAGTACACTCATGTTATGCAAAGCTTGAGGAGGTCAGAAGAGGATGTTAGATCCCTTGGAACTGGAGTTATGAATGGTTGTTAGCCGCCACATGGGTGCTAGGAATTGAGCCCAGGTCCTATGCAAGAACAGCCAGTGCTCTTAACTGCTGAGTCATCTCCCTAGCCCCCACCAAATACATTTTCAATAAAATTATAGAATAAAAATTTTCACACCTAAAGAAAAGGTTCCCATCCTGGTAAAACCTCAGAAGCAAAAGCAGGTGGATTTCTATGAGACTGAGGCCAACCTGGTCTCCAAAGTGACTTGCAGGTAGACTCGAACAAGAGAGGCCCTCTAGAAAAACAATAAATGAGAACCAAAACAATAAAAACAAAAAGGGAGCATACTTCAATATATTAATGGCTATGAACAATAAACCTGCATCCAAAATCATATGAAATGGACAGAAAGAGTTCCCAGTAAGATCAGGAGTAAGGCAAGGGCATCCATTCCTTCCAATCCTATTCAAAATAATGTTTGCAGTCTTAGCTACAGAAATAAATTGAGAATGAAAAAAAAGGGTACAAATAGGAAAATAGAAGTCAAGGTACCCTATTTGCAGATGAGGTGATTTGTGGGGGGATCAGGTGGTGAAAGGGAGGGTTAGCCCCAAGGAAAGGAGAGTGAAAAATCATATGTAAGCTTATCATTGCACTACTCAACTAAAAATATTTGGAGATTTCTAGATCTGCTGACTAGACTCCAGTGGATGAATTTGCAGAGAGACATCTGGATTCAAAAGCTTGAATGGATAGGACTTAACTTGAATGATGTAATGCATGAGTTCTCATGGAGGGTTGGGGGCATGGAGGGGGTACTAAATTTAAATAGGAACCATTCTATGAATGTACAAATGCACAATTAAAAAAGACCAAAAGAAGACACATGAAAAAAAATTGGAGAAAATGTAGAACAGGTGGTCAATGAAAGAAATGGGGGTATATCGATGGTTAAAGGATTAATTGAGGATGGGGACAAGGGATGGGGAAGAGGGAGATAGTGCATATATTAACTAAGCATGTATGAAAAAACCTTATAGAAAACCTACTAATTAGCAAGCCAAACTAAAAATTAAACTTATAGAGTGAAAAGAATTCAAAAGAATTACTCTGCTTGATTAGGTAATATTGCTCTACAAGCCATGGTATATCACCCTATGAGTTACTGGTCAGAAAGACTTCTGAGGTATCTAAAACAACATGGGATACTGCCACCCATCATTAACTATATGTCAAGGTCCTATTGCTGAAGACACCACACACTTTGGCTGCAGGATGTGGAGAAACCTAGCCCAAACCAAGCAGAAAATACCTTCCCTGTTGGCTCATTTCACAGTTCAGAGGGTGTTATACAGGTTGCTAGGGGAGGAAAGACATCCATAGTCCTATTTAGGACTGGACCCTGCATGCTACAATAGAAAGCTGCCAGGGCACGATATCCCCACTGGTGCGATAATCAATAATGGGGTGAATTTTATGCAGATAGCCAACTACTCCTTTCTTTTTTATTGAATTTTTATTTATTTTTTTTAATGGACAACTCCTTTCTTTTTGGATTGAAGGGCTGCTACACAGGAGAAATGTTATGCCTACTATTGAAATTATTGTCAAAAGCCCATGACTGTGGATGTCATAGGCCCTCTGATGGAGCCTGCTATTGTTTTATTTTTTACTGAATGGCCATGCTGTCAAGGTACCACCTAAATATTTATATTTCTAGGTATAGACATGGGCTACTCTTAGCCTTGGTGAGAGAAGCTTATTTTATTTATTTTTTTTTTGCACTGGGTAGCTGTCAATGCAGAGATTTTTGATCACCATAAATGGTCAAAATACTGAGAATAAGAAACTAAGTACTCAGCCCTAAATGAGACATCTATATTAATACCACCACCACCACCAAAGCCCGGGAAACATCACAGAGGGAAGGCAGAAAGAATGTAAGAGCTGGAGAACAGGGGGGATGCTATAAATGCTGTCTTCTGAACCTGACATGGCTATCCCATTCATGAACTCACAGCAGCTGTGGTTACCTGTACAAGACTTGCACAAAATCAAGCCAGTAAAAATTCTGACACAGATGGGGAAGTTCATTTCCAAATCCCACCCCTTGCTGAAAACCTATTAGTAATAGATATCAGTAGTTGCTGGGGTAGAAAGAATCATGGGTTTTTGAGGATATGGCCAGGGACAGGTTTCCCATGCTCTAGTGGATGGAACCATGCCTTTGTATAGAAAACTCTATACTTAGGGGGACAAAAAATAGAAGACATGGATTTTGGAGAGCAAGTCATGTTGAGAACTTAAGGGGAGAGGGGAAATGGGAATAGATATGATCATATTTCACTATATGCATTAAATTCTTAAAAAAGAAAATATTAAAATGGATAAAAACCACTTAGACTGAATGCAAACAATATCTTGGCCGAGTATTAAGAAGGATTAACCAAACAAGAGTCATAAGGAAGTAATTGGGCACTACCATCATTGTAAATAGGAGAATACAGTCAATAGGCTTGCTGTTATGTTTTTATAGGGAAAAAATGAGGGAATTTCTGTCTAAGGAAAATTTTATCACAATGATGATGTTTTGGGTGGTGTCAGGTAGTCTGGATATAAATAAAAGACAAGGAAAGTAAGAAATGGTTTGGGTCAATAATTTACATATTATTTACAAAAGAAAATTCAAACAGGTATTTCTGTATTTATTTGTAATAAATTTAAAAATTATATTTCCTGGGCTGTTTGCTAACTAAAATTACAAATTTTGCCAGGGCGACTATTTAGAGAGTAGTTGAAAATTATATTTTTGTAGTATATGGTCACATGCTCTTGTCCACCTGAGTTGACCATGACCAGGCCAGAAATCTTTGGACTGATGCTTGGACAGCTCCCTTCAGCCTCCCCCCATCAACAAAACACTCCTCAGCACTCCACAGGCTGGTGGACTGGAAAACCTCCTTGCAACCATTCATGGTTAGCAAGAACATTCTTTTTTTTCTTTCAAATTTTTTTTAAATTTTATTTATTTCTGTATGTGTATGAATGTACTGTCTGCATGCAGGTGTGTGCAGCAAGAATATTCTTTACCACTTCACAGGCTGGCAGCCTGGAAAGCTTCCTTCCAACCAAACACTACCAGCAAACCAGGTTAGTGATCTGGATGATACCCTTTTAACCCACTGGCCCCTAGCACTTGAAATCCAGGCCTGCTGCTGCCTGTATGTGCAGAAAAATACAGATCTAGGAATTCTGTGTGATGGTAATGGAGAATTCACTTTATTGCATTCTGTGGGCCCTTTATATAGGTAGAATGATGTCACATCTCAGGGCCAATCCCAGAACCTACTCACACCCCTGTATGCTGCTGCCCCACCTAGCATCTTATGCCTGGGCCTCAAGTTGCTCCCTCTTGGGGTGGGGTCAGAGAAACCTCATGACTTCCATGTTATGCCCTGAGGGATGCTAGCTAAAAAACTAGCCCCTCACCTCTAACTGGATCTTCCCACATGTTTTGACTAATTCCTCAGTGAACTAGTAGTGTATGATATCATACCTCTGTTAACAAGGTGAGTGGGAATCCTGCTTTGTGGCATACCCTAATGTGTGATAAAACCATGCTGAGTTCAGAAAACATGAGCTATTACATATATCTTGGATGATACTGTATTTTGTTTTGCTTAGTAGAAATGATGGGGATATTCACATCAGTATGAAGCTAAACACCTTCATACCTTTTTATTAAAACAATACAACTTTTTAACAAATAGGAGCCGGGCATGGTGGCGCACGCCTTTAATCCTAGCACTCAGGATGCAGAGGCAGGCAGATCTTTGTGAGTTCAAGGCCAGCCTGGTCTACAAAGGAAGTTCCAAGACAGCTGGGGCTACAGGGAGACCCTGTCTTGAAAATACCAACAAACAAACAAACAAATAGGTTAGAGATAGAGGAAGGAAGGTCTTTTTAAGACAAAACTCTATGCATATTGGATTTTGTCAAATGTCTTTTCTACATCTATAAAAATGACCACATGATTTTTGCCTTTAAGTCCATTCATAGACAAGTTACATTTACTGATTTACGTATACTGAACCATCCCTACAACTCTGGAATAAAGTCACCTTGATCATGGTAAATGTTCTTTTGATATGTTTGTAAATATTTTGTTGAGAATTTTGGCATTTAGGATCATCAAGGATATGAGTTTATAATATTCTTTTTTGTGTCTTTAACTGGTTTAGGTATTACAGTGATACTGGTATCATAGGGACTTGGGAAATTCTTCCTCAGTTTCTATCTTTGTGAATATTTTAAGTAGTGTTGGTTGCAGATCTTTGAATAACTGGTAGAATTCTGCTGCGAATCCTTGTGGGTCTGGGCTTTATTTTTTAGTTAGGAGGTTTTGTATTACTGTTTCAATTTCTTTATTTGTTATGGGTTTGTTTAAGTTATTAATTTTTTTCTAGATTTAGCTTTGGTGGTTATCATGAATTTAGAAATTCATTCAGTTTCCTTACATTTTCTTGTTTAAAATACTATACATTTTTAAATTATTCCCTTATAATGTTCTGAATCTTTTGGTGTCTGTTGTAATGTTTCTCTTTCATTGCTAATAATTTGGATTTGTTCTTTGGGTGGGGGCAAGAAGCGAAAGTCCATATTCAAAAACATTTGTGTGCACCTAGAAGTATAAAGTTTCATTAGGACGTATTATAAGACAGTTGTTACATGAAGGATCCACAGATGGGTTCGATGTTTATGGCAACTGAGGCTTGTCTTCCTTTCAGTGTTCAGACGGTCAACCTTTAAGTTGCCACTTTTTGTACATCCGACTCAATGCAAAGCTGTTATCTTTCTTTCCAGCCGTTAAGTTGTGACAGTTTTGTCCTGTTGGAACAAACAAATCTTTCCCATAGTTAGTTCTTAAGATTTGAATTTTGCCGCCAAAAGAAAGGTTTTGGACTAAAGGTTTCATGTCTGGTTGTACCCCCCCCCCCTTTTATTTGTAACCCATGAGTCTCCAGAAGACAGTGTATTATACAGTGACTATAGGGTGGAATCAAGGCACAGATTTCAGTTCACAAATCAACCCTGTTGTTTTGGGGTGACTATATATGAATTAACTTGGGAGCAAACTTAATTTTTGTTGTAATCATCTATAGAAGAGAATGCTAACAAGGTGATACTGTTACAACAGAGAAAAATTATAGGAACAATTTGTAATTGCCAATGCCCTAACAGTTTGGCTCTAGAGATTTTGTGTAAAACAAATGTGGGACAACAGCAAATTATATCTACATTTAAATCAGATGCTCTTGTACTCAATAATTATGTCTAGGACAATTTAAAAATTTAGTTTTGTCATTTTTCACAGTGCTCTGGGCCTATGTAAATCTTATTGTGTCTTACATTTTTCTGTACCCTCCAAATCAACATATTATAAAATGAACTCAAGATTACAAAAAAAAAAAAATAATAATAATTTGGATTTGTTCTTTCTTTGTTTTGGTTAAATTGGCAATGGGTCTCTCTATCTTGTTTATCTTTTCAAAGACCCAGCTCTTAGACATTGATTATTATATTGTTTTCTTTGTTTCTATTTTATTAATTTCTGTTCAGTTTTAAAAGTTCTGGAGAGAACTGGACAAGAGTCTATGTACCTCCACCTAATTGCAGATATGTACAACATACCCACAATAGTCAACATTTTAAATGGGGAAAAAAATGAAAGTATTCTCATTACAATCAGGAATCAGACAAGACTATCCACAATCTCTATTTTCAATATAGTGCTTGAAGTTCTTGCAAGAGCAATAACACAAGAGAAGGAAATTAAAGGAGTACTAATTGGTAAAGAAGAGGTTAAATTATCCCTATGTGCAGATGATATCTCAAAAAGACCAAAAAAAAAAAAAAGACAAGCAAATAAGATGTGACTTCAGATATATTAAATTATATATCTGAAAAATATATAGAGAAAAAATACAAAGAGATTTTAAAAATTACACCAGAAAACTGCTAGAAATAATCACCATTTCTAGCAAAGTGGCAGGCTACAAAATCAATTTACAAAAATCAGTAGCCTTTCTATGTACCAACAACAAACAATTATAGAAAGCCTTGTTGCACACCCTCCCATTCACAATAGCCTCAACAAAATATGTAGGAATAAACTTAACAAAAGACATCAAAAATCTCTAAAATTAAAATTTTAAATCTTTGAAGAAAAAGATTGAGGGATTCACCAGGATACAAAGTGACTTCTTCTGTTTGTGGATTGTTAACACAATATTGTACAAATGACCATTCTACCAAAACCATGTATATATTCACTGCAATGCAAATCAAATTCCCCATGACATTCTTCATAGAACTAGAAATTCATATGGAACCACAAAATACCTTAGATAGCCAAAACAATCTTAAGCAAAAAAGCATTGCTAAATTACCATACCATTTGTCAAAATATATTACAGAGATATAGTCATAATATGATACTGTTTGCAAAACAGACACATAGATCAATGGAACATAATGGATGACCCAACATGAGTACATGTAATTTCCGCCACCTGATATTGGTCAAAGGTGCCAACAACACACACCGGGAAAAAGACAGCATCTTTAACAAATGGTGCTGGCAAAAGTGGATGTCCATCTGTAAAATGCTGAAATTAGACCCTTATCTTTTTTTAAATTTTATTTATTTATTTTTTATGTGTATGAATGTATTGTCTGCATGTAGGTCTGTGCACCCATATCGTGTAATGCCGCGGAGGTCAGAAGAGGGTGTCGGATTCCCTTGTAACTGGAGTTCTCCTAGAATTGGAGTTACAGACAGTTCTCAGCCGCCATGTGGGTGCTGGGGATCGAACCCGGGTCCTCTGCAAGAGCGGTCCACGCTCTTAACCGATAGGCCATCCCTCCAGCCCCAAGACCCTTATCTTTTAACCTCCACAAAAGTCAACTCTAAATGGATCAAAGACCTCAATGTGAAACATGGAACTCTGAATTTTTAAAAGAAAACATCAGCAGCGCCCTACAAAATAAAGGCATAAGAAAGGATTTTTTTTTTTTTTTTTTTTTTTTTTGGTCTTTTCAAGACAGGTCTCCCGGAGTGCACCAGTGCTCTTCCGGAACTCTTACCTGTAGACCAGGCTCGCCTTTTGAACTCACAAAGATGATGCCTGCGCTATTGACCTGAGTTGCTAGGATTAAAGGGTGGGCACACCATGCTGCATGAAAGGAGTTTTAAATCGGCAACAGATGCTCACTAATTAAAAGGGCCAAACATCAAGAAGTGGACTTTCTTTTTAAACGACAAAGTTTCTGTACAGAAAAAAAAAAAAAAAACTAAATAGCTTCTATATAGCACAAGAAACAGCCAAAGAGGTGAAGATGAAACACACCAAGTGGGAGAAAAATCTTCACCAGCTACATATTCAGCAGAGGATTAATAGCAAGAATATACAGAGAATTAAAAAAAAAAAAAGAAATGAGAAAAGAAACGACACAATTAAAAGATGGGCTAAAGACCTGAACATAGAATTCTCAAAGAAATAAAAATTGCTAAGAAACATCTTAAAAAGTGTTCAACATCCTTAGTAATTGGGAAATGCAAAACAAAGTCACATTATTAATTCATCTTACTCCTTTCAGACTTTGTAAGATCAAAGAACAAAAGACATAAAATGTTGGCAAGGAATGGATATGGAGAAAAGGGAATGCTTATTCATTCACTTTTGATGGGATTGCAGCATCTTTAGCAAATGGTTGTAGCACTCCTTGGCATATACACTAAGGACTCATCCTACTGTAGAGATGTTTAGACATCCATTTTTGTTCCTACTCTTTTCATAATACCTAAGAAATGAAAACAACCTCTCACCACTCATCAAAGAAGTTTCTTCTTGCAACAAATGAAGACTATTACAGAGTTCTACAACTTGCCACACACAGAGAATAATTTCTGAGACACACTCCACCCTAAGTGACACATCTACAATAGAACCTCAATAGTTAAAGCTCATGGAATACGGTGGAACAGGGAGTCAAGTGAATACTAATGCATCTCTCAAATCTCACCAGTGAAGCTTCCTCATGCCACAGAGGTAGATGAACACAAAAGTCCACAACTGGGCAAAGTGTAGAGAATAAGAGACTGCAGAGTACATGTACCCGGATAGGACTCCTATGTTATACCTCATCCACCCATGGCTCAATGACCATTGTGGAAGATGGGAAAGAAAGATTGTATGAGCCAGGGATAGTGCATGATTATAAGGAAATGGAGCCTTGGGAATTTGCTCATATGAACCTACAGCAGTGGTGAGAGCATGCACAAGACCCAGGAAAACTCAAGCAAAGAAAAAACAGCCCAGAACTAGGGAAATGGGCAGCAAGTCCCAAACTTAGTCAAAGAATTATTGGCAGCTGATTATTGCAGGGTGACGAAATGCTGATCATCTTTAAGGGAGTGATTCTAGTTAGCCTGACTAGACTTCAGTAGATGAAGTTGCACTGAGCGACCTCTGGGTACACACACTTGACTCCATAGTCATTAACATATATGAAAGAATGCATAAATCCAGTGGGGATGCTATGAGGAGGTGGTTTGGGGACGTGGTCTAAATGTGATTAAGATGGATTATGTGAAATGCACAAAAATTTAGCACAAATATATACTGAAAAAATTAATTAAATTAAAAATATAAAAACAAAACAAAATACTCCCCCAAACAAAAATCAAAACCCACCATGTTCACAGAATTATCATCCTGGAAAGGCTCATGAAACACATAGTGTTAAAGTAAATTAAAAAAAAACAGTTTTAAAAACTCATAAATAGAAAAGAGAATGAGAAAAACAATAAAGGATCCTTCTTGTTGGTATTAAGTTCATTATTAAGATGTAGTTGATGTACAATAACCTGCACAACTTGCAATGAAAAATTTACAATATTTTGAAGTGTGTTTCACTTGTGAAAATGTGAGCATGGTGGAGATAGGCAGACTGCATCGCCTGAGTAGTTTTCTCCTCTCCGTCTGTGATTCCTTCTTTCCAGTCTTCTTCCCAATCTCTCTTTAGATCTCTAGACATAAAGTAGTGTACTTTAAATAAATACAGCCTAATTTTCATTTCATAGACCTTCAGATCAATGGAATCACAATCTGGGTCCATTCATATCTTTACTCATGATGGCATGCTTCCTATTCAACAGATCTGTCAGATTTTGTTTATTCATTATGATATTAAAAAATTACATAGATAAATACCTCTAAGTTAGATATATCCAACTCATATAGTCCTGGTGTATTTTACCTTTATCAGACTTCTGAAGTGTTTTCCAAAGTGGCTGTATTATTTCTTATTTTCTTCATCAGTGCAGAAGCCCATCAGTTCACATTGTTTCAAAAGCTTGTTATGGTCAGTATACTTAATTTTAATAACTTTATAGGCATACAGTGTTATATTATTGTGACTATAATCTATATTTTCCTAATGACTGAGAATGTGGAACAATTGTTACATAATCATTTGTTAGCCATGTACTTTGTTTGATTAAATGACGTCATATGTCTTTCCATTTCATATAAATATTTGAATTCTTGATTTTTGAAGTGTTCATGATTTTTAGTCACATATACATATTTATTTGTTTGTTTGAAATGTTGTAGGTGATGTGACTGTGCTAAGGCACATTTGCAGAAGTCAAGTTACATGCTGTGGGAATCCATTCCCTTTTCCACCATGTGGAACTTGGGGATTAATGCAGGTCGCCTTTGTATGCTGATCTATCTTATCAGTCTTATTTTTTTCTTCTATTACTTCTTTATTTTTTTTCATTTTTTTAACAATAAGTAATAATTTGTGAGTACAAGAATCCTTCATGTAAAACCAATTTGCAAGCAGTTGTGCCCAAACCCACACAGCCCAAGGGGCCCACCATCCAGCTGGAGGGACTTGTATGTTCAATCAAGTTGATCAAATAAGTGTCCAGTCTATATTGCTGTAGTTTCACCATTCACCCCAACCACAGCCCTTACATTCTACCATGCCCCCTCTTCCGCAGATTGTTCCCTAGGCTTAGAAAAGGGGCACAGGTGGACCAGAAGCAAAACAGTCTACTTTCTCTGGAGCTGTCGTTTATCAGTCTTATTTTAAAAATGTATTTGTTCTTTGAGATTTTTCACATATGTACACAATATATTTTAACCACATCAACCCCTACTCCCTTACTCCGACTCTGCCCAGACCTTCGCCATCATCTTCCCCAACCAGATTCATGTCTCCTCTTTATTTTTTCATAGCCCACTGAGTCCAATTAGTGACACCTGTATTCATATGTGTATAGATTGAACAGTTGTCTCCTGAAGCACAGACAACCCTGGAAAGAGTCAACTTTCTCTTCCATTAGATTTCTTGTTTTTAATACTTTTATCGATGATTGTGTATTTCATTCATTATCTTTCAGTCTTATTTAGACACATTCCTCTTTCCCTGCCTTCACCCAACCCCTGTTCATGCCTTCTGCCATACATGTCTTGCATCTTTCTCTCAGTCTTTCCAAAGATTTTTCACTGCAGAGGGCTTCTTGTTTTGGGCAGAGTTTAACTGTATATTTCAGTTTTTTTTTTTTTTTTTTTTTTTTTTTGTTAGTAGAACAAATCAGCAAAATAAAATTCCGGTTTATTGTTGGACTTTGTTTCACACATAATCAAAAAGGCCAAAAAACAAATAAATAAATAAAACAGCAACTTTATAGACAAAAAAAAAAGGAAAAAAAAAAAAACCTTTTTTATCTTTGGGCCCTTTTAACCATCTCTTACAAACCAACTACTTATAGTACAGCTAGGTACATACACACAAAAAGTTACTGGAATGCTCGGAATAAGATTGTTTTTGTGTTGTTTGTTTTTGTTTTTTTACAAGGTTTTTTTTCTCCTTTGAGATTATAATGAACATTGTCAAACCACAAGTAAAGTCAGAAGTAGGACAGAGAACGCTCCAAAGGCTGGTTCGCTCACCCGTTATCATTAGAAAAGGCTGACCCCTAACAATATGTACAAAAATATAAACATGTAACATAAACAAAATAAAAAAACAAATTCTTTTAAAGTACTTTTAAAGAAAAAAAGCTATGGGCCTCGGAGTTTGGTTTTTTTCCTCCCCTGTTGCAAATTCACGTTGCGGTTTTGTTGGGTGGTGGAGAGCGCTCTCCATCTGCGGTGGCACTGCCCGCTGGGGGCGGGGCTGCCTCTCTACTCGAAGGTGACCACGTTTAGATTCTGAGACTGTGAAGTGGAGGGTGAATAGGTCATGGCGGCCTTTTAGGTTTAACTTTTCTTTTGCTGTCTAGTCCTCCTCATCTGTTTTCTACTTCTTGGTATCAACATTATATCCATATCATCTTCTGCTCACCTATTGGTGGCACAGGGTCGCTCATCATCTTAATCGACATCCTCTTACGCACCATCACCTTATTCTAGCCTCCCGCTCCTTCCACAACTTCCTCTTCTTCGTCTACCTCATTGTCAGCCTCCTGTTCCCCATTTTCCTCATTAGCGTTCCCGTTGGCAGGTGCGTCTCTTCCATTCTCTGCCTCCTCCACAACTTCCTTCTTCTCCTTCAAGTCCTTGGTGGTGATCTCCGAGCTGGTGTCCACGGCTGCGTCTGACATGGTGGGGCACGCCGGTGATCCGATGCAGCAGAGGAGAGAGCGCAAGGCGGACGACACTGGCGAGAGCGCTGCTCAAGTCTGCGGCGGAGGAGGCGGGCGGCGAGGGTGGATGCGGTGAACGTGGAGACGGACCCGGGAACAATGCAAAGATGGCTTTTCCGAGCAGCCAGTGGGCTATATTTCAGTTTTTAACCCATTCTTTATGTTGTTGTTTTTCCCTCCCCTTTGTATTGTTCTAACAGATGCCTATATACTCATCACCGTGCATTCAAAATTGTGGACCTCTGAGAATACACAACTTTTTTCCAAAATATGTTTAGGAATCACATTTTTCCCCCTTTACTTTTATATTGCTCTAAAAATATGAATACATACCTTCCACCCTTTTACATACTACAGAGTTGAAAAATAAAGGTAGTTCAATTCTAGAGCTTTCAGATAGAAAGAAATATAACAATAATGTTGTTCAGCTTGCCTCTCAACTGGGGATTTGGTGTTAGCATCCACAAGTGAGGGAAACCTTTCACCATTTGTTTTTCTGGGACTGTGTTACTTCACTTAACATAATGGCTTTGAGTTCCATCCATTTACCTGCAAAGTTCATGATGCCATCTTTCTTTACCACTGAATAGAACTCCATTGTGTGGATATATCACATTTTTGTCATCCACTCATCTGTTGAAGGGCATTTGGGTTGGTTCCAGCTCTTCGCAATTGTGAAGAGTGCTGCAATAAACATAAATGTGCATGTATCTTTGCAGTAGGATGCATCTTGTGGGTATATACCCGGGAGTGGTATGACTGAGTCAGGTGGTAGGCTCATTTTGAGTTTTTCTTCTTCTTTTCTTTCTTTTTTTTTTTTTTTTGAGTCTTTTAAGGGTTCTCTGCACTGCTTTCCATAACGGTTGTACAAGTTTCCATTCCCACCAGCAGTGGATGAGTGTTCCCCTTTCCCTACAACCTCTCCAGCATTTGGTGTCTTTTGTTTTCTTGATCTTAGCCAGTTGTATAGGAGATGATATGTGAGAGTGGCTTTAATTTGCATTTCCTTAATTATTAATGATGTTGAACACTTTTTAAGATGTGTTCATCTTTACTTCCTCATTGGTGAGGTCTCTGTTCAGATCTTTGCTCCATCTTTTGAGTAGGTCATTTGTTTTCTTCTTTGTTTTTTGAGTAGTCTATATAGTCTGAATGTTAATGCTCTCTCAGGTGTATCACTGGTAAAGATTTCCTCCCACTGTGGGTTTTCTCTTCACTTCCTTGATTTCTTTCACTGTACAAAAGCTTTTGAGTTTGATGAGGTCCCATTTGTCAACTGTTGACCTTATTTCCTGTGCAGCTGCTGTCTGATTTAGAAAGTCCTTTCCTAAGCCTATGTCTTTTAAGTTGTTGCCAACTTTTTCTTCTATCACCTTCAGGGTTTTGTGTTTCAACTCACAATATCTTCTCAATTAAGCTGGAGCTTCAGGAGTCCCACTCCCATCCACAGTGCAATGTTATCTGGTTTGATTAAGTACAGGTATTGTCCAAGCAACCAATGAGTTTATGAATGCAACAGCCCTTCACTTGACCATGGAGGAACACTGCCAGAAGATATGTTCCCTCTTTATTTCTTCATAGCGCACTGAGTCCAATTAGTGACACCTGTATTCATATGTGTATAGATTGAGCAGTCATCTCTTAGAGCACAGGCAACCCTGGAAAGAATCAACTCTTTCTCTTCCATTAGATTTCTTTTTTTAATACTTTTATTCAATTGTGTATTTCATTCATTATCTTTCAGTCCAATTTAGACAAATTCCCCTCTCCTGACCTCTAGCTCAAGCAACCTTCCTGATTTCTATTTAATGAGGCTCCCTGAGACTTTGTGGGAGGCACTCATTTAGTCCTTACACTTTGACCAGGAGAAAGTTTCTATGTTAACTGTTAAGAAGTGTAAAACAAAGTTCTCTGATGAGAGCTGAGACATGGACTAGTGTTTGGGTAAAAGGACATGTACTTAGAAGGATACTTGATACTATGTGCAAATTAATAGTAGTAGTGTCTCCCCTGGGAGCTATGATCTTAATTTCTTTCTTCAGAGAGTTAAAGTTTTGGCTGTTGAGGACTTTCACTTCTTCAGGTATATTCAGAGGTTTGTATTTGTTTTATTCTGTTTGGTTTGGTTCGGTTTTTAGTATGGGAAAATGGTATTATTCCCTGTTTTCTTTATCAGCATGTTTACTGTTACTATATAAAAAAGCTATTAAATTTTGCATGTTTTTTCCATCCTGTCAATTTGTTGATTGGTACTAGGAATTTTCTAGCCCAGTCTTTTATGAATAGTAGCATATTATTGGTAAGCAATGATAATTTGAATTCTTTCTGAAACTATTTGTCTCATTTTTATTTCCTTCACTTACCTTTTTGCTCTAGCTAAGATTTTACACACTATATTGAATGCTCATGAAGACAGTGAACAACCCTGTCCATTCCCTAATTTTCATGGAACTTCTTTTTTTGTGGTTTTCTCTATTTAGGAGGATGTTGTCTATGCATTTATCACATGTAGGCTTCATTATATTGAGGCATACTCCCTCCAGTTCTATGATCTCTAACATATTTTTATGAAGCTCTGTTGGGTTTTTGTCAAAGGCCTTTGTCTTAATTTTGCTTCTCTGTGGCTGTGATAAAAATGACCAAAATCAAATTGCAGAGGGGTATGCTTTATCATGCATCCATGAGGAGAGTCAAGGCAGGAACCTGGAGGCAGGAACTGCAGCACAGATCATAGAGGAACACTGTTTCTTGGCTGGCTTCATTCTGGTTTGTTCATCTACATTCTTATACAGCCCAGGCCCATGTGCCTAGAGATGGTACTGCCCACAGTGGGCTGGGCCCTCTTAAGCCAATTAGCAATCAAGAAAATGTCCTACAGGCTAGTGTGATGGAGGAAATCCTCAACTGAGGTTCCCTCTTCCCACATGTCTCTAGTTTGTGTCAAGTTGACAAAAATTTGACAGCATAGCCTTTTCTACATAAACTGAGACAATCCTGTGATTTTTGTCCTTAAGTCCATTTGTACAATATATTGTATTTATTGATTTGCATATGTTGAACCTTCCCTGCATTTATAAGATGAAACCAACTTGATAATGGTAAGACTTTTTTTTTTACTGTTTTTAATTTTATTTTATTGAGCACTTGCACAATTCATACAATACTCCTGATTAAATCCAGTCCCCCAATGCCCCAACCCACAAACAAAATTCATGCATTATATATAAGCTAAGCCCTATCCAGTTAAGCTCTCAATCCCAGATGTTCTTCTATGCAAATAGATCCACTGGAGTCTTGTCAACATATTTAGGAATCCTAGGTAAGGCATACTCTTCCTTACCCAACAGTACTCAGTGTTTTGTAGTTTTCAGTCCAGGGTCAGTTGTCCACCCAATTCTCTTACTCTGCTTTGAGACCTTGTCCCAGTTGGCATGCTAAGAGCCGGTTCTTGGGGCTGGAGAGATGGCCTAGTGGTTAAGAGTGCTGACTGCTCTTACAAAGGACCTGGGTTTGATCCCCAGCACCCACATGGCAGCTGAGAACCATCTTTAACTCCAATTCCAGGGGAATCCGACACCCTCTTCTGACCTCTGAGGCATTGCATGACACAGGTGCACAAACCTACAGACAGTACACTCATACACATAAAAAATAAATTAAATTAAAAAAATAATTTAAAAAACAGCCGGTTCTTTGAATGACTAAACAAGATAGATAGACCTTTGCACGACTAACCAAAAGAAAGAAAGAGCAATTCCAGTTCAACAAAATCAGAAACTGAATTTGAAACATCACAAAGACACCAAAAAAGTCCAGAACATTGTAAGGGAATATTTCAAAAATCTACACTATTTGAAAACCTAAACAAAATAGATGAATTTCTCGAGACATGGACACCACCAAAGTTAAACCAAGAAAAAGTCAACAACTTAAACAGAACCATAACAAAGGAGGAAATTGACTATAAATCGTCCTGACTAAAAAAAAGGCCAGGCCCAGGCAGCTTTATCACAGAATTCTATGAGACATTCAAAGATCTACAAGCAATATTGTTCAAAGTATTCAAAAAGATAGAATCAGTGGGTGGGTTTGGTTCGGCGCCATTGTCTCTTTGTGCAGGGGGGCTCCTGAAGCACAGGAGCCTGGAACCTGCTCCAGAGAGATTTGTATGTTCCCACAGGTCAAAACGTCACCAACTTAATGGCTGAGAAAGAAAAGATACAGATTTGCATTGTGCAGGATGTACCAAGAAATACCAGCAGAGAAGTTGGCCCATCTTAGCATTAAAAAGAAGAAAAGCCTCAGACTGCTACAGACATCAAACATCTCTGTGGATCCTATTTGTAACAACTGTTTATAATGAGTCCTAATGAACCTTACCCTCTAGGGGCCACAAAGTCTTAATATGAGAGACCTTCTTACCTCCTTTTCCTAGAACAAAGAAATACATGGTGGTAATGAAGTCATTCTCTAACCGTAACTTAGAGCCAACTGTTATAGAGGTAATCTCCCACAAAACCAGTATAACTGCTTTCTGTAATTGACGAATAGACATAGGGAATGTGAAAAGGATTATTCTCTATTCAGAACCAAATATAATACTAAAGTCTCCTTAAGCTGTTTATTTAAGCAAAATATATTAATACAGGAGAGCTCTAATATCAGCAATGGATTATTCTGCGAAGGAGATGTTGGCTAGGGGATCCAAGCCCCCCACCCCAAAAGGTAAAGGTGTCTTGCCTGTAAACTGGGATACTTGCAAGAAGAGAGGCCGTAAGTCCCTGCTGTGGAAGACCTGATGCAAGCATGGGAAAGATGTATTGAGACTGCACTTGCAAGTGTACAGCTGGTCCCTGGAATGCCAGAGAGTGTTACCAAACACCACTAAACCAATAAAGCAAAAATTGGTCTCCTTGAGTCAAGCAAGACTCCTCCATCAGCATCAGCTATACCTCACTTGCATGGAAATACTGTGCAGCAGTGGCAGCCACATGTCTTTATATCCCAAATCTAATTAGCTATTAGCTCTCTCCTTGGAGGAATAATTCACAGCTCATGCCACAAGCTTACAACCTCTAGTGGTTGGGAGAAGTTATAAGCCACAGGAAGACGTTGTCATCTTTTACAGAAATAATATAATTCATGGATTAGTAGTCCATCCAAATATCTGTGTCTATACCAAAGTAACCTACCATAATAATTAGTACTGTTTAAACACCTATATATCTAATTGCTTGTGCTTCATTAGTAGGTTTGAGAGGTTATACCTGAACAAACTGTCAACCCATGAAAGGAAATAACCAGAACTGATCAGAGTCCAAAATGACATCTCCAGAGAAAGTAGACTGTTTTGCTTCTCGTCCACCTGTGCCCCTTTTCTAAGCCCAGGGAACAATCTGAGGAAGAGGGGACATGGTAGAATGTAAGGGCTGCGATTGGGGTGAATGGTGAAACTATAGCAACATAGTCTGGACACTTATTTGATCAACATGATTGTACATAAAAGCCCCACCAGCTGGATGATGGGAGACATGGGCTGTGTGGGTTTGGCCATAGCTGCTTGAAAATTGTTTCTACATGAAGGATGCTTGTACTCATAACTTATTACTTATTGTTTAAAAAATAAAAATTTAAAAAATTAAAAAAAATGAAACACACACACAAAAAAACAAAAAGATAGAATCAGAGGAATAACTTCCAAACTCCTTCTATGAAGCCTATTACTAATACTAAAACCAGGTAAAGATAAAACAAACAAAGAAAACTATAGGCCCATATTCTTATGAACATAGATGCAAAGATACTCAATAAAATACTTACAAACTGCATACAAATGCACACCAAAAATATCATCCACCATAATCAGGTAGGCTTTATTCCACAGACAACACACATAAATAAATAAATGTCATAAAACATATAAATGGACTTGAAGATAAAATCACATGGTCATATCCATAGATGCAGAAAAGGCCTTTGACAAAATCCAACATACATTCATGTTAAAAGTCCTAGAAGGAGGTAAAGAATGATGACATCATGAACTTTGCAGGTAAATGGATGGAACTAGAAGATATGCTAAGTGAAGTAACACAGTCCTAGAAAAGCAAACAATGAATGGTATCCCTCATTTGTGGATGCTGTGGCAGTCATTGTTGGTTATTATGCTTTAGAGCTGGGTAGGATCATTGATTGGTTTTCTCCTTTGACAGCTTACATAATATCCTCTCATACCATGAGAACTAGTCTTGAGGGAGGATGTTTCTAGGTCAGCTTCCAGCTGCATTTCTCCAAGTCAAGAGAGTCTGTGAAGTATGTCTTGTCATCAACAATGCTCATGGATCAATAGGACTAATATTAATTCAATACCATACAAATGTAATATTCTAGCATGTAACTTTTAATTTTCTTGTAATTACCTTCATATAAAAAGATAAATTTAAATTTGGTAAAGTCTAATTTATGAATTTTTCATCTCTTCTGATTTTAGGGTTCTCTCTGAAAATATTTACTTAATGTCAGCATAAAAATAATTTTCAATTTTTCTTTTAAAAACTTGTATAGTTTCACATTTATTATTATGATGATGATATATAGTGTCTATATTTACCTCTGGCTGGCCTCATACTGGTGATTCTCTTGACTTAATCTTTGAAATGCTGGAATTATGGGCATGGACCATTTTATGTGAGTAGACCAGGCCAATTTTATACTTAAATTTTTCTCCTGCAATAAATGTATAAAAATATTTGATTTTTTATTTTAATATTCAGTTTTTACTGCACTATTTGCTGAGAAGTCCATTCTTTGGGGATTTTGTTATTTATTTGTTTATTTATTTATTTATTTATTTATCTTTAGACTGGGTCTGCTGTAGCCCTGGCTGGCCTGGAAGTGTGAAGAACAGGCTGAACTCAGTCTCACAGTGAGCCATCTGCCTGGGCCTCCCAAGTGCAGGGATTAAAGACTTGTACCACTGCACCTGACATTTGAATTTGTCCTTTATAAATATCCAGTAGTCTGCATGCATGTATGTATTCATTTGTAAATTTCTTATTAGCATGTATTCATTTCATGTAGTAATAGGATTCTTAACTGCCCTTTTCAAGATACCACATAATTTAACTGTATTCATTCTCCATACAGTCCAAGTTGTATTAGTTCCTTTCCTTCATCCCAAAGTGAGACTTCTGCTCACACAAATACACACACACACACACACACACACACACACACACACACACACACAATATGTTGTGATTTCATCTATATAAAATATTGGATCCACAAGTGAGAGAAAATGCATATTTGTCTTCCTGAGTCTGCTATATTTTACTTAATATGATGATTGGCTATATCAGAGTTGAGTATATGCTCAGTGGACTCTAAGTCATCAATATTACAGAGATACTTGCCTATCCATCTTTATTTCAGTACTATTCACAATATCCAAGGTACATTACCAGCCTAGGTCACTCTCATAGAATGAAATGCTAAAGAAAATGTAGTATATTGTCTACCTAAGGGATGCTAAGAACTCCACCAGAAAACTCCTAGAAATGATTAAGAGCTTTGGTAAAGTGGCAGGAAACAAAATAAATCTAGAAAAATCAGTAGCCTTTCTTTACACCAACAACAAGCAACTGAAGGACTACAAGGAGACCTTCCCACTTACAATAGCCTCAAAAACAATAAAATACCTAGGAACAAACCTAACCAAAGATACCAAGGATCTCTACAACAAAAATTTTAAACCCCTGAAAAAGGAAATTGAGGAAGACATCAGAAGATGGACAAACCTCCCATGCTCATGGATTGGGAAAATAAATATAGTAAAAATGTCCATCCTACCCAAACTAGTGTACAGATTTAATGCAATCCCAATCAAAATCCCCAAGAGTTTCTTCACAGGCTTGGAAAAAAAAATCCTCAATTTCATTTGGAAAAACAAAAGACCCCGAATAGCCAAAGCAATCCTGAGTGAAAAGAGCAATACAGGGGGGATCGCTATACCAGACATCAAACTATACTACAGGGCTATAGTCATAAAAACAGCTTGGTACTGGCACAAAAACAGACCAGTTGACCAATGGAATAAAACTGAAGATCCAAACCTGAGCTCATACAATTTCAGCCACCTCATATTTGACAAGGGGGCCAAGAATACACAATGGAGGAAAGACAGCATCTTCAGCAAGTGGTGTTGGCAAAACTGGATCACCACTTGTAGAAGAATGAAATTAAACCCCTACCTCTCACCTTGTACAAAGGTCAACTCCAGATGGACCAAAGACCTCAATGTGAAACCCCAAACTCTGGAGGTGATAGAAGAGAAGCTTGGCAGCAGACTACAAGACATAGGTGTAGGAAAAGACTTCCTAAATCAGACAGCAGCTGCACAAGAAATAAGATCGACAATTGACAAATGGGACCTCATTAAACTCAAAAGCTTCTGTACATCAAAGGAAGCAATAAAGGAAGTGAGGAGAAGACCCACAGAGTGGGAGGAAACCTTCACAGCAGATACATCTGACAAAGCATTAATTTCCAGAGTATACAAGCTACTCAAAAAACAAAGAAGAAAGAAAACAAATGAATCATTCAAAAGATGGAGCAAAGATCTGAATAGAGACTTCACAGAGGAGGAGTTAGAGATGGCCGAGAAACATCTTAAGAAGTGTTCAACATCTCTGATAATTAAGGAAATGCAAATTAAAACCACTTTGAGATACTACCTCACTCCAATAAGACTGGATAGGATCAGGAACAGGAATGATACCAAAAATTGCTGGAGAGGTTGCGGGGAAAGGGGGGAACACTCATCCACTGAAAGTAGGAATGTAAACTCTTACAGCAACTAGCGAACAGCAGTGGGAGAAACTCCTTTAAAAGACTCAAAATGAGACCTTCCAATTTGACCCCAGTCAATCCACTCCTGGGTATATCCCCAACAAGACAACAATCTTACTGGCCAAAGCTACTATGCACCAGCTATGTTCTTGCAGCCTCGAGTTCACCATAGCAAAATAGTGTGGAACAGCCACAGGTGCCACTCAACGGACGACGGGATAGAGAAAAGTAGGGGTACCTGTATACAATGGAGTTCTATGCCGTAGTTAAAGAGGGACAACATCATGACCTTTGCATGGTAAGTGGATGGAGCTGGAAGACATTATGTGTAAGTGAAGTAGTAACACAGTCTCAGTAAAAAACAAACGACAAATGATGTCCATCATATGTGATGCTAGTATCAACAACCCCGATATAAATATTTCTCATGGAAAGGATGATGCATATTAAAAGAACACAACAGAAAGACTGCATCAGAAAATTGGCTGAAATGGTGAATGGCGAAGGGCGGTAGGTGGGTGGGAGAGGGGCACGGATGTATATTCGATCCCAAGGCATATTTATTGATGTGAGTTCAGCAAGTACTCAATTTCACCTAGACACTGTCTAGAGGACACATGGTGTTTTAGATCTTAGTAAAAGTAAATATGTGATATATTAAAACAACATTGGTTTACAGATAAAAACGGTAATGCATACGACGTTAAATGTAGATATAATTCACTGTTGGTCCACATTTGTTTTACCACAAAATCTGTAGAGCACTAACTTTGGGATTGGCACATACAAATTTCTCTATAATTTCTATGTTGTACAGTATTCTACCTACTCTGTACCTTCTCTTTACAGATGATTTAATGCAAAATTACGTTGCTTCCCAAGTTAATCATATATAGTCACCCAAAACAACATGGGTGAACTTGAGAAATCACTGCTTGCCATTGATATCCACCCTATATTTATGTTATAATACAACCTGTTCTTCTGGAGAATCTGGGTTAAAAAAATAAGGCGCGGGGTACAGACAAGACCGAATATGAAACCTTTTAGTCAAAAACCTTGCAATTCAAATCTTAAAACTAACTATCAGAAAAGATTTGTTTGTTCCAAAAAGAAAAATTCACCAAACATTAACAGCTGAGAAAGAAAAAAGATTACAGCTTTGCATTGAGTAGGATCGTACCAAAAAGTCGGCAAATGAAAGGTTGACCGTCTCGTGAACATTGAAAGGAAGAAAAACTCAGATTGCCCATAAACATCGAACCCTCTGTGGATCCTAAATGTAACAACATCTATACTCATAATGAGTCCTAATGAAACCTTACCTTATAGGTGCGACAAAGGTTTATCGAGTAGAGCTTTCTTGCCTCCCCCCCCCATAGAACAAGGAGACATATGATGCAATGACTGATCATATTTCCAACTGTAAATTGGAGACAAACTACTTATGAGGTATCTCTTATTAATAATCTCTTATAAAATCTCTTATACAAATCTCTTATATAACAACTTAAAAATTGAGCTAATAGACATTAAGAAAATACTCGTGATAATAGATATATACTCTGAGGATTTCAGAACCAAACTTATAATACTAAGTCCTTGGGCTGTGCATTAGGCAAAGTATATTAATGCAGGGCCCTGAATCAGCAATGGATTGTTCTACCAGGGGGGATGTTGTGCCAGGGGATCCAAGGCCCCACCAAAGGTAAGGGCTCCTTGCCCCTAAGTTGGAAATACCTGCAGGAGGAGGCAGGCAATACGACCCTGCTTGCCGAAGACCTGACGTTACATGGGGACAGGGATGTATTGAGTCCGCACATGCAGTGTACAGATGGCCCTGGAATGCCAGAGAGTGTTACCAGAAGGCCCACTCAACCAATAAAGCAAAACGGGTCTCCCTGAGTCAGCACCAGATCCACCGTCAGACCAGATTACACTTCACCTGCCTGGAAAAATGTCAGCAGAGGCAGCCATGTGCTCTGTGTGATATCCCAAATCTAATTGGCTATTGGCTCTCTCCTTGGAGGAAACCCATGGCTGATGCCACAACCTACATCACTCTTACAGGTTAGGAGATGTTATAAGCCACAGTAAGACCCTGTCATATTAAAAAAATTAAGAAAATGTAATTCATGATTTAACATATCATCCAAAACATCATGTGTTTATGCCAAAGTAACCTTACCATACCTATTTAGTGCTGCTTAAATACCTATATATCTAATTGCTTGTGCTTCATTAGTAGGATCGAAAGGTTATCAGAACAAACTGTCACAGCTCTCATTCAAAGGAAACAGCCAGAATGACCAGAATTCACAGTCAACAGCCTCCAGAGAGACGGGACTCGTTTTACTTACTCATCCACCGTGCCCCTTTTTCTAAGCCTCAGGAACCAATTCCTGCGGAAGAGGGGGCGTGGTAGAATTGTAAAGGCTGCGATTGGGTGTAATCGGGTGAAACTCTAGCGTATGTAGTCTTGGCCCACACTTCATGTTGATTAACTTGATTGAACAAACAATCTAGTCACCCACCATCTGAATGGTGGGACTGTGGGGCGGTTTGGAGCACCACGTTGTGCTCTGGTTTTGCACGACCAGGATGCTTAGACTCATGGATTATACTTATAGCTAAAAATGAAAAAAAAAAAACCTGAAAGATGCAGGACAGTTATGGCAGAATACATGATCTGGGATGGGGTGGGGTGGGGGGGGAAGGGAAAGGGATATGTGCCTGATCTGAATTGGAAAATGATGTACGAAATGCACAAACCATCAATAAAAATTAAATTTAAAAAAAAAGAAAATGTAGTATATACACACAATAGAGTTTTATTAGGCCATAAAAAGAACAAACATATAACATTTAAAAGGAGATGGATGCAACTAGGAATGAATGCGTGCACATTTCTTGATGTTCTGTCCCATTGTGTATCATCCTTAGAAATGTCATCATCACACCTGCACAGGCATATTCACCATATACAATGAACAACTTATCTTCTCACATATACGTGCACACAAACACATGCACACAACTTTTTGAAAGTACTTCAGTGTTGCATACCTACATTAAAGACTTACAGTTTCCACGAGTGGTAGATAAAGGCATTATACTAAATAAGAACAATTTTTATCCATTTCAGTACAAAGATATGCACAAAATATTTGAACTATTGGCTTGACATATTAGTACATTTGTTTAAAATAAATCAATGGCGGGCTGGAGAGATGGCCTAGCAGTTAAGAGTGCTGACCGCTCTTGCAGAGGACCCGGGTTCGATCCCCAGCACCCACATGGCTGCTGAGAACCATCTGCAACTCCAATTCCAGGAGAACTCCTGTTCCAGGGGAATCTAACACCCTCTTCTGATGTCTGCGGCATTGCATGACATGGGTGCACAAACCTACAGGCAGACAGTACATTCATACACATAAATAAAATAAAATAAAATAAAATAAAATAAAATAAAATAAAACAAAATAAATAAATCAATGGCAAGACAACCTGAATTATTATTTTCTTTCCAGAATACAAACAGGCATTCCTATTTTCTGAATCATTCAGATACCTGAACTTTTGCAGACAACAGCTGCAGTCCACGAACTATCTGAAGCTTGGTCTTATCAGCTAATTAGCTCATTTTGCCTCTTGGCACTGATCTTCAGCTTTCTAAGACTTCCGTTGAACGTCTTAGCATGCCAGCAAGGTACCAAATGCCAGCCATAATTCTCGGGAGAAAATAATTCATCTTAAGTTTTAGCTCCTTTTGTTTGGCTCACTAAACACCATAGTTTCATGTGAGTATGAGGTTGGAGTAAAGATCAAAAATATCAATATGATTTTTTTTCAAAAACAAATAATATCATGTCCTGAGCTCCTTATTCTCTTCCCTCAATATATCATGAGATTTTCATATTTGTTTTTATTTGTAGGACAAGGTCTTGTTTGAATGTTTGGTTTTCAGTGTGAAAAGTACTGATAGATAAAGTACTGTTAGAAGTCCTGGGACAAAATGATGAGTTATTTCCTACACTCTGGTTTTAGTCACTGCCATCTATTAAGCATGAAAACATGCATGAGAAATAGTTCTTAAAATATTTGATAAATAAAAGAAACTAGTCACAATCCATGATTTTTATTGATAATGAATAATTCTTCATGAGGTACAGGACATATTTTGGGCATGTTTGTAAATCGTGAATCATCTCAAACATCCATCTTATTAAAATATTTCATCTATGCCAGGCATGGTGGTGCACGCCTTTAATCTTAGCACTTGGGAGGCAGAGGCAGGCGGATCTCTGTGAGTTCAAGGCCAGCCTGGTCTACAGAATGAGTTCCAGGACAGCTGGGGCTACAGGGAGACCCTGTCTCAAAAAGACCAAAAAATAAAATAAAGTAAAATAAAATAAAAAATAAAATAAATAAAATAAAATATTTCATCTATTATTTGTTAATGTTTTATGTGCATTACTGCAATGCCTATGTGTAGGTAGGTGCACACTTGTTATGCAGTGCCCATGGAGGTCAGAAGAAAGCATCAGATACCCTGAAACTGGAGTTACAGATGGTTGTTAGCCAGCATGGGGGTTCTGGGAATCACACCCCAGGTCCTCTACAAGACGAGTGCTCTTAACCCCTGAGCCATCTTTCCAGCCTTAACATGCATCCTTTCTTATGAGAACATTGAGAACATTGTGTTATAACTATCATGAATCATATGATAGGAAAATTTTTACTATATTCAAATTGGAAAATGAAACCTGGGAGCATATTCCTCCCATCTGGCTGTGACTTGTTAACTCATTAACCAGTCTCTTCTGTAGTTTCTCCCTCTTCTCTCTACTCCTATCCTTTCCCCTCCTTCCCCCGTCTCTGACAGTATTGTTTTCTCTGGTTATATAAACTCTCTTTTTAGATTCCACATATGCATTTGAAGCTATGTGATATTTGTCTTTTGTGTTTAGATTTTTCACAGCACATCATGTTCTCCAGGCTGAACCATGCTGCTGGGAATGACATGATATTTTCCTTTTAATGACTAAATATTATTCCTTTTAATAATAAAGTCTAAAAGTATCCCCTTGAAATATATATTGAAGCTTTTACTTTTTTTGTCTTTTTCAGACAGGGTCTCCCTTTAGTCCCAGCTGACCTGGAGCTCACTATGTAGACCAGGCTGGCCTTGAACTCACAGAGATCCACCTGCCTCTGCCTCATGGGTGCTGGGATTAAAGGTGTGAGCCACTATGCCCAGTGCAACTTTTACTCTTTATGTCCAAAGATAGTGCTCTATCATCTTAATTTTGGCTTCCATGACTAAAGAGTTTAATGTCACCAGAGAACTAGACAATGTTAATATTCTACTTTTTCTTATTAGTATGAACTTAATTTTCTTGGAAGAGAAAATAGATCCATCTAATAAATAAAAATTTCTATCACTTCACTTTGTAAAAATGAGTGACTAAAATTAGACATATAGTAAATATGATAGCAATTACAAAGTTATGTAATAACTCTAAGATCAGTATAAAAGCACCTGAATTTCTTCCTAGCATTTTGGTTTATTTTCTTGACTCATGGAAACTTTTCTCTCTTTTCTCTTCCTCCTCCTCAGAATTCAAAATAATATTTGCATATCATTTAGTGATATTGTGATCACTGTTTCAGCACAGCACATGATAAAGAAGAATGCTAAAAGAGGACATCTCCCTTGTACAGCCTTTAAATGCACAGGTGGTGAATATTCAACACTTTGACCTTTCGTTACATAAGGCATTTGTTCAAGCCACTGTTTAAAAACTCTCTATTGTTTTCAAAAGTATTCATGCATGCTAATTCTCCTCACTTTTCTTATAGTACATGCCCAAGGAACATGTAAAATATTTACATAGGTATATATGTGTTTTTATGAGTCATCCTGTCTGTTAAGTATAATAACAATAAAATTCATAATCACACACACACACACACACACACACACACACACGAAAGGTTTTGCACTTGAGCTGAGATAAATAGTGAAAATGCCAGGCTCTGAGCCTCCAATCCAGGGTAGCATCTATTTTGTAAAATTGTAAGGAAGAATTCTGTTATGTTGGGGTCTGATACAAAGTACTCAGCAGCCACTAGGCTAAGATAAAGTGAATTTTAAATTTAGAAGGAAAGCGGGAAGAAAAGGAGGAGGGAAGGAAAGAGAAGGGGAGGGGAAGGGAAGGGGAGGGGAAGGCAGGGAAGGAAGGAAGGAAGGAAGGAAGGAAGGAAGGAAGGAAGGAAGGAAGGAAGGAAGGAAGGGAATTTTTTCCCTTTTGGTCCACATTATTCAAAGAGGAAGAGATTAATGAGGAAAAAAATACATTTGTCTATATTTAGTGGATGAGGAACATTATCCAAGCAATGAGTGAGCTCCATAATTATTAGTCTAGTTGCTCAGTTAAGACAGAAGCAGTCCTTTGTGGGAAGTAAAACCAAATTAAAGTTTTCAATAATGTGTGCCTTCATCCAACTGATTTTCCTCTGGAGAGAGCAGATGGACCAGCACAAACAAGGTCTCCAAGCATAGGTACTGTTGACAGAGGGCAGGGGGCAGAGCTGAAGCTGGTCAGCAAGCCTTCAGAGTTTCATGAAAGGCAGCCAGACTGTAGCCCAGTCACAGCCTGAACTTGTAGGTGTCTGTCAAGCTCTTGAGATTATATGTATCTTGAAGTCTAATAGTTGAGGTCAATAGCTCACAAATGGGATCTGTTAAAATATGATGTCACATTCTCCAGAAAAGTGGAAGTTCACTTCAAGTCCTTATTACAGCAAAATATGCCATCACATTGCAAATCACGTAAGCTACATAGATTTTGCAATGTATACATCCCATTCAAGAAATATCTCCATTCAAGAAATATCTCATTCATTTACTTTGGCTTTGACTAATGTTTTACATAGAGGCATATTCAAAACTGATGCTATTCTACCTCTAAATCTACATCATTCTTGTGAATAATATATCCAGTAATATCCCAGTGTATCAATTCTCATCTTCGCTAATTTTAAAAACATGTGAATTGACATTCAGTCCAGTTTTGTTATTTTAACTATCCTCAAATCATGTTTTATCATGGTAATCTTCTAATAGGTCATTTATAGTTGTGCAAGCAATATCTTGTATTGATTTTTAAATTTGTTTTTATTTTATGTGTATGAGTTTTATGCCTACATATGTTTAAGTCCAACCATATAGTATAGTGACCAGCAGGCAGCAGATGTCAGATCCCCCTGGAACTGGAGTTATGGACGATTTGTTAACCATCATGTGGGTGTTGGGATTTGAACTCAGGTCCTCTCCTAAAATAGTCAGTGCTCTTAACTGCTGAGCCATCTCTTTAGTCCCATAAATTATTTTGTTGTTGATTTTTGTTTGTTTGCTTGCTTTTAGACAGAATCTCCTGTAGTTCTAGCTGGCCTGGAACTCACTTGTAGAGGAGCCTGGCCTTGATCTCATAGAGATCCACCTGCCTATGCTTCCTGAGTGCTGGGATTAAAGGCATATTCCACCACACGGGGCATATATAACAAATATGTTTAATTTTCATGTGTAATGTATCTTAATTTGCAGACCTAATCTTTTATCATGACATTTTCTTTACCTTATATTTTCAAAGGTAAAACATCATATTCTTACTTTAAAAAACTTAATGATCATAAGTTAGAATTATGTCATTTTGTGGTTAGAATGCATCAAATGTTAAGGGAAATAAATACTGCCATCTCTGAAGAGACAGAAGTTAATTTTTAGATAATTGATAGTATAATAACTTTTTCTCAATAATGCAAATTGATTTTGTTTAGTAGTAAAATAACGAATTTTCATTCTAAAAAGGATTATCCCAAACATTCCCTTCTATTTCTCTACAGGGGATTAATTAGTGTGCTTTTGTTAACAAATTCAAGCTTTGCTGACTATCAGTACATGTGTCTATTCTCCAAATAAATTTAACATTTATTTCCCCATTAAAATAATGAGCTAAATAAAATTATTGACAACCAATTACGCATTTGCCTAAGTCATGTTTTAACTTTTAGAGAAATTTTGCTTTAAAGCAACTGTGATTCTGAATTTTATGATAAATACAAAGTTGCCTAATTTTAACTTGTTTGTTACTAGCCAATCTCAAACCACAGTTCAGTTCTTTCCTCTTGCCTATTAATAGTTAATTAGTGTTATACCTTAAAGCTTTCTTGCTTCTACTCTGTAATTCTATTTTTTAAATTGATTATTGATATATCAATTTATACATACATACACACACAGAATCTGAACAAGATACACACACCTAAAAATAATTCTAAGACAACATAACAAAGCTACAGTATTTTATGCCACCGAATTCCTTCATTATATTTTTTCATCAATGGTAAAATGAACTACTACCCAAGGCTACATATTCGTGAAAAATATGGCCTACATTTGGTTTCTACTCACTAAAATTGCTACAGTCCTCAAAAAACAGTGGTGATTGCAGTGTGAAGGGCTGCTAAGGGTTGTATTTACTTGACATTATGTTTTATGGTGATTCTTGTATATACAGAGCTATCATATTGGCAACCTGACATTGCTTTAATATACCTCTTTAGGCATAATGTTTCTCTTCTGTGGTGAAAAACATTTTCACTTAAAACAATGGTAACCATGTAAACCACATTTGTTTATTTTTCTGGTGTGTGTGGGGAGGCTGGGGTGCATGCCATGATGTGTATGCAGAGGGTCAGGAACAACTTGCAGGGGTCTATTCTATCTTTCCAACATGTGGGATCTGGGGATCACACTCGGGTCATCAGGCTCAATTGTAAGCCCTTTGGTGGCCAGCCCTGGTCTACTTGTTTTTAATAACATACTGTATATTTGATGAAAGAAAGACAAACTAAGCAAGTAAAGAATATTTTGTTTTTAGAACAGAGCATGGTGAGAAAGATCTGTATAACTAGATGCATTCAGTAATATTAAGAGAATTGGGGCTGGAGAGATACCTCAGCAGTTAAGAGCACTGACTGTTTACATAGAAGACAAGGATTTGATTCCCAGCACCCACATGGCAGCTGACAACTGACCATAACTCTAGTTCCAGGAGATCCAATGTCTTCTTTTTACCACAGCAGGGTACACTTTACACACTACACACATGCGGGCAATACACTCATACACATAAACTAAAAATAAAATATATTCTAAAAAAGAATAAGAGAACTATGCACAATAGAAAACTCTGATTTTCTTCCTACACAGTAGCATACTGGGAAAGGTGAGAAAGAAAAGTGGTTGGCATAGAGTTTCAAACCAATTCCTTCAAATGGAATATCTGATGCATAAAATAGCCTACGGTGTCCCATCGTTGATATTTCTTAACATCCTTATGTCAATTACCTAGACTATTGAAGAACTTAGTTTGAACCAGTGTTTCCCAAACCATGCTATATGAACTTTTCACTGGGTGTTAGTAATTTCTAGGTCTATTGGATATAAAAAGAAATGTCAGTGGTATGACCCAGCACTAGACCCTGCCTGCTACAATATCAACCTACCAGTTAAGATGTACCTAATGACACAAGGGGGGCATAATTTTTGCAGGGTAATTTATTTCTTTCTGATCAGATTTCAGGCCTCCTCTACAGGCAGGAATTTCATTTATGCTATTATTATCCTAGTCAAAAGCCTATGCCTGAGGAGGTCAGAGGCCCTAAGGTAGAATCTGCTATTATTGTTTTTGGTAAATGTTCATGCTGTCAAATTGCCGTCTAAGTACTTATGTTTATATCCATAAACCTGACCTGCTCTCATCCTTGGCCAGAGAAACTTCTTTCCGGAGCAGACATCAGTCATTCTAGAGATGCATACCTTGTCAAATGGCTGAGAAGAGACTGAGTGCTCAGCCCTTAGTGGGACTTCTGTCTTACCAACCTTTCCACTCCTGCCCCAAAACCAGGCTCAGGGAACATTGCAGAAGAGAGGCTGAAAGAATGTAAGAACTGAATGAAGGGGAGAAGAGCCACAAGATGCAAATGCCTGCCCTTCACAGGGCTTTGGCCATGATTCACATCAGCAGAGGTTACCTATTCAAGCCCTGCACAAGATCAAGCAGCAGAAATTCCCACAACAACAGAGGGGAGGTGAGCCAAAATTCCCACAAAGACAGGAGAGGTGATCTACAGGCTCCACCCTTGCTGAGGTGCTACTGGCAGTTGATAGCTACTGGTAGAGACAGAATCATTCTTTTTCTAGTGTCTTACCATCATGGGCAGGTTTCCCAAGCTCTAGTGGATGGTATGACATGTATGCACATGTGGGCAGCACACCTAGACTTAGTGTGTAAAAAAGACAAGAAGTTGGGGTGAGACAAGCGAGAAGGATATGGAAAGAGCTGGAAGGAGATATTGGTGGATATTGATAATATTTCATTGTATACATGTACAATATTCTTAAGAAAAAAATAAAAATAGATCAAACAAAAATAAATACTATTCAATATCACCTCTTGGAATGCTGTGTCTTCTAAACTATTTGAAGATTATCACAAACAACTCATGATCTAGGAATGAAAATTGAAATTACTTTAATTGCCCCAAAGAGGTCATTATTGTCAAGTTTCATGCCACTATAACCCATGTCTTAACATTTCTACTTCAGTGCCTTTGATGTTGTTATTTTTCCTACTATGTTTTTGAGGACATTAATTAAGTAATAATTTAATGGGAAGATTAAATCACATTACTAGCAACATATTTGAGACCAAATGAGAGAAAGTAAGCTAATAATTGCCTGTCAGACATAATAGTGTGTTTGTTAAAATTGTTTAAGAAAAGCTAAAAAATATATTCAAAACATTCCCTAAGATAGACTGAGTACAGATATGTTTATAGTTTTAAACTCATAGCCCCACAACCTTAGCCAGGGAAATTTTATAATGAACTATATAGAACAGTGAACTAACTTGACTTAACCCAAAAAGTAAAGCTGTGAACTGTCAGTGTCTCTCATGCCCATTGCTTCCTTTCTTCTCTTTCCCTTAACATAACTGGCTTTGAGAAAGCAAATTGTGTTGTTTACAATGTAACATCAATGCAACTTATGGTGCCTTAAAACACATCAATAGAGTTTTACTTTGTTTTGCATTTATTGTTAATACTACAAAAGAAATTCACCTACAGAACTCTGCCTGTTACCTTTAATGAGGATAACCATGCATTCTCTTATTTTTGATCACTGTCAAACTTTGTTTTAGCTTTACTTTAAAAATCAGCCCTGCTTCCCAAATTAGATCAATTACCTTTAAGCTCTTTTCTTATTAATTCTTTGTCTATATTATGTGCAAATCAGACATGTGCACGGTAAAACAAAACTATAACAATAACCTGCTTACTACTGTAGAATATTTAGATACAACTTCATTTCCAAATAAGAATCTTGATTTAGAGGCTTCAGAGATGGCTCGGCAGTTAAGAGCACTTGCAGCAGCAGAGGACTGGAATTCAGTTCCCAGCATACACATGGCAGCTAACAACTGTCTGAAACTCTAGTTTCAGGAGATCTGACACCCTTTTCTGACCTCTGCTGGTATTTCTCAACATGGGTGCACTTAATATACATGGAGGCAATACACTCATCCACATAAAATTAAAATAATAACATATTAAAAAGAACCTTATTTAGATTTTAGCATTGCCAGTCTTTTCATAATATTTAGGCATCAAGCAACAAGGAATGCTGCTGTCTAGTTTGCTTCTGCTGGACTCTTTAGCTACTTTTATTGTACATCCCAGGATTACCTGCCCAGGGATCACACTGCACACACAGCGCTGGGTGCTTCTGCATCGGTATCAACTAAGAAAATGTCTCCCAGACATGACCAGACGGCAATCCAGTGGAGAAAATTAGCTAATTAAGGTTTTCTTTTCCCAAGTGACTCAAGCTTTTATTAAGTTGAAAAAAGAAAAAAAAAAAAGAAAAAAAAAACCTAAGCAAAGGTTAGTAACCACATATTTAATGGAAATCTACCACAACTACAGCACTCTCTTAGGGCATAGAAAAAAGAGGAAACAAATAAATGAGTAATATTCGTTCTGTTAATGGAATTCTAACAGATTGATAATGTAAAACTTGGGATAATTCTAGATAAAATATCTTTGAATTGAATAATAATGATGGAAAGGGTGTTACAAGTTAAAGATATATTAAATAATGCCCATCTCTGAGTTTTATATCATCTTGTGCTAAGCATTATAGATTTATCTTAGCTAAGTCAACTAAGGGGTCATCAGTTCCGCAATTGCAGTCAAAGAGGCTGAAGAGGGCATGCCCGCTTACTCCATAACATCCTAGGGACCTTGTCACAGGGTGCAAATTTGTTTCTTCTATGAAAAACAGCCAGCTTATATAGGTCTGGGACTGGCAACCCTTATATTGCGTGACATCACCTCCCAGTGGCCACTCCTAGATCTCCACAACTTCATACATCATCCCAGCTCCTGGGGCATGCCCAGAAAGGGACACGAAAGCAAACAAGTCCGCCCATAATGCCAAGTGTGTGCCAGCGTCTTACGGTAGTGTGTGTCCTGTAGTAAAGCATTGCTTAGTATGTTAAGCAGATTGTGCCTGCACATGCGCAATGTACACCTAACTCCAGGACTTCTGTCCCACAACTTATTTTTTTATCTATTTTTTATTTGTTTGTTATCTTTTTGAGACAGGGTCTCCCTGTAGCCCCTGCTGGCTTGGAACTCCTTCTGTAGACCAGGCTGACCTTGAACTTACAGAGATCCACCTGCATCTGCCTCCCGAGTGCTGGGATTAAGTGTGCACAACCACACCCGGCTTATCTATTTATTTTTATTTTATGTGTGTGAGTGTTTTGCCAGCACACAAGTGCACTATGTGCATGCAATGCCCACAGAGACCAGAAGAGGGCATCTGACCCCCTGGAACTGGAGTTAGGGACAATGGTTAGCTGCCATGTGAATTCTGGGAACTGAACCTGGGTCCTCTGCAAAAGCATAGTCAACTCTCCAGTCCCTCTACTTATTTTAGTATAGAAACATAACGAGTTTTCCTTTGGAATTTCTGTCCAATTTTAAAAATTTAGATTACAAAGTAAGAGGTTTCCATATGGAGTTTTCATACATACTTCACCTTGGTTGATTCTCTCGATCCTTACTCCCCATCACCTCCCTATAGCCCCTTCTCCACTGCATCTTCTCCCTTCCCCTCCCCCAGTATTCTCCTCCTCCACTTTGTTCTACTGTCTTCAAGCTTCTGCCTTAGGGCATCTCTTTTGTTTTCAAGTCCCATGTATACATTTCTAGGGGTTTGTTGTTGCTGTTGTTGTTGTTGTTGTTGTTGCTGCTGCTGCTGCTTTGTTTGTTTGTTTGTTGATGTTGTTTTTATCTTTTCCCATATTAATGCCCAACTAGATACACACACTTAACAGTTAGAGGTTAAGATCCACATTGACCCAGAACATATGATATTTGGTTTTCTGAGCCTGGATTACCTGCTTAATATAATATTTTCAGGGCCAGCTAGATGTCTTAATGGGTAAAGGCACTCAGAGCACAGGCTTGACGACTTGAACTCAATCCCTGGAACCCACATAATAGTGGAAGGAGAGAAACAGCTCTACAGAGTTGTGTGCTGGCTTCTGCTGGAGCTGTGCGGCACATGATAATAATAATTAAATAATTTAAAACTATATACATACATATGTTGTTGATAGATAATATACTTTCAAGTTCCAACCATTTTCCTGAAATTTTCATAATTTCATTTTTCTTTCTGACCAAATAAAATCCCATTGTGCATATGTATCATGTTTTCATTATACATTTATCTGCTGATGAACATCTAGGTTGATTCCATTTCCTATCCACTGTGAATAGAACAGGTACAAACATTGAATACATGCCCAGCAGTGATATCATTGGCTCATAGGATAGTTTTATTCTCTGTATTTTGAGTAACCTCCATACTGATTTTCATAATGGTTTCACTAGTTTACACACCATCCAGCAGTGAATAAAGTTTCTTTTTCCCCACACCCTCTCAGCTTCTGTTGCTAATTATTTTTATTGATATCCATTTTAACTGGAGAGAGAGGAGGTCTCAAAATAGGCTAAGGAGTTTAAACACTTAGAAAAATATTTACTGTCTATTTGTGTTTCTTCCTTTGAGAACTGTCTATTCATGCAATTGGCCCATTTATTGACTGGCAGCTTTTGGGGGGTGTTCAGTTTTTAGTTTATCTGTATATTCTAAATATTAATGCATTTCCTGAAGCACAACAGGCAAAGATTTTTTTCCTATTGTGTAAGTTATCTGTCTTTCTGTTTATATTGTTTTCACTGTACAGAAGTGTCTTTAATTTCATGTGATCTGATGTATCAATTCCTGGGGTTGTTTCCTGGGCTAGTGGGGTTCTATTCAGAAATGTATTCCTTATACTTATGTCCCAAAGCACTTCCCCATTTCTACTATTTTTTTTATATTTTAAGCATTATAATAGAGTTCCCAAATCTGAGTAACTCAATTGTCCCTCCAATATGAATAGGGTATGTTCTTTGGTAGAATTCTATTATAAAGCATTCTGCTACCTCTGTGAACATAGAGATGACTTGGTACTCCAAATATTTTGCTCTGCTTTGTTTAAAGTAATGGGAAACTCGATTTGAACAACACGGCATGCTATCCCCTGGCCCATCAACCAGAGGCATATTTGTGATAATCAAATAAGCAAAAACGCAATGAATACAGATTAAACACTGAAATCCTATGAGTATGTTCAATTATAAATAAGGAGATTTTATAATTTTTCTCTCAAGTAAAAGAAATACGAAAGCAAAAAGAGAATCCTAGCAACAATTACCCTGGGACAGCAGGTAAAAACAGAATTATTTCAGGCAGCACATTTTATACGGCCCTCTTGTTTATAAGGTGATAATTTAAAACTAAAAAATTAAACTTTATGTGCATAAAATTTCTTTATCACTTTTTCATTTAAACTGATTTTATTCACTTTCTTGCTCTGCTGGTTTGGAGAAATTTATTTCCATTTTGGCACTTTTTAGATTACTTGTTCTACAACTTAAGTAAAGGAGCAGGTTTGGTGTAAATATGGAATAGGCCAGGCATGGTGGCACACACCTTTAATCCTAGCACTAGGGAAGCAGAGGCAGGCGGGTCTTTGTGAGTTCAAGGCCAGCCTGGATTACAGAGGGAGTTCCAGGACAGCTGGGGCTACAGGGAGACCCTGTCTCAAAAAGACAATAAATAAATAAATAAATAAATAAATAAATAAATAAATAAATAATAGTTTAGATTTGAGGAAAGCAACAGGTTTCAGAGAATCTATAGTGAGAACATATTAATGTTATAGAAGGCTTGTTCCTATGCTAAGGAGGTGCACCTAGATCCAAATGAGAGAGGACCATATCTGATACCACATTGGCTCATCAACACTCAATGGTCCTGAGGCTGAAGCCAACCACTTAGCTGATTCCAAACCTGAGAAATTGAGGTAACAGCAGACAGAGATCCAAGCACCCACTCAACAAAGTGGGACACATAGCCACATCAAACTCTTGCCCAGGCCCCATCTCAAAACCACCAACAACACATATAAATACAACAAATATTTCCTCCAAAAAGTAGTACTCCAACAGTAATGTAGCCCAATTAAAAAAACTTAGATGACATATATGGTAATAAATTCAAAATAGCAACTATAATTATGTTCAAAGAACTCAATGCCGAGAATAAATGCCAGGATAAATACTAACAAAATGCAAACAGCTGAACAAAATAGGAAAACAATTCAAGATATGAAAAGAGAATTTGATAAAGATATAAGATTTCTGAAGAAAAACCAAACCAAAATAAAGCTTGAACTGAAAATTTCAATAAGTAAAATAAAACGTCCAATGGAAAGTCTCATCAATAGAATGGGTAACTCAAAGAGAGAATATCACGGCTTGACCATAAGGTAGAAGAAATGGATCACTCAGTCAAAGAAAATGATAAATCTAAAAAGCAAAACAGAACAAAATCCATGAGTTGAACATGTAGGAAGTTTGGAACATGTTAAAAAAAGACCAAAAGGAAAAAAGCAATTTCATAAATAAAAAGTAAAGAAAAAGAAAAGGAACCCAGGTCAAAGGTATAGAAAATATTTACAACAAAATCTTGGGAGAAATTCCCCCAAATTTAAGAAAAGAAATGCTTATCACAGTAAAAGAGGCATACAGAGCACCACAGGACCAGAAAAGAAACTCCCCCATCACATAATAATCAAAACACTAAATGTTCAGAATGAAGAAAGGATACTAAAGGCTTCAAGAGAGAAAGACTAAGTCACATATGACAGCAGGTTTATTTGATTCACAATTCATTTTTTATTGGAGACTTTAAAAGACAGTAGGGCTTGGGAAAGTTCTGAATGACAACAAATGTCAGACTAGACTACTATACCCATCAAAACTATCAGTCATAATCAAAGGAAAAAGAAAAACTTCCTATAATAAAAGCATATTAAAGTAATTTATGCCACAAGAACTGTTCTATAAAAGATGCCACAAGGAATACACTATACCAAAGAAGAAGATAAAGAAGAAGATAAGGAAATCCAAGAGGTGACAATGAAAAAAATACTAATCTTAGGTCAGTGACTAAGCAAAGGAGGTCTAAGTCACAAGCACCACAATATCAACAAAATGACAGGAATCAATACAAGCTTTTTAATAATAATCTTGATTAATAATGGTCTCAAATTACCAATCAAAGGACAAACATTTTTAGCAGACTGGATTAAAAAACAGAATTCATCATTTTGCTTTCTCCAAGAAACACTCCTCACCAGTAAATACAGAAACCACCTTAAAGTAGAAGGCTGGGCAAAGTTTTTAAAACAAATGGAACCAGGAAAAATCCAAGAGTATATTATTATTATAATATCTGACAAATAGACTTCAAACCAAAACTATTAATATGAAATAAATAAGGTCAATTCATACTGACCTAAGGAACAATTTCTCAAGAGATCATTGGAATCTTTAACATATTTGCATCAAACTCATGCATAACCAACTTCATAAAGAAAAGAAACCGCATATGAAGTAGCAGACTAATCCCAATATATTAATAGTAGGTAACTTCAGTACCTTGCTTTCATCAGGATAAAAAAAATAACAGAGAAAGAAGAGAGCAAAATGCCTTCATAGATCAAATGGACCTAAAAATTTCTACAGAATATTTCATCCAAATACTAGATATTATATCTCTAAATAGAATTTATTTACTAAATAGTTATATCTCTAAATAGAATTTATTTACACTAAATATTACATCTCTAAAATAGAACACATTTGGGACACAAAGTATCTCACAACTATTATTTATTCAAAGTTAAGTGCACTGGTTGTTCTTGTATAGGACCTGGGTTCCATTCCACCACCCACATGGCAGCTAACAACTGACAGTAACTCCAGTTCCAGGGGATCCAAAACCCTCTTCTGACCTCTGTGGGCTCTGAACTATACCAGTGCAACCTACAGGAAATATATATATATATATATATATAATTATGTATGTATATAATATGTATATAAATATGTATGTATATAATAATAAATATAAATATATATATTATATAATATATATATAATATATATATAATAAAAAAGACAACACACTCATCAGTGATGAGTGGATCACTGAAGATATTAAAAGATTGTATTTAATCCATAGATTGCTTTTGATATGACAGCCATTTTTACAATATTGATCATACTGATCCATGAGCATGGGAAGTCTTTCCGTCTTCTAGTATCTTCAATTTCTTTCTTTAATGTCTTAAAGGCTGTATTACACAAATCCTTCACTTTCTTGATTAGATTTATTCCAAGATACATCATGTTTTTGAGACTATTGTGAATGGAATCATTTCCCTAATTTATTTCTCAAGATGTTTGTTGTTGATAGATAGGAAGGCTACTGATTTTTGCATGTTAATTTTGTGTCTTACTACTATACTTAATGTATTTATCAACTATAGTTTTCTGGTCTAGGCTTTAGGGTCTTTTATGTGTAGAATCATATCATCTGCAAATATATTTCTAATTCTTATTTTCCAATTTGTATCCCCATTATCTACTTCATTTATATTATTGTTCATACTTAAACTTCAAGCAGTATATTGAACAGGAATGGAGAGAGTGGACATACTTGTCTTGTTCCTTATTTTAGTGAACATGTTTTCAGTTTTTCTCCACTAATGTGATATTGGCTCTGGGCATGGTGTATATTGCCTCTATTATGTGAAATAAGTCTCTGTTATCCCTTGATTCTCAATTAATTTATAAGGGAATGTTGGATTTTGTCAAAGATCTTTACTACACCAAATGAATCAATCATGTGGTTTTTGTACAGACAAAGCCTCTTCCCTCTGGGATACAATTTTGCCCTACAGTTAGATAAAAAGCATTGGTAGATAAATGCTTCAGTGCCAGCTCTGGGCTGGCTTACTAGGAGTTGTTGACCAGGGAGGATTTAAAAGCCTCCAAAACCAAAGCCACTTGCATATAACTTTGAGTGCACACAATAAATGGACAGTAAGACCCTATTGCTGAAGGTATGGTGTGACAAGAACATGAAAAAAATTATACTGAGACCCTGTACTGCAAATTAACAGCTGATCTTCATGATGTCTGAGAGCACTATACAAACTGCTGGAAAAAAATGGTCTCTGGTTTTACTACAGACTTCTTGTGCTACACTTTTATATGCCAAAGAAGATACAGTGCAATAGTGGCAGCCTGATAAATGTACACCCAGAAAGAAAAAATAAAAGGATCCCAATTTGATGTATGGCCTACTCCCTGGTGGGGTATGACACGGTTGACACTGTAGCCTTGGTGCCTACTAATGTCAGGAGGCTCTATTGACCACATTAGAAAGCTATTTGCATCCCTCTGTCAAAGAGTTATAATGCCCCAACCAAAATATTATCCAAGCATATGTGTCTGTGCCCATAGAGTAACTTGTTATAATCTTTAATATTTGTTACTATCTGTGCTTTATTACTAGAATTAAAAGGAGACTGCTAAAGGACCCACCAGTCCATTGCAAAAAGAGCATGAAAGTCCCAAGAGTTTGATGTGTCACATCAGAAAAACAAAATGGATCTTCTTTCTCTCACTCTCTTTCATCCTCCCCTCCAAAGCCCAGGGACTCTAGCAGAAGAGTTTGGTGTGTAAGACTGTAAGGGCCGAGGAGGGGGGATGAATTGTGAGATCATAGCAAAAATTGACTGGATTTTTTTTTCTCTTTTCAATTTATTTGATCATACATGTTTGTGTAAGCAAACCTCTTCAACTGGACTTGGGGGCCTTGGGTTGTACAAAAATTGAACTCAAATTTTAACTATTTGGGTTTATATGGACTCTCCTATGTTTATTATCTATGTGTACTTACTGGGCAAATAAAAAATTATAAAAAGAAATGGATTCTGTGAAGAATCTGGATGAAAGACTGAAGAACAAAAGCTAATAGAGCTAGCTTCTATGGATCTGTCAGGCATTTGATACAAGCACTTAAAATGATTGATTAGTGGAATCTTTTATGAATGACTAATTGTTACTGTTTCTTTATAGCCAAATAAAATTGGCTTCATCCCTAAAATTCAAGGATGGTTCCATAAATGTAAATTAACAATAACCAGGGAATGGAAACAATCTACATGTCCATCAACTGATAAATACACAAAAGAAAATATGGTACATTTACATAATAGAATATCATTCAGCTGTTTAAAAAGTGGGTTTTGCAAGTTAATGGACGGAAATACAAACAGTCACCCTGAGTGAGGTAACTCAAAACCAGAGTGACCAATGTTATGTGTTCACTCTCCTATGTGGGTGCTCTGTTTGAGTCTTTAGAGCCAGAGGTGGTGGATGAATACAAGGAAAGCATGTCTTCCAGACACAACAGGCTACTTTCGCATGGACTGCACTTGTGAAAGCATGCACAATACTTGCACAACCAGAAGCTAAAGAAAATCCCAATGTAGATTGGGGGCGGTGGTAAGATATTCCAGTCCTAGCTGGAAAACTATTGGCAATGGATAGACACTAAGAGAGGGAGACGCAGGTTTCTTTAAGGGTATGAGACCTCATAGGTTGACAGGCTCCAGGGATGGATTCACACCCAAGAGCACTTGGGAAAATAAATTAGACTTGATAGACCTTTAGAAAGTAATAGAACTTATGAAATGGCATGGGGTGCAGAAGTGGAGTTGGATCTGAAAGGAGCTGGGGAGAGCATCTAATATGATTAAAACAAATGTATAAAATTCTCAAATAATCAACAAAGTATTATTTAAGAAGAAATATAAAAGGAACTTAAAATTTTCCTAGAAAAGAATGAAAATAAAAGCACAACATACCAAAACCTACGAAATATGATAAAACTCAAACCTATACAAAGGATCAAATAAACAGTTAGTTCTTTCAAAAGATTTAGAAGATTAACAAACATTTAGCCAAATTAATGAAAAAAGAGATAAGACCCAAATTAGTAAAATACTAGATGAAGAAGATAATCAAATACCAATGATATCTAGAGCATTGGAAGGACATACTTCCAAAGATTTTATCCAAATTGGAAAATGTAAAATAAAGAGATGAATTTCTCAATCCATATGATATGTCATTTCTAAACCAAGAAGAGATAAAAAATTAAACAGATGTATCCCAAGCAATGATCTTGAAACAGCAATAAAAAATTATCCCAACTAAAAAAGCCTACAAGTCTAGGCGGATTTACCACAGAATTATATCAGATCTTTGAAAAGGAACTATAACCAATATTTCTCATATTAGTCCATAAAATATAAGAGAGAAGAATGTTTCTAAATTTTTTATGAAGCCAGCATTACACTGATACCTGAACAAAATAAAAAGAAAATCATACATAGACCAATCTCCTTGATGAACATGGACACAAATTTCTTAATAAAATACTTGGAAACAAATTCAAGAACACATCAAAAACATCATAAACCTTGCTAAAGTTGTCTTCAACCCAGAGGTGCAGACATGGCTCAACATATGTAAATCAATAAATGCATTCCCCCATATAAACAGATTGAAGGACAGAAACCACATGATCATTTCATTAAATGCAGAAAAGGCTTTTCACAAAATCCAACATTCTTTATGATGAAAATCCTGAAGAAACTAAGGATACAGATACAAGAGAGTTATTTCAACATAATAAAGGCAATATAAAACAAGTCCAGGGCCAACACCATGTTAGAGAGAAACACTTGAAGTAATTCCACTAAAATCAGAAACAAGAAAATCATCTCCACTCTATGTACTCCTCTTTAACTTGAAGTCTTAGCTTAAGCAAGAAGGCAAGGGGACACAACTAGGTAAGGAGGACATCAACATATCCTAATTTACAGATGATGTGATTCTCTATATGCTTGAAAGACCCTAAAGACTCCTGCATGAAACTCCTACGTCTGATAAACATGTTCATCAAATTAATAGGTTGAAAACTTAGCACACTATCTAGATATAAAAAAATGCCTGGTTGGTGTAAAAAACAGAGAGAATAATATTAATCTAAAACTCTAATGACAAATTACGCATGTACTAGCTCTACAGGAGTACAAGTGCATAGCTGAAGGCTACATAACAAGAAAGATTATCAGAGAGGAGAAGCCTTCCCTTGAGTCATTGGCCATGAATGTTGAAAAGACTCCCAAAATTACACAGGCTATTTCCACAGCCTTTGATTGCCTCCCAGACGTGAAGGCAAGGCCCTATTGCTAAAGATAGAACATATTTCCGAGACTGGATTTGGAGCAATGGAGTTAGAACTGACCTGGAAGCCACTTCCCTGAAGGCTGCTCTCATAGCTTTGGAGAGCACTACACAAGCTTATATTAAAGAAAAACAGCAAGCAGTGGTCCACAACCAACTTCAAGACCACCAGCACAGCATGTTACACTGGTGCAGTAGTAGCATTCTTGTTTTATGCTCAATTAATAGCTAACTAATTGGACTTAAAGCCCAGTCAATAGGAAGAAACTCTTGTATAGTACTGTAAACACAGCCAAATACACATGGATGGAAAGATCATAGATCTTAGAGAAATTCCTATGGTTGTCACATTCCTAATATAATGTAACTTCTTACTAAGAGCGAAATATGTGCCCTAGTAACCACTCATCACAAAAGCTTCTTTGTACTAGAGGGAGTCTATTACAGAGTACCATGACTGGTCACACACTGACATTGTCTGTGAAGTGTCCAAGCCTAAGTGGAACCTCTACAATGCAACTTCTATACCTAAGGATCACAGAACATAGAAAAAGGGGTAAAAGAGGACACTAATGAACTTCTCAGCTCTCGGTAATGAAGCTCCCTCATGCAGCAGAGGGCCAGAAACAAAAATTGTCACAAATGACCAAAGCGTGGAGATTAGGAGTCCATAGAGTGTAGTTCCTTAACATAGGACAGGACTCCTATATTAAGCTACACTCACCCAGGGCTTGAGGACCATTGTGGAAGAGTGGGAAGAAAGATCATAAGATCCAGGGAGGAGGTGCATGACCATATGGGAATAGAATCCTATAAGCTCCTGGGACCCTGCTCCTATGAACCTACAGCAATGGTGTCAGCATGCACAAGACCCATGCAAACTCATGCAGACAAAAGCCCAGCATGGAACCTGGGAAAGGGACAGCAGATCCCAATCTTAATTTAAGAAATTTTGACATCTGTTTGCTGTTGGGGAGGGAGGAATAACTGATCTTCTTAAAGCAAGAGACTCTGGATAAGCTGACTAGACCTCAGTGGATGAACTTGCACTGAATAATGACTGGGGACACTAACATGACACAATAAGTCTTAACACAAATGACAGCATGTGTGAACTCCAGTGAGAGGCTGTGAGAGGGTGCTAACGGAAAATAAGGTAGGAAGGTGATTAACATTGAGATGTTCTGTACGAAATACACAAAAATTTAATAAAAAATAATAAAGAAAGAAATAAATGGAAAGAAATCAGGGAAACAATTCTAACCACAATACCCTAGACGATAGATAAAATATCTTGAAATAAATTTAACCAAGGAATGGAAAAATCTGTATAGAGAAAACTTTAAGGCAATGAAAAAGACATTAAAACTGGAAAAACCTCTGGTGTTTCTAGATTGATAGGGCTTAATTGTATTAAAATACCCACACACCAACTGCAATTTGTAGAGCCAATGCACTGTCTTTTGAATACCTTTTGTAGTTCTAACAGAAATTGAAACAAAATCTTAAAATTTGTAGAGAAACAGACTTTTGTCCAAACAATACTGAGAAATAAAGACACTGCTGGAAGCACCACCATTCCTGATTTCAAGTTATACTACAGCACAGAGTAGTTACGCCACTGGCACAAAAACAGATACGTTGCTCAATGGGAGAAAACTGAGGTCCCAGATGAAAGTCTGTGCTCCTATGCCACCTTATTTCGTTTTTGTTTTTTTTTTTACAAAGTGGCCAAAAATACACATTAGAGAAAAGACAGCATCTTCAAATTGCTGCTGGACAAGATGAATACCTACATGAAGAAGTGAGAAACTACATCCTTAACTCTCAGCTTGCACAAACTCAATTCTAAATATATCCATATAAGGCATGGTCCACTACAGAGAAAGCAGGGCATATACTTCCAATTCACTGGCATGGGAAAGGACTTTTCAAATAGGACTTGTGTGACAACCAAATTGAGAACAACAAAGAGAAACTTAAGAAACTAACAGGCATCTGTACAACAAAGGACCACATCATTCCAATAAAGAAGTAGCTTACAGAATGGGAATAAAAACTTTACCAGATATGCATCGGACAGAGGGCTACTGTCTAGAATGTACAAAGAGCTAAAAATTAAAACACAAAGAAGATGCAAAACTCAATACAGAAATAGGCTAGAGAACTAGAGAACTGTCAAAAGAAATTCAAATGGTTGAGAATTTTTTTTTAAATGTTGACATCCTTATCTATCAGGGATGAGTATGTTAAAACTACTTTAAGATTTCATCTTACCCCAATCATCATGGCTAAGATTTAAAAAAAGTAGTAACATGAACATTGTGGTGAAAGGGGAACACTTATTCACTGCTGGTGGGAGTGCAAATTGGTTCAGCTACTATGGAAATCAGTGTGGAGGCTCCTCAAAAAGCTAGAAATAGATCTGCCATATGGCCAACTAAACCCAAAGGTCTCTATATTCTACAATAGAGATTCTTGCTCATCCATGTTCATTGCTGCTCTGTTCTCAATAGTCAGAAAATGGAAATAGCCTAGAGGTCTATCACATTATGAATGGATAATGAAAATGTACAGCTTTTACACAATGGAATTTTATTCAACTTTAAAATCAAATTATGAAATTTTCAGGAAAATGGATGAAGCTTGATATATAAGTGAGGGAAACCCAGCCCCAGTAAAACAAATGTCGCATGTTCTCTCATATGTATATGTTAGTTTTGAATCTTTAAACATGGTTTTAAATTAGAATACCAGTAATGACAGGAAACCAGTAAGGGGCCATGAGATGACTTCAAGGGAAGGAGTATGAAAGGGAAAGGAGAGCAAGAGAGCAGGAAGAGTTAAGTGGTATTGGGGATGGTAAGGCAGGGGGGTGCATGGGGAGGGATGAGTAACACTCAGACTTTGAAAAAGCCATGCGGAAACCCACTACTATAGAATTTTCCTAAAATATGTACATATATAAAATAGTTAAAGAGAGTTTCTCCATAACTGAGGGGCAAGGCTTCTCTCAGACAGCATAGGTTATCGAGTACAAAGCCCAGTACCAGGCATGGAATACCTCTGCTCATTGGCCAGCAAGGTACCCATGCAACAGCCCACCCCATATGGATTCAAGTATTACAGGATATTGCCATTGCTCTTACTTTCTCCCTATAACTCTCTGGTAAGACACTGATGCTAAAGACACATAGAACAAAAACCCAGGATGTGGAGAAATCAAGCTCATACCAACTAGAAACTTTATCTCTACTCATTAATGTTCATAGTGCTAAAAGGTGGTATGTTTGTTACAGGGAGGGAAAAATTAATCAGTAGTCTTACTCAACTGGCAAGTCTGTGAGATAAAGTGACAATTGACCTAGCAAGACATGCCCATGGTACAATTTAAGGCCTGCTCCACAAGAGAGAACTTGTGCCTGACACTATGAACTGGGCCAGAACCTGTGCCTGTGTAGGAGGTTATGGGCCCTAGAAGAGAACCTCCTACTAAATTCTGCTAAATAGGCATAGTATCAAACTGCCTCCTAAGTAGATATTTTTCTACTCATAGATCAGTGCATCATTCGATTCTTATTAGGGAGAATTCTTTTGCAGTAGATGGCAATTAATATAGTGACCCAGATAATAAAAAGACTCTGGGATGCTCGGTGTTAAATGGGACAGCTATATCACATCCTCTCTCCCCAAGGCTCAGGGATAATTGGGGAAGAGAAGGCAGAAAGATTATAAGATCTAGAAGGACTAAATGACTGCTGGAAAAAAGTGTTTTATAGACATGCCCTGGGTGTTGCCCACAGGAACTCACAACAGCAGCTACGACTGCATGTACCACTCCTGCACAGGATCAAGCCAGGCACAACCCCAGCATGGATCGGTATGGGGGGAAAAGTGAGGAGCTATTGACAATTGATGGCCAAGGCCAGTGGGACGAGAGTCGGTTTTCTTCAGGGATGTGGCCCCTGAGAGGCTATCCATGCTCCACTAGATGGCCTGACACTCATGCTGACACTGGCAGCACTAATGGACTTGTGAGTTTGAAAAAGTATAAAGTACATACAGTTGGGAAGGAAAAGCGATGGGAACATGGGGAGATTAGAAAGGAGAGAATGGGAGAATGGGGGGATTCTATCAAAACACAATAAATATGTCTACGAAATTCTCAAACAGTAAACATAGAGACATAAAACTTGCAATTGTCATTCTCACATGAGTTTTAAGTTCATTGAAATGGGAACGTAATTTTCTGTGCGGGGGGGGCGAAAATCAAAGGTTATTCTAGTTTAGTTTCTATCACTGTGATAAAATTCTGATCAAAACCAACTTGGGGAGGAAAGGGATTATTTCGTCTTACACTTCCAATGCACAGTCCATCTTTGATGGAAGTGAGGTAGGAATCCAGAGCAGGAACTTTGTGGCAGGCTTTTGAGGAATGCTGATCACTAGCTTGTTCCTCTGGGCTGTGCTCAGCCTGCTTTCCTATACAACCCGGGACCACCTGCCCAGGGGTAGCACCTCCCACATAACTCAACTATCATGAAAATACCTCACAAACATGCCCACAAGCCAATCCTATAGGGGCAATCCTCCAAATGAGGTTTTCTCTTCCCAAGTGTTTCAAGTTGACAGCTGAAGCTATCCAGCACCCCAGGATTAAGAATGTATTGCATATATGCTAAATCATACTTATTTATTTTACCATCTGTGTTGACTATAATCTGACTATCTTTCTAATTATATTAATACTGGTACAACCCATCAAAATTTCAAAATCAGGTTCATATTATTTTAAGTAGATGCTGAATGAGGAGTTATCAGGATACCCTAAGAAACAGATGTACACATAGAGAGTTTATTAGGGAATATCATAAAATCAACACCTATGAAGAGTGAAATAAGGTGTGTTGGGCAGAGGGAAATGACTTGAAGTTATAATAAAGGATTAGTTGCGATAAAACTCTCAAATCAAGATGGCCATTTAGAATTGCCCTGCATGGGAAAAGGGCAGCAGATTTTTATTTTCACATTAACCAGTCATTGGTATCAAGCTTGTTTTATAGTTGTGGATAAGGTTGTTTCCCTCAACTAATGGGAATTCTGAATAGGGATAAAGTTGAAGGTTAACTTGTTTCATGGTTGTAGATGAGGTTGTTCCCCTCAACTAATGAGAATATTGAACAGGGATAAGGTTGAAGGTTATCATCTGTCACCAGTGGCAGAAGCTGGATACAGTAGCATTGAGAGCCTGGCAGGCTTGGATCGGGGCCAGGTAAGAGCATCTGTGGTATCCTTACCTACTAAAATGCAGCCCCCTCAAGACCAGGGAGGAGCACTGTCTTAGCTTGCATCTCTGTTGCTGTGAAAAATACTCTAACCAAAACCAACTTGAGGAGGAAACGGTTTATTCAGCTTACAACTCCAAGGTTCCAATCCAGCTCTGAAGGAAGCCAGGATAAGAAACCAAGGCAGGAACCTGGAAGCAGTAACTGAAGCAAGACACAAGGAACTAGATTTACCGATGTGTTCCTCTGGCCTGTGCTCGCCTTGCTTTCTTGGACAATGGCATACTACCTACACAGAGGTGGACCACCCACAGCATGCTGGCCCCCTCCACATCTCTTAGACAAGCCTATAAGCTAATTTGCTTGCAGAAATTCCCATACTGAAGTTTCCTCTAGACTATAAGAAAAGAAAGACATTGAGAAATAGTTGGACATTGGGCTTTCAAGAGTTGAAGTCATGCTGTATTTGTCCCTGAGAATAAAATAAAAATAATTCTACAAGAGTTAGAAAAAACACTTTAATTCTCATTAAAAGTAGATAATAAGGTAAGAATATTTTAGTATATTTTTAAGGGGAAAATATGTGGGATGATTATATCCCAAAAGACTGGTGAAAAGGCTCTAGAATTGGCATGATGACCACAGTGGAGGGTGAAGAGAGAATGGCAGGTGTAATGGTTTGAGTGAGAGAGCCCCCCCACAGGTGTTTATTTTGGCTTATGGTTCCAAAAAAATAAGAGTCAATCACAGTGGAAAGGCATGGCAGCAAGTGTCAGAACCCGAGAGCTGAAAGCTCACATCTCCAAGGCAAACAGAAACAGAAAAAGCTAGACATAGGACCAGGCTATGAACTGTCAAAGTCAGCCCCTTGGGATGTGCTTTCTCCAGCAAGACTGCATGTCCTGGAGATTCCAGCATCCCCAACTGAGGATCAAGTGATCGTGTATTTGAGCCCAAGGTGGTCATTCTCATCCAAACCATCACTGTAGTTTTAAGTATGTGTTGACCAGTAAACATCACAGATCAGAAGGAAATGTAACACAGACACCTAGTCCTCAGCCTGTAAAGCTAAGAGTATAGCACAGTTGATAGAAACTGAAAGCAAGAAGACTAAGATTTACTAAAGACTAATTCTATTGTAACTATGCTAAAGATTAGGTAACAAAGAATCCTCATATGCAAATCAGTGTCAGTGAGAGGAACTCCAAAGAGCTTTCCCCTGAGACTTATAAATCTTCATGTCCTCTTGCAAAGCCATTCCTAACTTCATAGTTCACTCATCTAAGGGGAAAATGATCTTTTTGCTTCCCTCCCATTATCTCTGCCCATAACAAAGACCAATTACAATGCCTTTAAAATGATTTCAGGTCCAAGTTTTTATTGAGTTAAGCCACATGCCTAGGCGAACATACTCCAGTCTTCACAGACTGGATGGCTGCACCTCACTCAAGTGATTAATGGATGGCATTTAGTTTGCCAAGCTTTGAGAGATCAGACAAGAAAAAAAAGAACCATTTATGTATTAAATAAATGATAAAGATATTTTCTGCCAGACATTAGAGTCCCAAAATAGAAATGCATTAAGCTTGACTGTGATTTCCAAATTATTCTCCCCAGGGGTAGAGAGATTCTGGGAAATAGATATCAGGGTGCCTGGAAATAGGCATCCTGGGCCAGATCAGCTGTATGAACTGAATTTCTGTTGTTGGTCAGCCTGACCAGTCAGCACAAACTGTTAATGAAGTCAAGGTCAAAAGTTGTATCTTTCTGGGAGTTAATTAATTCTTTAGTGAAAACTTAAGGTGATTGTATCAAAATTGGGAAATCTTACAGGGAGACAGTAAGGAAATCTCCTGAAAGCATGCCATTGCCACTAAGAAAGCAAGAAAATGACAAACGTTGATAATGGACAGAACATTATCATAGTATATAAATATATGTGATATAAAAACGTGTTATGCTTAAAGAGATTAACAATTCTGGTTTTTTTTTTTTTTTTCTGCCTATCTGACGATCACAAAGCATCCCATGGGCACCTATAACATGAAAGGTCTTCCATGAATATATTTTATATTTGTTGAATAATCTTCTGTTCTGCAGAATAAGATCATAATACATACTCAATAGATATTTTTGAATGTAGGAACACAAATATTTGGATGGTTATCAATAACTTTTTGTAGCTGAGTCAATTAAAGTGTAGAGTAGATTAGTTGTGCCCAATGTTATGTATAGGATAAGTGTCAGAACCGAGATCTCAACAAAATTTTCTGAATCCAAAAGTAGCAGATCACAGTGCCCAATTATGTTCTAAGAGCCAGGAAGAGAATATAACAATAAAAGAGCACAATGTGAAAATTAATTATAATTCTGAGGAAACTGAGTTTATAGAAACGAAATACCAGAAAGTTTTACTTGAGCACAGACTACTCCATGACAATCACCTGGAGAAGATAACATGCAGTTGACTAGGTAAGAAAGAGGATTAAAATTTGGGGGTTCATTAAAAAAGAGAACGAAGTGTCAATAAAGGATAAAATGTATAATTTTGCTATTGATAAAGGCATGTATACTAAGGCACCAATAAGATTATTAGTTTGCTCTTTCTTTTTTTTTTCTTTCCTTCCTTCCTTTCTTTCTTTCTTTCTTTCTTTCTTTCTTTCTTTCTTTCTTTCTTTCTTTCTTTCTTTCTTTCTTTCCTTTCTTCCTTTCTGTCTGTCTGTCTGTCTGTCTTTTTGAGACAGGGTCTCCCTCTAGCCCTGGCTGGCCTGGTACTCACTATGTAGACCACGCTGGACTTGAACTCACAGGGATCTACCTGCCTCTGCCTCACAGATTAAAGGCATGCACCAACATGCCCTGCGCTTTTTCTTTTTTCTTTTTTAAAGAATACTCATAATATTCTATGTGAAAACTGTAGAAAAATAAGGCATATATATTGACTTGAATTTTGGTAGAGGGGTGTAATAATGGGAATCTTGATATTTCAGAGTATATAAAATATTGGGCATTTGTTGGGACTGGAGAGATGGCTCAGCAGTTAAGAGCAGCAGCTGTTCTTGTAGAAGACCTGGATTTGATTCCCAGGAAAATCCAACACGTTCTTCTGAATCCATGGGCATTGTACAACACAGGTCTACTTACGTACATGCAGGCAATATACTCATATGAATAAAATAAAAATAATAAATGAAATATAAAGAAAAAACATTTGACATTCTAAAAAAGCAATAGCCATCTGCAGTGCTCATGTTTCCACATCGTCATCTCCTTTGCTCCCTTTGCAGGACTTTATCCCAGAAATAAAATTGGTCAAAAAATAGGATAAATAGTTCTGAACAGTGGCATTTGTAGGCAACTTATTTGTTGTAACAGAATATAACTATAACTTATGTCGAAGTCAACTAATTTTTAAATAAAAATAAAGCTATGTCTGGGTGTGGTGGCCCACACCTTTAATCCCATTCTAGGTCCACAGAGGCAGACAGATCTCTGTGAAATTGAGGCCAGCTTATCTTTTATAGTGAGTTCCAGGATAGCTGGAGCTACAGGGATACCTGTCTCAAAAAAATAAATAAATAAAGCTATAGAATTATATGTACTACTGTTATTTAAATGCAGGTTTGATTATCATTTATAATTACACAATAGAAAACTATTTTAAGTGAAAGCTTATTATATAATACAAGGTAAAAACATCTCCTCACTTTATAAACTGAATATAAACACATCTATACTTTATATACACATAATTGAGATTATTCAATGACAGTCCAACATGCAAACAATGGCAGATTTATTTCCTGTAACTCGTATAACATATATGTCCAGCTACACTTTAAATTTGATAGATTGAGATACCAATGGTATCTCAATTTTCTCAGGCATAAATGGATTCTATTCTATTCACACAGATTCTCTGAGCCCAAGTGACAGTCCTGTTTAAATAAGAAGTATTTAAGAGTATAAGAGTCCTTGTATATGTCTGGAGAGATGGCTCAGTGTGCTTGCCATGCTGAAGATTGCAGCAAAGATGGCCAGAACCCATGTAAATGTCAGCGCGATGTGATAGTCGACCTGCAATCCCAGGGCTCAGAAGGGAGAGGCAGGGGATCCTCAGAGCAAGCTGGCCATACACACACACACACACACACACACACACACACACACACCATAAACACATGGACAAAAAGAAGGTCATTGTAAAAATGACATTCTTATTTTTACTTTCATTGGCCCATGCTATGAACTAGCTTATCTCTTGGAAGAGTATTCCATGAAGTGTCTTTTCTCTCTCTCTCTCTCTCTCTCTCTCTCTCTCTCTCTCTCTCTCTCTCTCTCTCTTTCTGTTGGCAATCTGCTGATCTTATCCAATCGTTGCTTCAGTTATAAGTTTGCTAACTATAGTAGAGTCCTTCTTCTTCATCTAGACAGGCACTCATCTATACCCCTGGTTTTCAGGATCCTCCACCTCCTTAAAAGAAGAAATCAACCTTTTTGATTCTTAAATTATTAGATAAACCCAGGGATGATGCTGTTTCTTTGGGGCTCTTGGGCTCATTTCCTTGTAAGTGTACTACTTGCATTAATAGTCTGTGTTTTCCTCATAGCTGTTTGACTGCTTCAAATATGTCTTCCCATAATCCTTTGAGTTGGCACTGAATTGGGAAGTAGAGAATGACTAGGATTCTTGTTTTCACCTTCTAGCACTACCTCTTCTTTAGGCCAGTAAATTGGAAGATCTTACAAATCCCTGACTCTAAATTATGACTTGAGTTCTTCTGATGCATATTAGAAGTCTTTGACTTTGTCTTCTAGTCCTCAGTCATAAGGTTAATTAGTAGCTACAGAAATTTAGAAAAGTCTTTTCTTTACCTTATTAATTACTATTTTCTAAAATCTGTAAAATTAGATTATGAGTCAAAAAATTTAAGATGATTTTTATGGAGTTCAGAAATTATGTGGAAAACAGATGGTCCTTGTTTCATTTTCATGGCAAAAATTAATCTCTTGTCCACTTGTATTGAGAAGCTAACAGCTTAACTTTAAATGCAAAAGGAAACAAAAGTCACATGACTTGACAAAAGCCTACAGCTTTAATACTTCAGGATATATACCATGGAGGAGTTGGAGGAGAAGAGGAAAGGGTGGAAATTATGTAAACACAGTAGTCATTTATGAAATCATTTAAAATTATTTTAAATGCAAATAAAAATAAAGCTATCCATTCTGAAAAGACATCATTTTAAGTGGTATATAAACTGACTGACTAAAAACACATATAATGTTAACAATGGTTCATTTTGTTGATTATAAGTAATTTTTATTTTAATCTTCATAACTTTAAAATTTTTTCCCAGGTGCATGCCTTTAATCCCAGCACTTGGGAGGCAGAGGCAGATGGATCTCTCTGAGTTCAAGCCCAGCCTGGTCTACATAGTGAGTTCATGGCCAGCTGGGACTAAAGGGAGACCCTGTCTCAAAAAGACCAAAAAATTTTTTTCAAATAATGTAAACTTAATATTTAAGTTTTATAATAAAATAAAGGGAGAGGCAACCCAAGCAGATATGAAACAGCCATATGAAACCCACTGTTTATAAGCTAACTAAAAATGTAATTTCAACAAAGAGTTTGAATGGAGATATCAGGCATGGATGCATCAGGCTGTTCCCAGAAGCCAGAGGTTTTATACAAAGCCCTGAGTGTCAGGTGTAGTTACCTCCCTTTAGTTGTTCTCCAACAAGTCCCCAAAGGCTCCAAAATAATAGAGACCATTGGCATTGCTCTTGCTTACCCATTGGAACTAAGTAGTAAAATCATATTGCTGAAGCACTGCACACTTTGTATACAGGACACATAGAAATAAAGCTGGAGTTGATGTGGAAGCTTCCTCTCTCCCAACGTGTTCATAATGCTACAAGGGGCTGCACAAGCTGTTGGAGAAGAGTCATCAACAAATGACTCCTACACGCTACAATACCAACTAGCAGGTAAATATACCTACTAGTCAAATTCACGACTGTCCTAAGAGTAACCAGCCACCTTCTTGTTCTATTTGAGGCATATTCCATGTGGTGGTTTGGATGAGTGTCCCCCATAGGCTGTAAGTATTCAGACATTTGTCTCCTGTTGGTGGCGCTGTTTTTGGAGGTCTTAGAAGATGTGGCGGTGCTGGGGGAGTTATGTCACTGGGGGCAGTCTTGGTGAGTTTAATAAGCCTCGTGGTCTCCAGCCCTTCTCTCTGTTTCCTGTGCTCATTGTGAGATGTGACCCTCCGCTTGCTGCTCCAGCTCCAGCCACCATGCCTCCCTCCACAATGGACTTTAATTCCCTGGAACCATCAATCATAAGCTCAAATAAACTCTTCCTTTTATAAGTTCCTTGGTCATGGTGTTTTATCACAGCAACAGAAAAGTGACTAATACATTCCGTGAGAAGAAATTCATGCATGGTACTACAGAGCTGGTCAGAAGCCTACAATTAGGGAGCTCGAAGGCTTTATGTGGGAACATACTACTGATGCTTTAGGCTAAATGGACATGTAAATAAACTGTCTCCTCAATTTTCGTTTATATCCATAGACAAGTGCAGCTCTCAGCCTTAGCCAGAGAAGCCCCTATTAGTCATGGGTGAGAGTTAAAACTGAGTTTGGTATAAGTGAGTGTTAAGTGCTCAGCCCCAAACCAAAATCTATGCTACCACTCAAAAGACCAGGAACATCGAAGACAAGAGGTAGCAAAGTCTGCAATAATCAGAAATTGGAAAGGGTGCTAGGTAGTACTGGCTTCTGGGTAGAACAAGGCCACTGCATTCATGAACACTCAGACACTTGTAATCCTCTGCACAAGTCCTCTGTGCACACACACACACACACACACACACACACACACACAAAGATGTGAAAATGAGAGTGGAAATAGTTGGGAAAAAGAAGAGGGTATTTTTTTCTTTCGGGTCCTGGCTCCAAGATGACCAAAAAAAGAAGAAACAACGGTTGCGCTAAAAAGGGGCGCAGCCACATGCAGGCTCTTCACAGCACAAACTGCGCCCGCCTGGTGCGTCCGGAAGGACAAGGCCCCCGCCCGCCGTCAGGGACATTTCTGAAGCGAGCATCTTTGACGCTTACGTGCTTCCCAAGCTCTACGTCAAGCTGCATTATTGTGTGAGCTGTGCCATTCACAGCAAGGTGGTCAGGAACTGATCTCATGAAACCCGGAAAGACCGAACACCCCTACCACAATTTAGACCTGCTGGTGCTGCTCCACAACCTCCACCAAAGCCTGTGTAACGGCCTGACTTCGGAAGAAAAACCATCTTCCGGGAAATTAAAAATAAAATGGAAATTTTACTTAAAAGAAAAAAATGAAGGGAGTATCAGAAGGGGAAACGGGATAAGAGAGGGTAATAGAGGTGATGATGATTACAATGCATTGTATACATGTATGAAATTATAAAAACACCAAGAAGAAATCATGCTATAAGACTCGAAGGGAGTATCAGGAAGGGAAACAGGATAAGAGAGGGTAATGGAGGTGATGATGATTACAATGCATTGTATACATGTATGAAATTATAAAAACACCAACAAGAAATCATGCTATAAGACTCTAGTTTTAGAATCTTTTCTTTAAATTCCCCATCCCCTGAGGAGGGTGGAATAATCTCACAAAATAATTAATGATATAATATTTTGACTACAAGTCTCAAAGTCTTTAAACCATTGGGGAAAGAACTTACTGTTTTCCCCCAAAGTATTTGAAATTTTATTTTTAATTTTTCAAACTAAACATTTCATCAGTTAACACTCTGACTCAGAGTGCAGCTCTTTATTATTCTATGGAAGGCCGTCTATTGCATAATATCTTGTTATGCCTCTTTTGTTGGTAATATTTCATCCAGGACATTTTGTTTGCAGTAATTATAGTACATGAGAAGGCACTTTGTGCAATTTTTATGACTACAAACATCTTGTAAGACAGGCAGTGCATTGTGGGATCAGCACTGGAGAGTGGGTGGAGACATGTTCCAATGTTTTGACATTAGGGGACAAAATCTGGCCAAGTTACTAAACCATTGTCTATGCTCCAGCATTTAGTTGGTGGATATTTAATTGACGGGCAACTTAAAAAGTAGAAATTGAAATCCTAGATTTCAAAATTCCAAAGCAGCCATTCAGTTAACACTTCAATTATTCCACAAAAAAAATATTTGGAAGGAAACAAAATGTTCTGGTGTGCTCTTGTATGGCAGGGGGAGTATAACCAACACTAATCATGGTTAGTTGTGTATGTCAAGAACCTACAAAAGAAGATTGAATTCATTTTATTGTAAGGAAATGACAAACTTATAAGAAAATAAATATATTTAAAATTAATTTTAAATTGCACAGGACACACACACATATTGAAACACTACATAGTAACCCATTAATATGCACCATTTCTTTTGTGTATAAATAAAAACAATTTAATTGAAGTGAAAGTAAGAGTTTATAGATGATATTGGGAAAGAGCGTCACCAGCAAGACAGCTGAATAGAGGTGCACAATGTTCTCCTGTCCACAAAAGTGATCAAGGCTAAAGAAAGCAATAGTAATGTTTTGAGTGTTTGAAGCAGAATGACAAACTGCAGTGGGATATGGTAAAGATGTTGCAGAGTGTGAAGACACTTTATTAATTTAAAAATGGAACTAAGCACATAACATCTATCATCATTTCTCTCCAGTTGTGACAACTCATCACAAAAGAACTTTGCAATATAACTAGAAATAACTATCACATGCTCTATCAATGTCAATATTCAGTTTATAGCCCAAAGGGGAAAAAGTCACAGGGGAAGGATAAGATTGAAAGAGCCAGGGCTGGTGGAGGATTACAATAAAAGTGTCTGGACACAGCAGCACAGTTGTGCCTATGAACACAGTGTTGGTGACAGCATTGGCAAGGCCTGCATGAGCTCAAGCCAGACAAAAACTCAGCTTGTAGAAGATAATGAGGGGCTGGAGAGATAGCCTAGCGGTTAAGAGCGCCGATTGCTCTTCCAGAGGACCCGGGTTCGATCCCCAGCACCCACATGGTGGCTGAGAACCGTCTGTAGCTCCAATTCCAGAAGAACTCCAGTTCCAGGGGAATCCGATACCCTCTTCTGACCTCTGCGGCACTGCACGACAAGGGTGCACAAACCTACATGCAGACAGTACATTCATACACATAGAAAATAAATAAAATTAAAAAAAATAAGATGATGAACACAAAGCCCCACCCCTAGAGGAGCCGTTGGGAGAGGGAGAGTCAGAGTCAGCCCCCTTTGAGGTTGTGACCCCGGGTAAGTTGACCATGCTCCAGGAGATGCACCCACACTCAAGAGCATTCAGGGAACACAAATTGGACTTGATGGGCTTTAAAAGGAAGAGGATATGAAGTTGGGGGTGAGTAGAGAGATGGGGAAGGGGGTAAGTATAATCAAAATTTATTGTATGAAATTCCAAAGAATTAATAAAAGTATTATGTAAAAAATGTGGACAAATTAACCCTCATTCCCTAAGTTAATAATAAAAAATGAGAAGCTTTGAAAGTGCATCTCAAATTTCAAAGCTTTCCTCTTAACAAAGCCGTTGATTCATTGTGAACCACTTTGGAATCTCTGCCTTTTTAATAGAAATTATGCTGCTAAAATTGTCTTATTAAAAATGAGATTAATTAGTTGATAAAGATGCACACTGGGGGCACATTTAAAATAATTATGAGAACAATCTATTTTCAAATACTATACAATACTTAGGGTCTATTTATTTGCATATGAGCAGAAACCTCGTGATTATGACATCCTGCAGATTAAAGAGATCCAAGGTACAATTTTCCTTATGTGTTTTGTCTGAAACTCAGGTAAGTGGTATTAATTAGAAAATAGAAAATAGATAATTTAATATAAATCTACCTAAAGCTTCTTTGGAAACTGAAAGCAGAAAAATCACACACACACACACACACACACACACACACACACCACACACACGAGTGTACTTCTTGTAAGTCCCTTCACTGTTCTCATGAGATACAATACATTTTCAATGTATTAAGTCCTTAACTGGGCAATGCCCTTTATATTCATAACCTGCTAACGTTCCACATTCTTGAGCCATTATGTTATCTGTAAGGCATCTAGCACACATTTCTTATTTAAAGAACAATTTATGCATGTACCATTTACATGCAAAGGTCATTATTCATAATAGTATCCTAAATTAAATTATATTTATCTTACTATGCTTGTAAAATCACATGTACTCATTGAAACTTGTTTAATTGACTAATTAATATCCACTTTTCTTATTATTCTTTATCCATTCTCTGAAATGGGTCCGAATAATTCGGGCCGCCACTGGGCTGGATTCATGTGCTCACAGCACCCTCCGGACTGGTGCTTGTGATGAGTGATCTTGGTTGTCAATTTGACTGGATCTGAAACTAACTAAGAGATAAGCTGTTGGGCATATCTGTGAAGCATATTCTTGATGAGGTTATCTGAAGCGGGAAAACCCACCCTAAGTATGGGTCTCAACTTAGAGGGCAGCCCAGGTAAAAGGAAATCCAAAGGAAGTTTTGCTTCTTGTCTGCTTGCCTTTCTGTCTCACTGGCATTTATATACACCTTTATTATCACCCAGAGTTTCAAGCTGCAGTGTTATGTAGGGGAGATGCCACAGTAGCATTCTCAAACAGAAATTTCTTATTTTCCTTTCCTAAAATGTGATTGATCATCCCAAACACTCCATTCTAGTATGCTTATTCACTCTCCTCCTCACCAGCTAAGCTCGACCTGTTTCTGAAAAGTTACTGGCTTGATAAATGAAAGAAATAAGCAAAGCCATTTGTCCTCAAATTATCCAGCTGGTAAGGGATTTTTAGACTGCACTAGAAATTAAATAGAGAAATATGAGATTAAAAATAAAATAAGTTACTAATTAAATGACAACCACTCTTTTCAAACTGTCCCTTTGGCTTTCTGTGCATTTCATGAAATAATTAACTATAGTTGTGAAATGCAAATGTGGATATAATTTAAAGACATAACTTCTGTTTTCCAGGGTTTTGCTTTGTTTCTTCAAGGGGGAGCTGTGTTCTAATGAATACCCTAGGTCTTTCTGTTTGTCTATGCAAAATTAAACTGTTGTAGAGCCTTGTGGGTTCTCACACATCTCAAAATACTTTTAATGGCACATTGTCTAACCCTGATTCAAGCATGTACCTTGATTCAATTTTCTAATTGTTTACTAGAAATGAAGTACATGGGGTCAGTTTGAGTTGCAATGATGATCACGTGCTGAGAACTTTGGAAATGAATGGCAATAGTGCCCCTTGCATGTAGTCCCAGCTCATCACAATTGACTTCCTTCAAAGTAGGTTAATGCATTGAAGCAATGAGGAGAGAAAACTCAGAAACACTGCTCCCATTTCATTTCTGTTGCCGTGGTAAAAATACCCTCACGAAAAGCAACATAGTGGAGGAGAGGAGTCATTTGGCTTACTATAGCAAGATGTAGTCCATTATCATGGGGAAGTCAAAGTGGGAACTCAAATCATCATATCTGCAGTCCAGAGCAGAGAGAATAGATGCATACATGAATCCTTCTTACCTGCTTGTTCTCATTTAGCTTTCTCTCTCTTATTGTTCAGTGTCCCTGCTTAGGAACGATGTCACCCAATGAACTGAGTTTCTACATCATTTAACAATCAAATAATCTCCCACAAGCCAACCTGACAGGTAATCCTTCATGAAAACTCCCTCCCGGGTGATTCTAGTCTGTGTCAAGTTGACAATTAACACAAATTGCCACACACACCTCCTTTTCTCTGTCATGAAATTCGAGATAGCCAGAAGTGCAATGTTTAAAAGTGGAAGATATTTCATTATACTTGGATTCAGTAGCTTTCTTTTTCTTTATTCTTCTGTATTCTGCCATACTCTTACTGCACTTTGGAAAAATGGTCTACAGATCCTTAGCCTCGGACTCGATGGTGACTGGAAGAAAGGAAATGCCAGTGGTCGGGATCTGCACAGAAGAGGGAATGGGACATGGTAGTAGGTTGGCATCATCTTCTGCAGAAAAGTTCAAGTCCTGGTGACCAAAGTTCTTGGGAAGCTTGGATCTCTCTCTCTCTCTCTCTCTCTCTCTCTCTCTCTCTCTCTCCTCTGTTTTGAACATTTTTTAACTTCATATCATTTTAATTTTACATCTTAACTTTGGAATAATTTTGCTGAATTTTTCACACTCTGAGCTGAATATTTGACCCCTATCTCTTCATTTGTCCTTCATGAGGCTGCTGGATAAAATTGAATACTTCTTTAATCCAGACAGTGCCAAATATTTTCTTTTTATTTTATGAGGAAAACTAGGTTCACCCCCTAGTGCTAATGCATTATCTTTTCCAGGCATCAGGTATCCTCTTTAAGATTCTAAAGATGGTGCGTTCCACATCGACACCTTACTTTGTTAGTCTGACTGTTTCAGAAAATCTTTTGCATAGTCCCTGTTGTTCTTATTGATTTCTAGTAAATTTTCTGAATAAATTTATAGTATCTTGCTTCACCATCTCCCCCAACTGTTATACCTCATTTTGCATTTATTTACTTACACATTTATTTCTTTAATTTGTGTTCTTAGTCATCTACTATTGAAATAGCTACAATTATAATGATAATCAAAGAGGTACAGTTTTTGAGAATCAAAATTGTTCCAGGTTGTTTGAAATTGGAGACTCAAAGAAAAATGTTAGCTAAACTTTGACACTCATTTGATCAACTTGATTGAACAAACAACCTGTCACCCCCCACTGGATGGTGGGGCTGTAGGTGTTTGGGCACAACAGCCTGCAGATAGGTTTTGCATGAAGGATGCTTGTACTCATGGATTATCACTTATAGCTAAAAATGAAAAAAAAAGAGAAAGCTGCCGGACAGTTATGGCAGAATGCATGATCTGGAGGGGGTGGGGGTGGGGGAGGGAAAGGGAAATAAGCCTGAACTGAATTGGAAAAAATGTATGAAATGCACAAAGCATCAATAAAAACTAATTTAATTAAAAAAAATAAAGGCATAAATGAGATTAATGAAAATTTCAAATAAACCAAAACAAACATACCAGGCAAAAAAAAAAAAAAAAAGTAAACTTGAAGCTTAATGAAGGAGATGCCAACATAAGCAATGGTTCAAAAGTGTATTATTTTTATTTATTTATTTTTACTTTGTGTGTATGAATGTTAAGCCTGCATATATGTAAGTGCACCCATGCCATGCAGTACCCACAGAAAAAAGGAGAAGGCATCAGATCCCTTGGAACTAGAGTTACTAATGGTCCTTAGCCACCATGTGGGTGCTGAGATTCAAACCTGGGTTTTCTACCACAGAAGCCATTGTTCTTAACCAACCACTGAGCCAACTGTCCAGCGCTTCTGAAATGTATTCTTTATCAATGTGTTATTGATGCAGGGCTTAACTTTGCATGCCTGCCTGGCCTGCAACACACTATGTAACCACCTGCTCTCTAACTTCTGGAAATGGATGGCCTCTCTTTCCTACAAAATGGATTTAAGGAAATAATTATAACTAAGAAATATGAACAGGTAGATCTGAGGAATTTAACCCAATCTCAGTAATTGGCAAGTTTTTCTGAGGTGAATTTACTATTTACTAACTTCAACAATGTTAAATTCAAGGTTTCCATACTTGAAACTACACAGTGATTAGATACATATTTTATTTCCATGGATATCTCAGTCTGTTTAGGGGAAACAAAATGCTAAGCAGAAATTTAAACCTCAGCTTCCAGATGTTACACATTTATTTCCCTAGATTATTCATCAACCAACTCTAAAGAGCAAGATTAATAATAGTTCATCAAATAAGTGACATCAAAACTAAGACCCAAAGATTTAATAGTATCCTGAGCTAAATAGGAAAGAAGAGGAGAAATGAAGAGATTCAGTTAACATTTCAGAAATAAGAATATGATTGAACATGGCATATTATGGGAATTGCTCAAGCACATATTTGAATTCTTTATGGCTGAAGTCAGAACCATAAGGCAATCCATGGTGTTTGAACAGACTGAAAAACTAGTTTTACATTACTTCCAGATGTTTAGGATATATCTTGAGGACAAAGTCAACTACAAGCTGACTAATAAGATCAGTACTTATTCAGCTACTTTGACCTGCTGTGACTAAATATCATTGTGATGGTTAATTGAGGAAACTCAATTAAGAATTTGTTCCATCAGACTGGCCTGTTGGCATGTCTCCAGGCTATTTTCCTGAACAACTGATGTACAAGGGCCCATCCCACTGTGGGCCGTGATAGCCCCAGGCAGGTGGTTCTGGGCTATATGAAAAAGCCAGCTGAGCAGTTCTTCCAGAGTCTCGGCTTTTGTTCTTACCTCTGAGTTCCTTTCTTGAATTCCTGCCTTAGCGTCCCTTGATGATGGACTTAAACCTGTAAACAAAATAACCATTTCCTCTACACACAGCTCTCAGTCTGTGTTTTATCCCAGCCACAAAGAAGCAAACTAGGTCAATCAGCTAGAATCTAGGCCCCGGATTTTTCCCAAGTTCCTATGTAGGTCTTTTACCACCAGTCTGATGTTCAGTGATGGGTTCTTTGCATTACTTACAATATATGTTTAATCAGGAAAATCATTGTTTTGAAGGAGTTTTTTCCTTTCTCCAGCTTTGATAATTTTTTGATACATTTATATGACTTTAGCTCCATTTTAGACTATGTATTCAGGTAACTATTCTGTAGCAGTTATCAAATGTATAGTTTATAAATAATCTTGAAGAAAGTTATTAGAGAGCAAAAGCTATGCTTCGCAAATACATGATTCCCAGGTTTCCAACCACAAAAGCAAGCTGAATGTTCAGTTAGGGTGAAGGTGTTAACTTCCCAAAATGAAACATTTCCTCTAGAAGGAAAGGGGAGGCTCCTAAGAATTCCAACCCTGAAGAAACTTACCACACTCTGGAAATTCATGAAACATATATAGTTTAGAAACTAGAATACTCAGGAGCCCACATTCCCACCCTGTTCACACCCAAGGTTGTATAGGCAGAAGCAGTTGTTGAAGTAGAGCTTCCTGGCAGTTGGGAGGGAGCTACAGTGGTGTAGCTTTCGTTCCCTGTCACCTGTGCTAGTGTGAGATAATCACTGATACAGTTGTCTTCCCATCTCTCCTGCTCCTGTAAGGAATCTCTCACCCATGCTCCTGGAAGGAACCACAATAAATTATTTGGTTCTCCAAATGAACCTTTGGTAGAATAATTTAATTGGTTTGTTGACAGTGCCCTCCCTGGGGTGAATAAATGTTTGTACTCATCTATATGAGAAAATATCACATAACACAATTTGTGCTTGAACAGGTACTGACAGAATCAAGGTCAAGTCATGGGAGAGGGGTTGTGTGACTACTGTTATGGGTGATTCATTGTAAGTTTATCTGTTTCAGGGTGAAGAATGCATAATGTCAATTATAATAGCTACCCTTTCTCATGTGGTACAGGATAGTGTGCCCTTTGTCAGAATGGCAACTGCATACAATCTACTAAGGGTGATAGATCATGCAATCAAGGCCAAGTAATTGGAAGATGGAGCTTCCTCAAGGTAAGTTCCAGAGTGGATATTTTCTTTGTAGAATGTGTTGGAATTTCTCTTCAGTCAATGGGGTCTGCCATGTGATATAGGAAAGGACTCCAAGTGGATGAGATGAGAAAATATATTGCAATACCTAAAACTAGTATGTATAGAATGGAATCACTAAGGAAACTACATTTGTATTGTGTGGTCTTCATTGTAAGTGATAAAACATGAAACTTAGTCTCAGATACCTGCTTATTTAAGTGTGGAATTACAATAGGAAAAAGATAAACAGATGCTTTCTTGTGCATCAGCCTTTATTTTGGCTGAAAAAGTGGAGAAAAGGGAGGATGTGATGTAGGTGTGGGCTTCTTATTTGTCACAGCTGGCAGGCATAAGGGAAAGGAAGTGCAGGTTAGAGCTGTGCTAATGAGCCCTTCTTGGGATCCAAAATCTTCAAAGCCCTAGTGGGAAATATTTGAAAGTGAAGAGGATGAGATACTGAAGTAGCAATAGAAGATACTCTTCAGGGCAAGCCTTTAATGCAAAGCAAGGCAAAATTAGTGAATCATCATGCAGACAGTGGGCTTAATAACTGCCCAGTACAGGAAACTCTGATAATTATGAAACATGTTGCACATGAACTGCTTGAACTGAGAAAGGCTTTCAAAACAAGGAGCATCTTTCAGCCTGACTCATGATGCTGAGGGACGTGTAGGTGAATCAGATCCCTCTGATTGCTATGGAAGCACTGAAACTGAGTGATACAACTGCCCATCTTTTCTTCAGACAGAGAGTGCATAATGAATGGGGAATCGTTCATAGAGACTGGATCATGTGAGCCATTAGGGACACTTAAATATTGCTGAATGACATTCCCCTGCATATCAAAATCTGGAAGACAATGGAGGAAGAACAGGAATTAATTACAAGGGTGTGCAAGAGACAGTATTTAATGAATGGGCCAGTTAGGATTGTTTTCACAGGAATTTAAGACACAAGCTTTGCCAAGCTTCATGGTGGAATGTGATTTTTTTACAAAGTAGGAGAGGCCCTGAAGGATCTAAATTATTTAAACATCATATAAATTGTGCTAATAAGATTTTAAAGCACTTGGAAAGGTATGAAAAAGGGAAAGCAGATGATGGGACCTTCCCGGGTCATTCAAAAGCAAATTTGTTCAGTTCTGTGTCAAGACAAATTTCCTAAGGAAAATAATTGACAGAAATCCACATGCTATGATTCTGAGTTTTAAGAGAGCTTTCATTAAACAGGGGAAAGAAGGCATAGAGGTATGGAGGCTCAGGTATACCCTCTGCTATGAAGGAAACAGATCTTTTTAGGTGGGAACCACCCCAGCTAGTTCCCTGATGGGATGGTCAAAGTGAGTGAGCCTTATATCTGTGTGGCCAGATGTTCCACGGTGTGTTAGTTACTGTTCCTGTTGCTCTGACAAAATACTTTATAAAGGCAAACTAATGAAGGAAGGGTTTGTTTAGATTGACAGTTTGAAAGTATAGTTGATCAATGCAGGAAAGTGTGGTGGCAGAAACATGGGATACCAGGTCATGTTGCACCCACAGTCAGGAAAAAGTATAATGAAGTCTACTTATCATCTCAGTTTTCTCTTTTTATTCAGTCCAGGGCCCAAGGCATTGAATGGTGCTACCCATATTTAAGGTGAAATCTTCCTACCCTAATTAGTCCATTCTAGAAACTGCTTCAGAGACATTTACAGAGATTTGTCTCTGAGGCGATTCTATATCCTGTCAAGTTAACAATCAATATTAACTGTCACATTTATAAATGTGCAGTATAGTTGGGTTTTAGTAAGTAGTGCCAACTGCACCTTAATATATGGCAACTCCCAAAATTACCAAAGGCAGTAGGCAGCAGTAGGTGGATATGGATAGAACTGTATGGGTTGTAAGGACTTGGCTTGTCCTAAAGAGGAGCAACTGTCCCTCCCAAGAGTTTTCTGTGTGCACTTCTACCCTACAGCACTTTGGAGTGAATGTGTTGCTAGGACACACTCTGCACCCACACTCAGAGAGTTTTGTCTGAAATTGCAAACTCTAAAAGCAGTCATTTCTGACAGGTCAAATGAGGGCTTATAAAGTTGTCTATCCGAGTAGGTCTGTGAATATCAAACACTATAAATGTCTTCGGTACTATGATGAATCTACAGAAACAAAAGGAAGTTAGAAATGGTAGAGCTTGTTCATTTAGCCCCATAGCTCTTTTGAATTATTAATTTGGACAAGAAGAAGTCAGTTAGCTCCTAGAGAATGACTGTGGATTACAGAGAGCTAAATAAAGTAATGTCCCCCATCTATGCCTCTGTGCCCAATCTCTCTCTCTCTCTCTCTCTCTCTCTCTCTCTCTCTCTCTCTCATATATATATATATGCACATCAAAATGCATATGAACATGTGTGTGGAGACACATGTATAATTCTTTTTTTTATTTTTTTTTCAATTTATTTTATTTATTTTTCTATGTGTATGAATGTACTGTCTGCATGCAGGTTTGTGCACCCGTGTCGTGCAATGCTGCGGAGGTCAGAAGAGGGTGTCAGATTCCTCTGGAACTGGAGTTCTCCTGGAATTGGAGTTACAGACGGTTCTCAGCCGCCATGTGGGTGCTGGGGATTGAACCCGGGTCCTCTGCAAGAGCAGTCGGCGCTCTTAACCGCTAGGCTATCTCTCCAGCTCCACATGTATAATTCTTATCTCTTAGTATTGTACAAAGTTAGAAAAGTATGTGTACCTATAAAGTTCTTGAGAGTATAATAATTAAGACACATATGATAACTGACAAGTTTATTGAGAAAATCCAAGAATAACCCGTGTTTATAATGTAAAACAGTAACAAATGGACTCCTAGGATATTTGTGCTGGTTCCACATTAAAGAAAAACTAACTCCTAGAGTCATTTACCCAAGAGTGGGCCCAGCCTTTTCTGAAATGTTCTGCTTTCTTTCAGAACCATTCTGTTCTCTGAACAAAGTGTGTCCTCTGTATTTATTGAATAGCATCAAGGATGGTATGGGAAAACAATGAGGAATTTTGTCTGAAAGAATCTTTTCTGAGCCCCTACAGACCCTGAACAACATACCTAACTACAAACTAAGCATACGTATTGTTTGCAACATTGATTGTGGGTAATTCGTGGCTTCCAACATAACTTCTTTCAGCAATGATATTAGATCTAATTGTTGTAGTCATATGCATGCATGCATATATACATACATGCATACTCTTATTGCTGGGGCAGGATACGAAATGGTCATGAGGAAGAAATAGGAAACACAGTTTAAGATTAAAGTTATATGTTTAGTTTAGCTTATAAAAGTTTATTATTCAGGGAGTCCAAGCCCCAGTAATATTTACATTACTTTCTCAAAGACAAGTTACATTTAAGAAGGGTTAACAGTAGGATAACATATTGCATAGTGTTGAATGATCTTAAAGCATATTATTAACTTTATTACAGATCTATACAAAAGTTCAATTTGTAACAGGAGACAGTCCCAGAAAAGTAATTCCCACTGATATTTATGCCCAACATTGCCCAAATTTCTCATTTGTCAATTAACTTCATAAAAGGTGCTATTTGGGAAATAGAAAGCATGCCTTTGGTTTCATTTGGCAGCCCATAGCTCATTGAGTCCTCCAAGAAATCAGGAAGTAAATTCCATCACCAAAATATTGGTCATCTGCCCCTGCTCCCATAAGGCTGCTCACTAGGTTTATATACAGTCTGACTGCAGGGAAGCCAACAAAAGCTGAAAATAATTCAAACTACTTGTATTCCTATGAAGTATTCTGATACTCTGCCTGATGTCCAAGCATGTAAAGCCTGTGAAAAGTTTAAACACAGTTGTATAATTCTTGAGACTATTAAGATCCAGCAAGAAACATATAGTATCTGTCTAAGCTACTGAGAAACTCTAACACCCTATGCTTTCCTGGCCTTGGCAGACAGATCTTATTACTGCCTAAGCCAACCTGTTTCACATGGGGTGGGTAGATAGACTAGGCCTATCCCTGTTTTACCATCCTCCTTCCTACACAGAAGTCCTTTTCGTAGTGGAACACTTTTCAACACACTGTCCCATCCAGGGTTTGTGCTTCTAGTTACCACAAGAGTTTTCACCATTCTGACCACTGTATACCTGCCTACTTACCCCAGGTGCAGGTGTTCAAAACTAGCAACATTCTCAATACCTTGGGGATTTCTTGAATCACCCAACCTACCCAGTCCTAAGCCATTTAATCTGCCTCACTTATTCCTTCCTATAGAAATCACAATAAATGTTGGTAGCCTGCACAAGTGTGCTGTGTTGCTCGCGACCACACCTTAAAAATGGCGCCGACTTCCTGAGTCACTACAAGCCGTTTCCCGCCGTTGCCTTTGCATTGGAGAAACTGCACATGACTACTAGTCCCTAAGCTCCCGCCTTTAACATGCAAATGAGGCATCGGGACAGTGCACCTATCCAGAGCATACAGGAACCCTCTGGACTGCTATATAAGCAGTGCTTCTGCCCCATTTCGGGGTCCTTCTCACAAGAGAGCTGTACACAATAAAGTTTGCTGCAGAAGAATCCTGTTGTCCGCGTGAAGTTCTTGCCAGCGAGACTGCTGCGTGCGACAAATAAAGGCATTTTCCCGCAGTCTACCTCTCTCCGTTTGCCTTGTTACTAATCCTGATGATTACCTGTACAATTCCTCAAAATATAATGCATACTCTTGTTCTCTTTACATCTTTGATTATAACATACTTTCTTTAAAACAGCAGTTATCTCACCACCTCTTGGACTAACCGTACCTACAGAGTATTGAAACTATTGAAACCTGTCCTTACTATGAAACTGTTCATTCAGGACTTTGTTGTTTGGAATGCCATTGCATATGGAATCTTGTTTGATCATTTCATTAATCCTCTCAGTGAAGTGGTTCCCAGTGACTTCTCATTTGCAGAGGAAGAAAAGCACACAGCTATGAATTTTTCCAGTCACATAGCTGCATTAGATGCTCTCATCTCCTCCTAGAGTTGCTGCCAGGACTGGCTGCCTCTGAAAGAAACAGAGTAAGCAATGACTTTTGTGCTATCAGCTTATGTGGGAACAATTTGGAGTGTGGGGCCATCTGAAATAGTGGCATATCTAACTAATGAAAATATGGACTAAATATAATAAATAAAATTAATTAGATAATAAATGCTTCAATTTTTCTCTTTGAGGAAGTAGTGAATGAAATATTAATGAATGAATTATTAGTGAATGACAATGACTCATGCAATTAATATCATCAAGGCACATAAACCCCATGATTTAAAGAATGTACTTTCAAAGTATTATTCTATGAAATACTTAATTTTTCTAGTACAATGCTGTTAATTTGATTCATTTAATGAGTAAAATCTTTGTTATATAATAATTTATATCACATATATATGTTGCAGAAATGGGGCCACCAAGACAGCTCATTGCTCAAAATGTATTTGGCACTGAGCCTGATGACCTGAGTTTAATCCCTGGGAGCTAAATGGTGGAAAGAGAGACAGGATTCTGACTTCCACATGCACACACTCACTCACTCACAGACACACGGACACAGATGCAAAGACACAGACACACACAAAAACTAATGAATAAATGTGAAACAAGTTCAGAAATAAATTATCACTTTTTTAAATTAGTGCAGAATTAGACAGTACATTAAATATGATGACATCAAATTTCTTCATGTTTTCTATTAAAATAGAATTAAATTTTGACAAAATACAAAAGGCCAGTAGGGGATGGATTCAAAACAAACTATGGTAGTTCAAATATATGCTCATGAGGTTTCATACCCTCCCTTTGTTAAAAGCGTCTCTCTTTAGCCTCTGTAATGAAATTCTATGATACCATCCTGTGGATGTGCTTATGTTATTGCCTCACTCCTTTCTATTAAACAGGGATATATGATACTCTGCTGATCTATGTCATGTGGGCAGAACTATCAACTTGTATGCTGTGTGAATTATCAATATCTTTCACATATTTCTGCTCACTCTCTTACATTTCTATCATTTGCCCAAGAATTTACATCCACAAGAACATTCAGTGACACAGAAAGAATGACAAAAATACTCATGGAAAATACCCAGAGCCAATTTCCAGTCTGGAGCCAAGAAAGGAAGAGGTCCACACAACTTGTTGGCTTGAAAATAGGAAAGATATAGAAACTTGATGTAAGGCCCTGAATTTTGGAACATTTTTCATTCAACGCATGATACAGACAGAACTAGTTCGTTAATGTACTAGGCCACTGATTTTTCTTTCTTCTACCCAAAGGGCTTTTTTGATAACAAATATGTTACCTTCAAGAATTTTGTCTAGCACCAGATAATGCTTTTTTAAGATGCATGAAATCCCTCCAAAAATGAGAGCTTATTAAACTTTTTGTTGAGTGATGGCGATATATTTTCCCTATGAACAAACCCTGTCAAGTGCAGATTGAGCTGGGAGTAGCTAAGAATACAATGTTGAAATCTGAGTGAATTTTTCTGCAAACTTTTAAGCAAAAGAATTATGTTTATCTGTTGGCTAGTTCACTTGTTCACTTTCAGTTAGTTGAGATATAAAAAAGGTACCAAATCAACCCAATAATGTTCTTTTTTTTTTTGTCTTTTCAAGACAGGGTCTCCCTATAGCCCCAGCTGTCCTGGAACTCACTCTGTAGACCAGGCTGGCCTTGAACTCACAAAGATCCACCTGCCTCTGCCTCCCAAGTGGTAGGATTAATTGAAACCAAAGGCGTGCTTTCTATTTCCCAAATGTTTTCCAATAATGTTCTTAAAGCACTATGTATTCATTATTCTTCATAATAATCATCTTTAACTGTGATGTCACCTGACAATTATTTACTTCAGAAAATTATTACTAATTAAAATATTCCTGTATTATGAAATGTTCCAATTTTACATTTAGAAAAAATTTAAAGCACTTTATATACCTCATTAGTAAGCACGGTTAAGCAACTTTAGGGAGTCCATGCCTATTATCTCAGTTGAGTCCCTCTGAACAGATTATATCCTATAATTTTTCAAGTATAAGAATGTTTATTGGTAGATACAAATATGTAGAACCAGAGCTTGAATAAAGCTTAATAAATTAAATAGAAAATTTCAGTACTTTAAATAAAAGAGCCCAATTCAAATTTTCATTAGCATTAATCATCTCTCAGAATTGATCCATTTTAAGCAAGTAAGCCATGCTCTTTTACAGTAACACTTATGTACTTGCTTAGACACAACAATATTAAAACACAGCACATAAAGCCCATTCATTACTAAGGGTAGAAATGTAGTCAATATATTTATTACATCAACAACCATGAACTATAGTTAAGAACCTTTTCTGAGACAGCCAAATTGATAATTAAATAAGGAAACCATCAAAAGTACAAATGCTACCAAACTAAGTACATTTCTATTGTATTTGGTGTTACCATTTATTTTTCTAACTTAAAACAGCCTATGACAACTGACATAAAAGAGGATATTGCAATAGACCATCTCTGCTGAAAAATATTATGTAAACGCCTTTAATCCTAGCACTTGGGAGGCAGAGGCAGGCGGATCTCTGTGAGTTCAAGGCCAGCCTTGTCTACAGAGTGAGTTCCAGGACAGCTGGGACNTATAAGAACTTGTGAAGCACCTGATATGGGTTCTGGAAACTGAGCCTCTGCAAAAGCAACACATGCTCTTACCCAGCAAACCATTTCTCTAGCTCTGTTCTAGTATTATATATATATATATATATATATATATATATAATACTATCTAAATATTCTTAAAATGTTTGATGGAAAAATATGATTGTGACATTACACTTAGAAAACTTATACAGAAAGAAGTCCCAGGTCTAGAGAGTTAGTTCAATGATTCAGACCACTGGCTAGTCGAGGACCTGTGTTCAGTGCCCAGCACCCACATGGTGGCTAACAACTGTCTGTAACTCCAGTTCCAGGGTACCTGACACCATCTTCTGGCCTCTGTGGACACTGCACAACATGGAAGCACTTAACATACATGCAGAAAATATACTCATACACGTAAAATAATAATTTTAAAAAGAAAGAAATTCTTATTCATGTATTTTTGCTTTAAATGTTATAAAAACATAGTGCAATTAATTTTCACAGTTAGGTCAAGTGATGCTATGTCATACCAACAGTGTGTTTTGCACATTTTAAGGCTTCAGCTGGTTCCTTAATCAGTTTTTTCTCCTGGTTCTTCTTATTCAGCAGTTTCTTGACAGTTTAGCCCCTGGCTCACCTGGAACAAAACCTTGCCTTTTCCCATAAATTGGTGAGTTTTTTTTTTCTTTCCAAGCCCACAAAACTTATTTTCTGTCAATTGTCACACCACAGAAGTCATCAAGAATATCAAGTAACATACCTTTTGGGAAGTTACTGTTTTGTAATTTTTTCATAGCTGGTTTGAAAGAAAGTAATTGTTTTTCCTTTTCTAACTGTTCTTGGATGGAGCACAGGGAGACTCTATTTCATCATTGGACAGGCTAATTTCACTAGAAATACATTGTGAGAAGCTGTTCCATCCTTTGACTAATTTTGGGTTTTGTAGGTCATTTCCGGGCCTAATTAGGAGGCTGTGAGGCAGATTTCCTGGCACAGGCACCAGAGTCATGCAGACCCCTCACTGGAAGGCCCAGTAGCACATTTCCTGGCACCAGAGCCACCCTGCCCCGACTCTTTGATTGGCTGAACCCCCCCTCCACCTCTTCCCTGACCTTTACAATGATTAGATGTGCTCTGGTGCCCTTATGCTGATTGATGGAAGCCCTCTATATAAGTGTGAAATGAAGCTTTGGGTCTTGCCCCCAGTGGTATTTACTCTCTTACACTTACCCTCGGTAGAGTGTGGACTGACTGCAGGCTGGAAAAAGCCCACAACCTTTACTGCTTTATATGCTGTGAGTGGATGAATCACCTTAATTTGCTTCAATAGTTCCTCCTTTAATTTGAGAAGAATCAGAAATTCCTTTCCTCCCTAAATATCAAACATATAGATCTTGTGATTAATTTCTGGGAGTATTTTCTGAATATTGTACTATCCTCAATTTTATAATTTAGCTAATTGCTGAAGACAAAGTGAGAAGAAACACGTGGGTACCATTCTTCAGAAGTGAGATAGCTCTAAAATGCTCACTTGTTCTGGAACGAGGGAATGAGCTACGAACTCTGCTAAATATGATTTTACCAAGGGAATGTCAACAACCTGTTTGGAGCACTGACCCAAGGCTTAGGAAACTCTTTGTGAAGTTGTCACTTTGAGCTCTCCTTTCTTGTTTGAGTAAGCAGATCAAAGAACTTGCTTTTTCTTTATCCTCATCACTTCCGTCTTGTGACAGGATGATCATTTTGTGTTTGAGGTCTCATTTCCCTAACATCACTGACAGCTGCAGGTATATGCCTGCTATTCACACATCCTTTCACAGCAGGTCAAGCCATTATTTCTTTATGATAGTAGCTTTTTCTTAGTCTTGGTAGGATTTTCTTGGAGAACAAAGTGGATCAGTTTTGGACCATGCTGATGTCTGTCCAGGAAGTAGTGTTTGAGTAGGTGGTGGTGATGCATTAAGATGAATCATAGTTATCTAGGGCTAAAGTTTTGGTACTTGAATTTTATTCATTAAGAACAACTGAGAAAGCCTCAAGCTAATCTGGCTTTTCATAAACTTGTCCCCCATCTCTCCAAACTGCCATTGTGTAAGAGACATGTTACTTATGTCTAGTAAAGAGCTAATACAAATGATGGCCTTCCATGGTACACGAAAATCAATCCTGCATAACTCCCAGATAGGACCTACTGTGTTACCTGGAATCTGTTCAAGCATATCAATAACTCCTCCACTGGGTTCCTATTCATTTTCATTCTAGGTGGCACAAATGATTCCTACAGAAAAAAGTCATTTCTCATCGCTTGAGCCACAGAAGTAAGCAGGAATAAATGTTCTTAGGTCTTTTATCATATCTTGACAGAACTGATTGATTACATTTGGTCAGTTACCAAGAAAATTTGCAAGAAATGCAATGATGTTCTTGTAACTCTATGGTACCTTGCAACAGGCAATACATCTTTCATGGCAAATCTTTATTTCACATCAAGGAACACATTCTGGCAAATTATTGACCCATTAACGATTTGGCTCATTCATGGTCTAATCTAGTTCCCACTGTCCTCACTGTCAGAGACACTCCCTGTTTCTTACATTTGACCTTTCTTCTTCTTTCCAAAAGTGTTTTTAAGTATGTGTAAGATCAAGCTTTCCAATTCTCCATAAATTTGATATTGGCAGTTCTCTGTTCTTCCTCTTCAGTGAAGAAGGGATTTTCATGTGTACTATATAGCTCAACATTTTTGGTTCGGTTTCCAAATTCACCTCATAATTTGGAGATTAGAAGTTGGCTTAATGCTGTGCTTTGCTTCTGTTCTAGGTGGTCGTTTGGTTATAGACCATCAAAATTTGGTCATCTTCTGCCTGTGGTGGACGTAGATGAGTAGACTGTGGGCTATACTTTAGCTCTTCTAAGACTGTGTCCACAGAAGCAATATGATCCCTGCAAAGATGAGTTTAGACTTTCCACATACATTAAGGAACTCGAGGCAAACCTTGACAGACTTCTCAAGAGCAAGTTTAATTAGTATGCCTCTTATTTTCCTGAAACTTATATCATAATATCCTTTTCATTTGTAGAGCTGTTGCTGCAGAGTCATCATTTCGTGTAGTATTTTCTGTAGGAATCCACTTCTGAGTGTTTTCCCAGGAATTCCCTGTTGCCCTCAGTGTGGGCATAGTACTTAAATGCATCCCTCCTCTGCTTGAAGAAGCACTAAAAGTAGAAAGAACCCCTTTCTTTTTTTATTTTTATTTTTTTTTATTTCTGTATGTGTATGATGAATGTACTGTATGCATGCAGGTCTGTGCACCCATGTCGTGCAATGCCACGGAGGTCAGAAGAGGGTGTCGGATTCCCCTGGAACTGGAGTTCTCCTGGAATTGGAGTTTCAGATGGTACTGCAGATACTCCTTGGTGACCTGATGACAAAAAAAGTCATCTAAAGAGTATATTAATGACAGGAGAGAGGAGGGAAAGGGATGCGAGAAATGAAAACCTTCACTGAGAACATAGCAGCTGTCTGAGTTCTAAATGGTCAAACACATTAAGGAACATTTCGTAGAACCAGAGACAGTGTATTATCCAGTCTAGACTGGTTTGGGGTACATACACAAGAAAGCAAACTATTATTTCAGTGAACTGTTAGGAAAAATTTTCTGTTCATCTTATACCCGTACATGATTGGACACACATATGACTAAAATTGCCACACCAACTCCGGCATCATCTGTGTGAGCATAATAACGGACGAGGAGATATGTGCCTCCCTAGGCTAAGCTCCCTGGTGGTCAGTGACAGAGAGTACCCAGCCTCAGCTTCTAAGATCACGATGCATTACAAAGATGTTATGCTTCATGAGTGTTGGACTTTGTACACTGTCTTTTGACTCTCTTCCCGAGCCCAGCACAACTCAGTCCCAGACAAGGGACAGTTAAACATGTCTAAAAATAAATCAGGCAAACAGAAGCCTCATAAACCTAAGTAAAATCATACAGAGATACAACATTTAAAGGCTCCTTTGTCCTAAAAGTATATTGTAAACATTACACTAAGTGAGATCATAGGTTAGTTACAAATAATAAAAGTGTCCTTCCAAACTTAATAAAAATAAGACTCAGTCCTTTAAGCAGAAAGCTACATCTAATAAAGTTAGTAAGATAAAGTTTAGCTACAGTTATACATATTAAAGTGTAACACTTAGTTAGAGGCACATACTAAAGTGTAACACTTAGGGGGGATTTCTCCTTTAAGAAAAATACTGTGTAATTAATGAAGAGCTAAAAGGCCCTTTCAGGCTTGTGGCTTAAATCACAACCTGGAGATAACAAGTGGCCTTGGGAAAATTCTAGCCCCAGGAAGGATGAGAAACATCAAATTGGAACTTCAAAATAAACAAAGACTGTTAATGGCTTGTGATTCTAAGACTGCTGTTTTACTGCTTATCTCCCCTACCAAGACAGTGTGAGCAGTAAACTTTCATTGATGTACAAATTTATCTGAATTGTTGGCCTTGTAGCCCAGGTGCGAGTTCCCAAGGCAGTAAGCCCTTTGTTCTCGAGGAGATGCAAATCCCCTGCCTGCCACCTCGGCCCTTCCCCCTTTTTGCCTGCTTTCCCAGCCCACTTTTTTTCTGTCTGTATAAAAATTTAACTTGATCTCAGTAAAGGTGCACTAGATTCAAAAACTTTCTCTCTGGTGTCGTGTCCAATTATTTCACCTAATCTGTGCCCTTCTGTACAGACTCTGATTTCCCATAGGTGAAAGAAATCCGACTGGGTTAGCCTGCGGCATAAAATTAGGTATATCGTTGGAAGAAAATACACAGTGAAGGTTTGCACAACCCAAGCCCAACAAAACAGAAGACTACCAACAGCCCACTGCTAGCAGTCCACTCCTCCTTCTCCAGAACCCGTGAAAGGAAGTCCCAGAAATAATGCAGTGCTCTTGAGAAAATCCTTTTTTAATATAAAATATCCTTTTTAATATAATTTTTATTGATGTTTTGTATATTTCATACATCATTTTTCAGTTCAATTTAGACATATTCCCCTTTCCCTCCCCCTGACCCCACCCCAGTTCATGCATTCTGCCATATATGTCCTGTATCTTTCTCTCAGTCTTTTTAAAGTTTTTTCTCTGCAGAGGTTTATTGCTTTGGGCAGAATTTAAATGTATCAATCCATTCTTTGACCCAGTCCTTATATTGTTGTTGTTGTTCCCTCCCATTTGTATTGCTCCAAAACATGTATGTACCAGAATTATGTCCTCCAGGAATAAACTGTATGTTAACTCTGAAATATGTTTAGGAATTCACATTTTTCCCTTTGATTTTGTATTACTCTAAAATATGAATACATACCTTCTACCCATATACATTAATTACCATGTCTAAAAAGTAGTAAGTTAATTCTAACAGCACAGTAGCTTTCAGATAGAAAGAAATATAACAATAGTGTTGCTCAGCTTGCCTTTCAATTGGGGGATTTGGTGTTAGCATCCACAAATGAGCCAAACCATTCGCCTTTTTTTTTTCTAGGACTGTGCTACTTCACAGCATAATGGCTTCGAGTTCCATCTATTTATCTGCAAAGTTCATGATGTCTTCTTTCTTTACGCTGCATAGAACTCCATTGTGTAGATGTACCACATTTGGGGCATTTGGGCTGGTTCCAGGAAACCTTGCTCAGCATTTTCTGCTTTCTTACAGTTTCTCTACTCTGTATCTTTGCTTTTTATTTAAATAAAATATTTTTCCACTTTGCTACTTAGGTGAACTCCTTCGGTTCTTTGAAGATCTTCTTTGAACTCCTTGCCCAGATAGAGGCCACTGGTAACTTTCTTCCTCCTGTTCTGCAATCTATCAATACTGCTGTTTGAGGCCAAAGCTTTCATGGAGCAAGTTGTAAGGAGCTTTAATACACGGACTTTACAAACCATGCAGAGAAAATTAGAGCACAATAAGGCCATAAGTCCAAAATCTTTGCACATGTAGGCACATCCCAATATATAGTCCTACTAGACTGTCACCCTCCCAGAGAAACAAATTTGAGAGTATTTCTCAACTGAGATTATGGATGATAACTTAGTTTGGTAGAATGAAGAGTGACTCCTTGGGGCAGAGAATGAGGAAGAGTCACCAGAATAATATACGTAACCTGTTAAAGACAGACTTTGAGTTGGTAAGTATGCATTGTTTTATTTGTTAAATAAGCCCAGTACTTAAACCATTATGACCAGGTTATTTGCTTATCCTTGCAAATTCTTAAGTAGCCTCTATCCCTATCCTGTTACATCCTTACAGAAAGCATGGGAAAAAGGTTTTTTGTTTTTTTTCTTTTCGTGTGTGTGTGTGAGTGTGTGTGTGTGTGTGAGAGAGAGAGAGAGAGAGAGAGAGAGAGAGAGAGAGAGAGAATGAGGAGACTTACAGACTCACAGTGTCATGCACAGCACCAGTCATAACACTAATTTGGCCCAAGTCTCTCCCCGGCTGCATCTAATCAATGAAGGGGACACAAGGCAGTGCATTGGTCTTGCATGTCTGGCAAGTTCTCTAAAGCTGGAATTTGGTGTACAGAGAACATGCTAGCCAGGGGCACAGGGATGGAATTGAAAAATACTCCTGAAAATATGCCTAATTCCTTTCAGATGTCTCCCATCAGCTGAGTTTTGGCATGCTCTCCTGTTTTCCATTTAGTACCATTTATAGTCATATCTTCGAATAGGAGTGAGAATAAAGATTTTTAAAATGAATATGGTACATACATATTCACATATATAACCATATAGAATACGTGAGCAGAAACACACTTGTAGAGTACAGATGTCTATAAAATATAAACAAACATGTTTTAAAGGGAAAAGTTAGGATGACTTTTCATTTACCTTTGAATTTTCTGTACAATCTATTGATGTTTACAGAAGAAAACAATAGTAAATCATTTATGAAAATGCCCTGTTTCTCTCTACAGTCAGACATTCCTTCTCATAAATTGTTAAAACCATGCAAATATCCAGTGATTTTTCTCTGATTCATGTTAAAGGAAGGAAAAAAAGCAATCACAGGTCCAAGAGGTCACTTTATTGGGTGTTAAGGGAAGGGATTTGCTAGAGAATAAGAAGGGCATTGCTTAGAAAATCTGTGTATTTTAACAAACAGTTTCTTAAGATTCTCCTCACATGCTTCCTAAAGAACCCAAAACAAAATGAAGTTAAAACCAAACACTAGAGCAACAGCTAAAAACAATAAATTCCTGATGGCTGTAAGGCTATGAATAAATAGATTAATAGATATATGAATAAATTAATCTTTCTTTTCCTTACTTGGCTTTCCAGAAGTTTCTTTCTTGTGGAAGATTTAAACTATATTAGCTTTAACTCTCCCAAGCCAAGCGCCCTGAACCACTTCCTTGCTTATTCACTGAGAAACAAACAGCTTTCTAGTCCTTGAGCATAGAAGGCCCCTCTTCTTGGACAGGACTTACTCTGAACTCATTATTTAAACATGATTTTCTTTTCCTTCTGAGAAAAACCAATTGTTCCAATTAAAAATTCAAAGAGATGATGCTACTTACCTAAGAGAAATAATGTCTGAAAAGATATAAAATATGCTCATTAAAAAAGTGCAAACAGAGGACATGCTGGTTCAGAGCTATACATATATTTCAGAAGGCTGTTCATTCTGTGCCATACCTCCCCTAAAACTAGGCAATTTACAAACATATTCATCATTATAAGTTGCTTCTAATGCATCTTTGTTGATAATGAGGTTTGGTTCATTATAGGCTATCATCCATAGTGTTGAGAAATTACTCTAAAAATCATTATGTCATTAGATATTTTACAACTCATATTGAAAAATAAAACATTTTGCTACATAAATATGACTCATTTTCTTGAACTAGTAACCTAAGATTAAACATATAAAATTACCATGTTTTCCTTTATTATAAAGAAGACTGATATTACATACACCCTAATAGTACAATTTCAACCATTAATTTTTTTTAATTTTTATTTATTTTTGCATGTGTGTGAATGTACTGTCTGCATGTAGGTTTGTGCACCCGTGTCGTGCAATGCCGTGGAGGTCAGAGGAGGGTGTCAGATTCCCCTGGAACTGGAGTTAAAGATGGTTCTTAGCCACCATGTGGGTGCTGGAGATCGAACCCAGGTCCTCTGCAAGAGCAGTTGGCACTCTTAAACACTAGGCCATTTTTCCAGCCCCTCAACCATTATTAATGATTAATTAACTTATAGTCATTCCTATAATTACTATATCAAAAAGTATGAATATAAACATTTTCCAGATGAAAGCCAGAACCCCATCCCCCAGTTTTTATTCCCATTATTGGTAAGAACTTGTTCATTTATTTACCGTATACTTACTGACTGAACAACATCACTTATCATTTTAACCATATTTTTTAAGTGTGCCTTTATTGCTTGTGTAATATAAAATCGTTTGCCGAGCATGGTGGTGCATGCCTTTAATCCTAGCACTTGGGAGGCAGAGGCAATCGGATCTTTGTGAGTTCAAGGCCAGCCTGGTCTACAGAGTGAGTTCCAGGACAGCTGGGACTACAGGGAGACCCTGTCTCAAAAAGACCAAAAAAATTGTTTTTATTGAATTATAAAAACTGTGTTCTGGTCCACATATACTGTACATATGCTGACTTGTGAGTTATTATTCTTATTTTCAAAGTAACATCAGAAGATTTTTATGCATAACTTCAAAAGTTTTATAGTACAGATGTAGAATGCAGAGGTGAGCAACACGTATGGATAGCAGGCAACCTGCAAACATTTCCAGCATTATGATAGAGCCATGCACATAGAAGAAGAAAGTTAGGTATGCCACCCCATGGAGTTTGAAAGCTAGAATGTGGGGCTGGAGAGGGCTCAGCGGTTGAGAGCATTGGCTGCTCTTGCAGAGTATCCAGGTTTGATTCCCCATGTCCACATGGCTAACAACTATCTGTAACTCCTGTTCCAGGGGAATCCAATCCCCTCTTCTGACTTATGCAGTTATTTCACAACATAATTGCACTTACATACATGCAGGCAACACATTTATACATGTAAAATAAAATATTTAAAAAACTTTTTTTAAGAAAAGAAGGTTGGAATGTGTTAACATCTGGTCTCATTCTGAGAGATAAAGAAGGTACTGAAAAAGAATTGTCGGTTTCTATTATTTTTCTTTGTTATTTATAATTAAAAATTTAAATTTATGTTTATTTTATATGTATAGTTGTTCTGTATGTATAACTATAACTGCACCATATGTATGCAATGCCAGTAGAGGCAGAAAAGGGCGTTAGATTCCCTGAAGCTGGAGCCACAGATGGCTTTTAGCTACCATGTGGGTGTTGAAAACCAAACCCAGGTCCTCTGCAAGAGCATCCAGTACTTTTAAACACTGAACCATTTCTTCAGCTCCTGTTATCTATTATTTTTAATTTAACTTAATTATTTAATTTAAAGTGTATGAGTGTTATGCCTGCATGTCTATAAGTGAACTTGTGTTGTGAAGTGGCTGTGGAGGCCAGAAGAGGGTGTCAGATCCCTTGGAGCTGGAGTTATGGATGGTTGATAGCCACCATGTGGGTTCTGGGATTCAAATGCAGATTTCTGCAGTAGCAATGACTGTTCTTTACTGCTGATCCATCTCTCCAACCGGATTTGTGATTTTTTAAATACTTTTCTTGATGATTTGTGTGTTTCATTCATTATCTTTCAGTCCAATTTAGACATATTCCCATCTCCCTGCCCCTATCCTAGCCCTGTTCATGCCTTCTATCATACATGTCTTGCATCTATCTCTCAGTCTTTCCAAAATCTTTTCACTGCAGAGGCTTATTGTTTGGGGCAGAATTTAACTGTACCAATCAGTTCTTTGACCCAGTCTTTATGTTGTTGTTGTTCCCTCCCCTTTGAATTGCTCCATCATATGCCTATATAACTATCACATATGTATCAAAATTATGACCTCCAAGAATAAACTGTATGTTAATTCCAAAGTATGTTTAGGCATTCAAATTTTTCCCCTTTAATTTTATTTTACTGTAAAATATGAATACATACCTTCCACCCATATACAGTAATTACAGATTCTGAAAATAAGTGGTAGGTCAATTCTAGAGCCCTTTAAGAGATTCACATTATAATAGCATAGTTGATTTCAGGTAAAAAGAAATATAACAATAATGTTGTTTAGCTTGCATTTCAAGTGGAGATTTGGTATTAGCATCCACAAATGAAGGTAACCATTTTGGGAATTCAAATTTTCCCCCTTAATTTTATATTACTCTAAAATATGCATACATATCCTCCCCACATATACCACAATTACAAAGTCTGAAAATAAGTGACAAGTTAATTCTAGATCCCCTTAAGTTATTCAAATTATAATGGTACAGTTGCTTTTATGAAGGAATATAAGAAGACCTTCCCACTCACAATAGCCTCATAAATAATAAGATGCCTGGGAACAAACCTAACCAAAGATACCAAAGATCTCTACAACAAAAATTTTAAACCCCTGAAGAGGGAAATTGAAAATGACATCAAAAGATGGAAAGACCTCCCATGCTCATGGATTGGGAAAATTAATATAGTAAAAACGTCCATTTGACCCAAATTGATATACAGATTCAACACAATCCCAGTCAAAATCCCTATGAGTTTCTTCACAGACTTGGAAAAAAAATCCTTAAGTTCATACGGAAAAACAAAAGACCTCTAACAGTTAAAGCATCCCTGAGTGAAAAATGCAATACAGGGAGGGATTTCTCTACCAGACTTCAAACTATATTACAGGGCCATAGTCATAAAGACAGCCTGGTACTAGCACAAAAACAGACCCATTGACCAAAGGAACAAAATTGAAGAACCAAAGGAGCTAATATAATTCCATCTATCATATTTGACAAAGGGGCAAAAAAACCTTAACGGAGGAAGGATAGCATCTTCAGCAAATGACGTTGGCAAAATTGGATCATTTGGAGAAGAACAAAATTAAACCCCTACCTCTCACCCTGTACAAAAATCAACTCCAAGTGGATCAAAGATCTCGACGTGAAGCCTGAAACCCTGAAGGTGATAGAAGAAAAAGTTGGTAACAACCTACAAGACATAGACATATGAAAAGACTTTCTAAATCAGATAGCAGCTGCACAGGAAATAAGGTCAACAGTCAACAAATGGGGCCTCATCAAACTCCAAAGCTTCTGTACAGTGAAAGAAACAATCAAGGAAGTGAAGAGAAAACCCACAGAGTGGGAGGAAATCTTTACCAGTGATAGATCTGGCAGAGTATTAACGTCAAGAATATATAAACTACTCAAAAAACAAAGAAGAAAACAAATGACCTACTCAAAAGATGGAGGAAAGAGCCGAACAGAGACTTCATCATTGAGGAATTAAAGATGGCTGATAAACATCTTAAAAAGTGTTAAACATCATTAATAATTAAGGAAATGCAAATTAAAACCACTCTCAGATATCATCTCACTCCAATACAACTAGCTAAGATCCAGGAAACAAAAGACAACAGATGCTGGAGAGGCTGTGGGGAAAGGGGAACACTCATCCACTGCTGGTGGGAATGTAAACTTGTACAACCACTATGGAAAACAGTGTGGAGAACCCTTAAAAGATTCAAAATGAGCCTACCACCTGACCCAGTCATACCACTCCTGGGTATATACCCAAAAGACTCATCCTACCATAAAGATACATGCACATCCATGTTTGCTGCAGCTCAATAGCGAAGAGCTTGAACCCACCCAAACGCCCCTCAACAGATAGTGGATGACAAAAATGTGGCACATCTACGCAATGAGTACTATTCAGTAGTAAAGAAAGATGACATCATGAACTTTGCAGGTAAATAGATGGAGCTCAACACCATTATGCTAAGGTGAAGTAACACAGTCCCAGAAAAAACAAATCACAAATGGTATCCCTCATCTGTGGATGCTAGCACCAAATACCTAATAATAAGGCAAACTGAGCAATGTTTATATATATAATATATATACATATATATGTATATATTCTTTTACCATTTATGATTTTTAAATGCTATTTACTTGTTAATAATATTGTTTCCTCAAGACTCTGTTAAAATATTCCTAATTAGCTATTATTTGCCTTTTAATTGGGAAATTACATTTTTCTTTCAGAACTTTTGCTTTTATTAAAACCCACAAATATTTTCTCTACCACATGACTGAGGACATGTTTACTTACATTTTCTCTAATCATAATTGTGAGGTTTTTTTATATTTAAATCTTTATATGGAATATAATGAAAGACTATGGTGTTTTATGAAATTTTCATTTCTCTTTAAAGATTCTTTCTTTATAAAATCCCAGCATAGACATGGGAAACTGCATAATAAACCCCAACCTCACCTGAGGAACTTTTGTCAACTGATGGCTGTTGGGAGGGGAAGAAGCAGTGTCTTACAGGGATGGGACTCTTTTGTATGCATGTTTTAATTGAGTTTGGGGACATTTCGTATAGTAGATCTTAATCAAATATAGAATCCTGCCTCATCTGTACCCCTCACCCTCCCCTACTGGATTTCCTGTATTCTATCATATATGATAAGGTTTATCTGGTCAAGCGTTCAGACCCAGATGTCACTCGATGCAAGTTCATCCACTGGAGTCTAGTCAGGCTATCTAGAGTCACTCATTTAAAGATCAGCTTTCTCTTACCCCCACAGTAAACAGTTGTAAATAGTTCTTTGGGTAAGGTTGGGGCCTACTTCCCATTTCCCCTGTTCTATGCTGGATTCTTGTTGGATTGAGCCACCATTGTTTCAAGTTCAAATTAGCAAATTCCCAGAGGTCTAAAACACTCTGATTCTTTATGTTCATGCACCAACCCTGTCTCTTACAACCTTTTCACCCTCTCTTCCACAATAGTCCCTGAGCCATGGGTGGGTGAGATTTAATATAAGACTCTTGTCCAAGGACACGCACTCTGTAGTCTCTTGTTCTCTACACCTTGGAAGTTATGCCTTCTGTGTGCAATGCACTCTGTTGTATGAGGAAGCTTTGCTGTTGAGAGCTGATGGATATATTAGTATTCTGTCTACTCCCTGTTCTGCAGTTTTCCATGAGTCTTAGGTGTAGATATTCCACTGTAGATGTGTCATGTGTCATTTAGGGTTGGGCATCTCTCAGATATATATTCTCTGTGTGTTTGCCAGTTCTAGAACTCTGTAATAGCCTCCATCTGTTGCAGAAATTGGCTTCTTTGACCAGTGGTGAATGGTATAATTGTCTGTAAATATAAGGACACATATTTAGCAAACAGGAAGCAATTTCATTTGTCTAGAGATAGGCCAGATATAGGATTTTCTCCAAGATCTATGACCTCTTCAGCCATGTGTATTTGGCTATGTATACAGTCCCTCTCATTGAATGGGCTTTAAGTCCAATTAAATAGTTTGACCTGTTCAGGTCCTTAGCCCATCTTTTTATTGGGTCATTTATGTTTTCTTTGTTTGTTTTTTGAGTTATTTGTATATTCTAGATAGTAATCCTCTGTTGAATCTGTAGCTGAAGATTTTCTCCCACTTAGTGAATATTCTCTTCAATTCCTTTGTTATTTATTTTGCTATACAGAAGCTTTTTCGTTTAATGAGGTCCCACTTGGTGGTTGATCATAATGCCTGAGCAACTGATGTCTGATTTACAATGTCCTTTCCTTCACCTTATCTTTTTAGGATACTACCTATGTTCTGTTCTAGCAGTTTCCAAGTTTCAGGTTTCATATTGGGGTCTTTGATCCATTTGGAGTAGACTTTTGTGCAAGGTGAAAGATAAGGGTCTAATTTCATTATTCTACGGGTGGAGATCCAGTTTTTCCACCACCATTTGTTAAAGATGCTTGCTTTTCTCTACTGTATGTTCTTGGCACGTTTGTCAAATATCAGGGAGCAGAAATTGCATGCACTCACATTTGGGTCTTTTATTATGTTCCATTTTGTGCAAGAACCATGCTGATTTTATGACTATAGCTCTGCAACATGCTTTGAAATCTGGTATGGTGATCGCATCAGCATTGCTATTTTTGCTCAAGATTGTTTTGGCTGTCTGGGGTCTTCTGCGATTCTGTATGAATCTTAAGATTTTTTTTGTACTGAAGAATGTCATGGGGATTTTGGTTGGCATTTTGTTGAATTTATAGTTTGCTTTTCTAGGATGGTCATTTTCTTTTTTCTTTTCTTTTCTTTTCTTTTCTTTTCTTTTCTTTTCTTTTCTTTTCTTTCTTTCTTTCTTTCTTTCTTTCTTTCTTTCTTTCTTTCTTTCTTTCTTTCTTTCTTTCTTTTGTCCTTTTGAGACAGGGTCTCCTTGTAGCTCCGGCTGTCCTGGAACTCGCTATGTAGAGCAGGCTGGACTGATTTTCTACATAGGTCTCTCTCTCTCTTCTCTCTCCTCTCTCTCTCTCTCTCTCTCCTACAAAAACTCACACACACACAACACACACACACACACAACACAACACCAAACACACACGCACACTCGCACACATATATGAGAACCTTTAGGCTCCACACTCTGACCAGATGTCTAAGATCTGTATTCACTGCTTCCTGCTTCCTGCTGTCAATCATCAAATCCTTCCTTGCAGCTGCCAAAATGGTGAAGCTAATAGAGAACAAAGAAGCTTTTCAGGACGCCTTGGACTCTGAAGGAGATAAGCTTGTATGGTGGACTTCTCAGCCAGGTGGTGTGGACCTTGCAAAAATGATGAAAACTCTTCTATCATTCCCTCTGTGAAAAGTATAGCAACATAGTGTTCCTTGGAGTAGATGTGGATGCATGCTATGATCCTGCTGCAGACTGCGAAGTGAAATGAATGTCAACTTTCCAGTTGTAAAAAATGGCCAATAAGAGGGAGAATCTTCTGGAACTATGAAGGAAAAGCTTGAAGGTACTATAAATGAATTTACCCAATTATATTGTGAAAAGCATCACCAGCTGTTTAAAACCTGGAATTTGGGGCTCGAGTGATGGCTCAGTGGTTAAGATCACTGAGATTCCCTTCCCAGGTCCCATATGGCAGCTAATAATCCTCCATAACTCCATTTCCAGGGTATCAGACAACCTCTTCTGGCTGCATGGGTGTGCTTACATAGATGCAGGCAAAACACTCATATGCATAAATAAAATATTTTAAAATGAAAAAAATGGAAGTATAGTGAAAAAAAAAGATGAAAGATGGAAAGTCTATAACCAGTTGTTAAATGACCACAGAGTTTAAATCTACTGTTTTATTTTTCTCTTTTTGGTTTATTTACATTTAATTGAATTTTTGCATTTCATACAATACCGTTTTCTGGTTTAGATCACATCTCCCTATCCCACCCTCCCCCAACTGCCCCAACCCAATCATATATTATATATAATATATATATTTATATATATAATATCCACTTCAGTGATGAAACTTTCACTGAGGGACAACTGGGTACAAATTAGGCCTATGGAGTCTGATTTGTGTGTCCAAATGTCCTTCAGTATGGATCTATCCACTGGACCCACCCAGAGTCCCATCCCTCTCTCTCTCCAACCTCTCCCCCTTCATTCAGTTCTTGAGCCTAGGTCCAGTTCTGCTTTTCTGAGCTTTTTAATCCAGACCCTACCCATTGCAGTCCTGATCTCCTGCATCCACATTAGCTCAATTCTCCAGCTAAGTTTGTTAGAGGTCCACAGGCTGCCCCAACACCTGCACCTTGTCCTTGGCTTAATGATCTGCCTGCAACAGAATCTGTCTATTACCCTGACAAGTACACTACTCATCAATGATGCTTCTTTGCAACAATGGAGATGATTACAGAGTTCCACAAACTGGTTACACACGAAGAATATATATATATATATATATAATATATAATATTATATATATATATATATCTGAGAGATGCCCAACCCTAAATGACACATGACACATCTTACAGTGGAACTATCTACACCTAGACTCATGGAAAACTGCAGAACAGGGAGTAGACCGTACTAATATATCCATCAGCTTCTCAACAGCAAGCTTCCTCCAACCGAGTGCATTGCACAAGAAGGCATAACTTCCAAGGTGTAGAGACAAGAGACTACAGAGTGCGTGTCCTTGGACAAGAGTCTTATATTAAAATCTCACCCACCATGGCTCAGGGACTATTGTGGAAGAGAGGGTGAAAAAGTGTGTAAGAGCAGGGTTGGTGCTGAACATAAGAATCAGAGTGTTTTAGCCTCTGGGAATTTGCTAAGTTGACTTGAAACAATGGTGGCCAATCCAACAAGGAATCCAGCATAGAACCGGGGAAATGGAAGTGGCCCCAACCTTACCCAAAGAACTATTCAACTGGTTTACTGTGGGGGTAAGAGAAAGTGATCTTTTTAAATGGTGACTCTAGATAGCTGACACTGACTCCACGTGGTTGAACTTGCATCGAGTGACAATCTGGGTCTGAACGCTTGACCCGATAAACCTTTTCATATATGATAGAATACAGGAAATCCAGTAGGGGAGGGTGAGGGGTACAGATGAGGCAGGATTCTATATTTAGAATGATCTACAACGAAATGGCCCCAAACCAAAACATGGCATACAAAAAGAGGCCCATCCCGTGTAAGACACTGCTCTTCCCCTCTCCAACAGCCATCAGTGACAAACAATCCCAGGTGAGGTTGGGGTTATTCTGGCGTATCCCTGTCTATGCTGGGATTTTATAAAGAAAGAATCTTTAAAGAGAAATGAAATTTCATAAAACACCATGTCTTTCAATATATTCCATAATAAAGATTTAAATAAAAAAAACTCCCAATTATGATTAGAGAATGTAAGTAAACATGTCCTCAGTCATGTGAGTAGGAAAATATTTGTGGTTTTATATAAAGATAAGTTCTGAAGAAAAATGTAATTCCCAATTAAAAAGGCAAATAATAGCATAATTAGGAATATTTTAACAGAGTCTTGAGGAAACAATATTATTAACAGTAAATAGCATTTAAAAAATCATAAATGTAAAATAAAAGAATATTACATATAATATTGATTATATTATTATATATAAACATGCTCAGTGTTGCCTTATCTATTAGGTATTTTGGTCGCTAGCATCCCAGATGAGGGATTACCATTTGTGTATTGTTTTTCTGGGACTGTGTTACTTCACTTAGCATAATGTCTTCTAGTTCCATACTTTACCTGCAAAGTTCATGATATCATCTTTTTTTTTGGCTTTAAACTATTTTTATTGTGTGTCACCTGGGGGGGGGGACCATAAGTAAATATTACATTCTAATCACAGGACTTAAGAAAATTCATAATTTTAAAATCTTTTTTGTGATTTAGTGATGTTTTGTGTATTTCAGTATATCATTTTCAGTTCATTTTAGACATCTTCCCTTTTCTTTTCCCCACCCCACCCAGATCAGCATTCTCCATAACTCGTCCTCATCTTTCTCCATCAGTCTTTTTTATGTTAGAAATTCACATTTCCTCCATTAATTTAGATTTACTCTAAAATATGAATACATTCTCTCCACCCATTACAATTAAACATTAGAGTCTGAAATAATGGTGGTTATTCTAAAGTCCCTTAATAAGATTACATTATAACACATATTGACTTTCTGAGTAAACAGAATGTATAACAATAATTTGTTTCAGTGCCTTCTGGGTGAAATTTGGTGTGAGCCTCCAACATGGGGAAACCATTGGCTTTGTTTTCTGGGACTGTGTTACTTCACATAGCATAATGGTCGTTGAGCTCCATCTATTTACCTGCAAAGTTCATGATGTCATTCTTTTTTACACTGAATAGTTACTCATTGTGTAGATGTGCTCACATTTTGTCATCCACTCTCTGTTGAGGGCATTTGGGTGGGTTCAAGCTCTTCACTACTAGCTGAAAGAGCAAAAAACATGGATGTGCATTGTATCTTATGGTGTAGGTGTGAGTATTTTGGGTTATATACCCAGGAGCGGTATGGACTGGGTCAGGTGGTAGGCTGTCATTTTGAATCTTTTAAAAGGGTTCTCCACACTTGTTTTCCATAGTGGTTGTAGCAAGTTTACATTCCCACCAGCATGGAATGAGTTGTTCCCCTTTCCCCCAGCCCTCTGCCAGCCATCAGTTCATTCTTGTTCCTGACATAGCTTTCAGTTTCAAGGAATGAGATGAATCTGAAGTGGTTTTAATTTGCACTTTCCTTAATTATTATGATGTTTAAACACTTTTTAAGATGTTTATCAGCCATCTTTAATTCCTCAACTGAATGAAGTCTCTGTCAGCCTTTCCTCCCTTTTGAGTTAGGTCATTTGTTTTCTTTTCCTTTGTTTTTTTGAGTTACTTTAGTAGTTTAGATTTATCTTAATTAATCTTCTGCCCGATCGATCACTGGTAAAGATTTCCTCCCACTTGGTGGGTTTTCTCTTCACTTCCTTGATTGTTTTTCTTTCCACGTACAGAAGCTTTGGAGTTTGATGGAGGCCCCATTCGTTGAACTGTTGACCTTACTTCCTGTGCTAGCTGCTGTTGATTTAGAAGAGTCTTTTCTTGTGCCTATGTCTTGTAGTTCTGTTGATCATTTTTCTTCTATCACCTCAGGTTTCAGCTTCACGTCGAGATCTTGATCCACTGGGTTGATTTTTGTAACAGGTGAGAGATAGGGGTTTGTTTAAGTTTTTTCTCCCAAATATCCAGTATTTTGCCATATCATTTGCTGAAATGCTATCCTTCCTCGTTAAGGTTTTTTTTTTGCCCCTTTGTCAATATGATGAGATGGCTGAAATTTATAGCTCCTTTGAGTTCTTCAATTTGTTCCTTTGGTCAATGGGTCATTTTTGAGTCTAGTACCCAGGCTGTCTTATGACTATTGCCTGTAGATATAGTTTGCAAGTCTGGTTAGAGAAATCCTCCCTGTATTGCATTTTTCACTCAGGGGATGTTTTAAGCTGATTTAGGGGTCTTTTGTTTTTCCGTATGGAATTAAGGATTTTTTTTTCCAAGTCGATGAAGAAACTCATTAGGGATTATTGCTGGGATTGTGTGAATCTTGTATATAAGTTTGGGGCAATGGCGATTTTACTATATGTTAATTTCCAAGCATATGAGACATGGGAGGCTTCTTTTCCATCTTTTTATGTATTTTCAATTCTCCTCTTCAGGGGTTAAAATGTTTTTGTTGTAGAGGAGCTTTGGTTTAATTTTGGTTAGGTTTGTTCCAAGGTATATTATTTTTTGAGGCTATTGTTGAGTGGGGAGGGGGGTCTCTATTTCCTTCATCAATGCCACTGTACATTATAACTTTGAATAACTAAGGGCTCTAGAATTAACCCATTTTCAGACTTTGTAATTGTTGGTATATGGGTGGAAGTATATGCTATGCATATTTTTAGAGTTAATATTTAAAATTAAGGCAGGGGAATAATTTGAATTCCCCCATCAATGGTTAAACTTTCATTTTGGATGCCCTAGATTACCAAATCTCCATTGAACTGCAAAGCTAACACACATTATTGTTATATTTCTTTTACCTGAAATAAACTATGCTATTATACTGTGAATCTCTTAAAGGGCTCAGATTGACCTACCACTTATCTTTAGACTTTTTAATTCCTTTATATTGGGCTTGGAAGGTATGTATTCATATTTTACAGTAAAATAAAAAGTAAAGTGTGGGGGGAAAAAATTTGAATGCCTAACCATACTTTGGAATTTTAACATACCGTTTTATTCTTGGAGGTTCAAATTTTGATAAATATGTGATAGTTATATATGCCATGATGGAGCAATACAAAGGGGCGGGAACAACAACCCATTAAAGACTGGGTCAAAGAAATGATTGGACAGTTTAAATTCTGCCCAAACCATAAGCCTCTGCAGAGTGAATGAAAAGATTTTGGAAAAAAACAAGACTGATGAGATAGATTGCAAGGGAATGTATGATAGAAGGCATTATGAACAGGGCTAGATAGGGGCAGGGAGAGGGGGATGTCTATAATTGGACTGAAAGATAATAAATGAAACACACAAATCATCAAGAAAAGTATTTAAAAAATCACAAATCCGGTTGGAGAGATGGTTATCAGCAGTAAAGAACAGTCATTGCTACTGCAGAAATCTGCATTTGAATCACAGAACCCACCATGGTGGCTTTATCAAACCATCCATAACTCAAGCTCCAAGGGATCGGGACACCCTTTCGGCCCCACAGCCACTTCACAAACAAAAGTTTTCCCACTATTAGAATGGCAGGCATACACACCATAAACGTTAAGAAGATTAAAACTAATTAAGTTAAATAAAAATATAAATAACAGGGCTGGAGAGAAATGGCGTGTGTCAGTGTTGGGGGGACAAAGCACGTGATAGTGTGCTTCGTGACCAGAGGACAGGGGTTGGAGTCTTATCACCCACATGGGGCTAACTACGCCAGCGTGGCGCCAGCTTTCAGGGCAGCTAACCCCTGTCTGCCGACCTACTGATGCAGAACGTGATGGGTGCGTTGATGCGAGTATACAGACCGAACAAACGAGAAGAGAAATAATAAGTAAAGTGTTGAAATTTGGAAGTAGAAATAACAAAAGACAAAAGTAGAGATAGACAACCGACAATGCGGTTGCAGGACAGTCTTTATCTCTCCGAATGAGACAAGATGTGTAACAACAGAAAACAGGAGGGAGGAAATAAAAGGGGGGGAACAGAGGGTAGGGGACAGGAGAAGGGGGGGAAGGATGAGCGGAGTAAGGAAAGGAGGGGGGAATAATATGAAAAGGAATTAAGCAGAAGAGGGGAGGGGGAGGTCAACATGGAACAGGAGGGGACAGAGAGGNCATGTAGCCAAATCAGACCTTGAACTCACTGTCCTTAAGGATGAACTTCAACTCCTGTCTTTCCTTTGAGAAGCTAGGGATTAGATAGCTCCCTTGTAGGCAGAAAGACAAGGCCAAAGGCTCTAGTTAGATTGATGTACTTTGTTCATAAATGTTTAAAATGCCTGGCTTCCTGATTCTTCACCCTCTTCAAGACAAAGCCTTGGTGGGCGTTTATCATAGGAAGGAACAGTTCAACAGGACTTCAAATGTAGGGGGTGAAGGGAGGATTATCTATCCCACAATAACCCAAACCAGCTAACTCCCAGGGAGAAAGGTAACTCACTCCATCCCAAACACATAAAAAATATTTTTTATTTCTTTATTTTTTTCATTTTTTAACAATAAGTAATAATTTATGAGTACAAGCATCCTTCATGTAAAACCAATTTGCAACAGTTGTGCCCAAACCCACAAAAAGATTTTTGACTCTCCAGACAAATTCACATTCCAGGTCCAGATCCCTCTCAACTTGCAGAGTTTTCTCTCTCTATTCTCTCTCTCTCTCTCTCTCTCTCTCTCTCTCTCTCTCTCTCTCTCACACACACACACACACACACACACACACACACACCAGGGCAGGGGGAGCATAGTGTGGTACATGTGCTTCCACTTCAATAAAACTTGGCTGAGGTGTGAGACCTTGATTTTTCTGCCTTTTTATTCTAAATCTGCTGAGAAAAATAATCTATTCCCACAACTCTATACCATCATCCTGATGTCCTCACCTCAGCCTACCAAGTGGCTTATTTGTAGGTACGTACTACCATACTATAATGGGGATGAGGATGCTGGTCTCAGGGACAGCCAAGTTCTTTCCCTGAGACAGGCAAAGAATCTTTTAAAAATTCTATAAAATTATAAATATGAAATATATAATTCATATATATGAATTATAAATATGAAATAATCTACTCTGATATTGAATGCACTTCAAGAAATTTTATTATGAAGTAAAAACAGCCAAGACAATCACTGTGCATAAAATAGTATACTTTTTAAATTGATATTTTTTAACATTTTATTTATTATTTTTATTTTATGTGCATGAATGTATTGCTCTATTTGTGTAGACCACTTGTATGGTGCAATACCCACAGAGGTTAGAAGAGGGCATCTGTCCTAGTTTGCCTTCCATTGCTGTGACAAAACACTCTGACTGACACAAACTTGGGGAGGAAAGGGTTTATTCAGCTCACATCTCCTGGGTCACAGTTCATCACTTAGGGAGCCCAAGGCAGGAACTCAGGGCAGGAACCTGGAGGCAGGAGGTGAAGCACAAGCCATGGAGGAATGCTGTTCACTGGCTTGCTCCCCTGGCTCATGCCCAGCCTGCCTTCTTATACAGTACACAACAACCTGCCCAGGGTGGCACTACTCACTGTAGGCTGGGCCCTCCCACACTGCTCGACCATCAAGACAATACTCCACAGATGTGGCCACAGGCCAATCCAATGGAGCCGATTCCCCAATTGAGGCTCCCTCAACCCAGGTGTGTCAAGTTGACACTAAAGCTATCCAGCACAGCATCAGATCTCCTGAAAATGGAGTCATGGAAACTGAATTCAAGGATGGTCGTTAACTGCCACGTGGGTGCTGGGAAGTGAACTGGGTACTCTGCATGAGCAGCCAGTGTGCTTAACCACTGAGCAACCTCTTCAACCCCTTAAATTAATAATTTATTTATTCAGAAATTTCATACCATGTGTTTTCTTTTGGTCTATTTGAGACATGGTCTCCCTACAGCCCCAGCTGTCCTGGAACTCTCTATGTAGACCAGGCTAGCCTTAAACTCGTAGTGATCCACCTGCCTCTGCCTCCCAAGTGCTGGAATTAAAGGCATTTGCCACCACACCCAGCTCATGCCATGTATTTTGATCATATTCAGACTCCCCTCTCCCTCCACCCTCTTCCCACTATCCATACTCTGATTACTGTCTCCATCATTATCTCTCCTTTAGAAATGTTTGTTTGTTTGTTTGTTTGTTTGTTTGTTTGTTTTTAAAGGCCTATTAATTTCATACCATGTCTCCTATGTTCCCCTGGGTCCATGCACATGAGGCTTTTTAAGCTTCCACTTGTCATACCAGTAAGGAAAACTGATTCTTCCTCTCCTAGCATCCATCACTTGCCAATAGACACTCAGCTAGGGCTGTGTCTGGGCCTCTGTCTGGCTTAGGCTTGAAAAGGTCTTGTGTGTGTGGTCCTACATGCTGTGGGTTCATATGTGTAACAACCCTGTAGCCATGGGAGAAGAGAGTGCAATACAGGTGTTCCATTTAGAGTTGAGCACTCTGAAGTCTCTTACTCTCTGCATGCTGATCATTCGTGTGTCTCTGTGTTAACCATCATCTGCTATAAGAAGAACCTTCTCTGGTAAGAGTTAAGAGATGTACTCATCTATGGGTTTAACAATAAGTCATTCTGAGTCAGTTTAATATTATGTCTGTTTAGCAGAATGATAGTAGATAGGTTCTCCCCTGTAGGACGCACTCCTACAGTCTGATGTAACTCTCTACTGCAGGAAAGGGTAGGTTAGCTGCCCACGGCTAAACCTGTGGGAACTGGCACCTCAGTGCAGGTGCCAGATGGCTACTTCCGCAGCCCTGCCTGAGTGGCTGCTGCCCTTCTCAGGTCCTTAGCCTAGGATGGCAGAATGCCACCCTGTTTAGCCATGCTAATCTTCACCAATCCAGGAGCTGGTGGCTCTTAGGACTAGAATTTCAGCTTAGTGCCTGCTTGGCTCTCCCTGGGCTACAGCACCAGCAATTTACTCCCAAGTTTAGTGAGCTGATTATTCTCTGTCCAACCCCATGCTAGCACGCCAAGCTGGTGAACTGATGGACCCCTTTCTAGCCCACTAGCACCCAACACTAGAAACTCAGGCCTGCTCCTACCTATACACATACAAAGTAACAGATCCGGGGAATCTGGTGGTAATAGATAATCCACTTTATTGTATGCTGCAGGTCAGTTTTATAGGCAGAATGATGTCATCTTTCAGGGCCAATCCCAGACCCCTGCAACATGCCCCTTGTGTACATCACCCACTACTGCTCAGCCCAGCATCATGTGCCAGGTCACAAGCTGCTGTCTCATGGGGCAAGGTCTGGGGAGTCACATGACCCCCACTTATGGCCTCTGCAGATGCTGGCTCAAAAGCTAGCCCATTCATACCTAACTCAAGCTGGATTTCCCTACACTCCCCTATGACTTGCGATTTCAGGTCATGTTCTCACCCTGACAACAGTGTCTGGTACAGACTCCCTGTTGTGAAATGGGCCTTAAGTACAATTACAGGGGCTGGAGAATGGTTCAGCATTTAAGAGCACTGTCTGCTCTTGCGTATGACCTGGGTTCAATTCGCAGCATCCCCATTGTGGCTAACAACTGCCTGTAATTCCAGATCCAGGGGAATCTGATGTCTTCTCCTGACTCTGCATGCATTGTATGACATGGGTGCACTTATACACATGCAGGCAATACACTTATACACATAAAATAAACATTAAAAATAAATGCAATTAGAAAGTAGTTGGTTACTCCCATAATATCTGTGCAACTATGTCTCCATTGGGTATACTTTGCAAAGCCAGTTGTTATTTTAGCTCTCAAGGTTCACACCTGGGTAAAATTGATTATTGCCTTTCTCTGTCAATAACATGCATAGCGCCTTCTAGTATGAAAGCAAGCCAGTAGAGATGTATCTTCAAGGTCAGTACCAGCTTGATTTATCCTATTTGTTCTGTAACTCAGGTATGTAGTGTCTTCAACACTAGGGACTTAAGATCAAGTTCTGGTGGGAAAACAAGTACAATGGCAATAGACAGCATTATATGAGGAATTTTAGGATCTCTATGGTCAACAGTTCCAAAAGAGTGAGTCCATTCCCGGCACTGGGCTATGCACATGTCAGCCTGCAGTGTATATCATGGCTGCTGAACCCTGTTATAGGTAACTCCACTTAAACATTTTACATTGTATATGTGTATATTAAGAGAAGATTCTAGCATAGGTTTCCCAGGACTCTTTCAAAAGGCCCTCAGTATCAGTTATGCCTCCTTTTACTACTCCCTTTCTGCCTTACCCTCCCATTCCCCACCACACTGAACCTGTCCTATCTACCATTCTCCTTTACCATTTCCCTTGCAGCATTCTTCCCTCCCATGTCCCACCCCCATGTCCCTTATTAGTTCCATCCTCTTTAAGGATTTTGAAGATGAAACACACCTATCCAAATACTGAAAGCTACCACCAACCCCTTAAGAGGGGGAATCTTCCAGTTTGGTTTTCTGTCTGGGTTACCTCACTTGGGATGATTTTTTTTCCAGATCCATCCATTTACCTAAGAATTTAATAATTTCATTTTCCTAAACAGATGAATAATGTTCCATTTGTAACTGTACCATACTTTGATTATCCATTCATCAGTTTATAGCTTTCTAGGTTGTTCTTTTTCTTAGCTATTGTGAAAAAGGCAGCAATGAACATGGATGGAATATATATGTAGTAGGATACAGAGCCCTTTGGTTGTATTCCCAAGAGTGGTATGGCTTCATGTCAGTTTTTGGTCTTAATGCCTATGCTATCAGGGTCCTGTTCAGAAAGTCCCTTCCTGTGCCTGCAACTGCTAATGGTACTCTATAGAACTAGGAATCCTTTAATGAGTATATGGTTATGGGGAACACTGATAGCTTTGATGTAAAGGTGAACATAGTAAGTAACTATGATATCTTTCAGAATATCATTCCATCTCCATCAGTAATTTAGACTTAAGGAGACATGAGCTTCGTTCATATCATTCATAAGAATGCAGTTGATCAGACAATTCATTAAGCAGGTTCAATCATTAATAGAACATTTCTCTTTGTATCTTCCCTCTCAGAAAATTTGCATTGTCTTTTCTTTTGTATGTTGTCACTGTAGGGGAGGCCTAAAACACAAGGAAGGAGTCAACCACGTTGTTTTCCTTTGTGGTGACATTTTGATGGAGAGGTAAATTGAATGTTCCCCAGGGAACATCATTGCCCTAGATTCAGGAACTAGAAAAAAAAAAAAAAAGAAGAGCTGTGATTAAGAAAATCCTCCACACATTTAACCTGAACTTCCCTGACATTTCAGAGAGGCCAAAGGGAATTGGGAAGGACTGGTCTTTATATAGCTCTTTTTATTACTAGTGTTTTAAAATTGAATTAACATTGGAAAATGGAGTCTTGAATGCTACATGGAAAGACTGAGCCAGGCTTCTGATCACAAGATTCTTTAGATTTCAGCGGTAAAGTAGAAAGCTTCAGGAGTCCCAATTCTCTTCAGAAGAGGCATAAGTCAAAGCATTTTCAAATGAAGCTTAAGCTCTTCATTGATATTTCTGTACCTTCCTTCTTCCTCTTTTAGTTACAATCAGAGTGATTTAGTATTTTAACTCCTGATTTATGTTTTCAGATATTTTCAACTTTTCCCCTACTCCAACATCATTGCACCCACTTCTGTGTATTTCTCAGAAGATAAGACACCACAATTCTAATCAAATTGTTAGACATCTTCCTGAAAATATCTCATACACAATGAGATGAAATATACTAAAAGTTTCTACTAATTCTAAATATCTATTATTTACTGAAATACATATTTATATATAGTGTCATGTGTTTAACCCCTTTCCTAAATAGTTCCATGTAAATCTCTCACATTTAGTGTTTATTAATATTTGCATTGGAGACTAGGCTCCCAGATTGTAAGACAAGCTAACATTTCCTCTGCTCCAAGGCTTATGTTCTTACAAAGTGTTTTCAGACTTAACTTGATTAAAGATTCTAATCAATTACCTGAAATTCAATATATATAACTTACATGAAATATTTTCTTAATCAGGGACTAGAGAGGTAGCTCAGTGATGAGAAGCACATCCTGCTCTTCCAGAGGTTCAGTTCCCAGCCCTCCCATGGCACTCCTGCAACTCCAGGGGATCCAACACCCTCTTCTGGCCTCCCTGGGCATTGCATTTTCATGGTGCACCTGCATACCTGCAGGTAAAAACACTTATACACATAAAATAAAAATAAATGCTTAAAAATTCCTAATAACTTGAAATTGTTCTGCTGGGTCCTATGATACTCCTTTCATCAGTCTTACAATAGACAGACAGACAGACAGACAGACAGAGATAGACAAATTTCTATTGTCTTTAATCATGTCCCAGTTTTTCCTCCCTGAGTGAAGCTTCTTCAGTACGTACTTGACACCTTTTCACTCTCTCAAGCTATCAACGTCTCCTTTCAGTAGTCTAAAATCATGGCTTCATACTAAAAAAATATTGTCAAATACATCCTCATTTTTTTCCCTTCTTGGATCAAATCAGTTGTTCATTTTTCCATCTTCCCATGAATTGATCTCTTTTGTTCCCAGAGAAAATCCTCATCCTGATAAACTCACTCTGTATTACTATCATACAATATCACATAGTCTTCCAATAACATTGAATAAAATTCTGACTTATTCCTTACTCAACCCCTTTCATTTCCAAGCACTTCCAAACCTTTCTAGTCTCTTCCATATTCCAGTATCAAAATTTCTCTCACTTTTAGTCACTGGATTTCAATAGCCAGTGTATGTTCCTGTTTCTAAAATATGTATTCCCAACCCTGACCCTGCCTACCTACCCTCAGACATTTTTTTTTCAGTATGAAGTGTAAATCTTGGTTCTGCCTAACTTGCTTAACTCATATTTCCCACGTGGGGATCTGATAAAATCATATGATAACCTAGTGTTCATGACTTTACCTTTCCTCTTGCTTTGTTTGTGACAGATGGCTGAATTTTGACGTGTAGTGTAATGCCCAGAATCCAAAACCCTCACAGACCACCAGGAGACAGGAAGCAGATGCAAAGGCAGAGAATCCTTTATTCAGCAGGCTTGAGCTCGGGCTGTCTCCATACCTGGCGCAGTAGGACTGGGAAGAACTCCCGAGGAGTACTCTTTTAAAGGGGGGGGGGGCGAATTCCATGCCTTGGCATTACATGATTGGTGGGTTTATACAACTCAGCAAATGGTCAGTCGTGCAGGCATAAGCTGTGGGCTTGTAAAAACACCAAAGGCTGGGGGAAGGGGGAAGGTTCAGGGCACAGCTTCCTGGAATTTATGAGCACACTATGTTGTTTCAAAAATATGTTTTTCTGACCCTTGCACAGGCCCCCTGCAGTTTATTTTAAACCTTGCTGTACATGGCAATTCCTTTATCCCTGAGATGGTGGCTTTTGAGAGAACAGTAAAATGTCTCGGGCCCCATGGTACTTCAGTAGAACATAAGGTAAGCTCAAACTCCTGCTCATTTATAAAGGCTTTTATTAAATGTGCTTTCTATCAACTCCTGGATTTCACATGCAATTTTTTTCCACATCTGTATACCATAGCAAATTAACTGAACACAGCTGAACTACAAACTTACCATAGCACTGGGATTGATTTACTTATTATATCATATTGTTTTCAGTAAACACATAGCAAATAAAATATATTAATGATTACCTTTCTACTTGTGGTATAAATATATATAACTTTCATATAATACAGCCTTACTCATCAATTTTTGAATGACTGACTTAAGTGACTATTTCATCAAAATCACACTTAAAAACTCTAGAATGACCATGTGATCCTTGTGTGCTTTTGTGTGTAGCCCTTTCCTCCAAATACAAACATGCCCTTTTGCTGGGAAGAGGAAGGCCAATAAAGACTGAGGAAGTTAAGGAACGTTATGAGGCTCAGGAAACTCAAGAAACTTACAAGATTCAGGATACTTGGAATGTTAAAAATTTCACAAGGTTATATAAGCAAAAATCAATTGCTGGAGAATAGAAGGTTCTAGGAAAGCTGCTTGCAAGCTGGGCAGGATGCTCCAAAGATGCAGCTTTTGTGAGTTGTGACTCAAATTAGCATGAGCCTTACAGTGATACAGTGCAATTGAGTCACCTGTACTTCTGTGAGTAACCCCGCTCCCGTGACCCTGTAAGTATCTCCAGTAAACTCACAAGTTTGCCAAGCTAGTCTTAAGTGTAATCATTTCCTTGGCCTGTCATCAGTGTCCTATATGGGATGAATAGACATTTGTTCACATCTCACCAGGAAAAGCCACACCAATTTCAAGCTTATGTTGATGGCTAACTGGGGCCTGTAGAATAGAACAGCCACAGTGACTGAGATTAGGCACATCAGAAGCTATTTGAGATCACCATTATCTAAATAGCACAGTAGACATTGATTGAGTTCATGATGTGAATAAATTATTAAATAGATTTTTTTTCTTAAAACCATTTTTCCATTTTTCACATGCAACTTGTACCTAGCTTTTAAAACACAGTTCACATATCATCCCTTTTAAGAATCTTTTAAGCATGGTGGTGCACACCTTTAATCCTAGCACTCAGGAGGCAGAGGCAGGTGGATCTTTGTGAGTTCAAGGCCAGCCTGGTCTACAGAGTGAGTTCCAGGACAGCTGGGGATACAGGGAGACCCTGTCTCAAAAAGACAAAAAAAGAATCTTTTAAAAAGTGTGCAATAACAAGAATTTTTCTCTTAAATGATTCTAGCCCTCTTCACATCTCTTCACTTTTAACTTCATTTAGTCAAGGTGCTAAACATCAGCTAACTGGTAGCACTGTGCTTGGCCCCATGCATAGGTTCTATGAGTAATAGAGGATAGAAACACATGCTCATGGCTCTTAAAGTTTTTCCAAAGTGGTTGGAGAGACCAAATATATATAAAAGAAACTAGAGAGATATACGTAACTGGATGAGTGACTTTTTCCAATTACATCATCACCATTTATATGATGGAAGGAGATTTATTCTAAAGTTCTTAATTGTACTCAATGATTTTGAACTTTAACAGATGGAAATGAACAGTTAGATTGACAAGAATCAGTGGAAACTCATGCCTGGAAAGGAGTCCAAAGCACTATTATTACAGAGTGGAATTGTCAAAATGAAGCTCAGTCCATGGAAGAAAACCTCTCATCAAGCCAATTATCTAGACAGGGATAAAGATAAATCAGCACAACTGAGCTCTCAAGCTGTGAAACTGGAAGCTATTGGGGTGAGGTTTGATGCTGAGGTCACTGTTCAGTTTAATGGCTTTGTATTTGTTAGGAACAATTTGTCCCACAGAGGAAAGATGCCAACCGAAAGTGTCTATGCATCTTAAGTCTTTCTACAATCTTCTCTCTTGAGACTCAATAGCTTTTAGCTCCTGACCTTAACTGTTTTCTCTTGGAACCAAAAGTTCAAGGGAAAAAATATATTGACATTTGAGATATTGACAAGATTACATATTTATGTACAGATTTTTTTAAACAAAAATGTGTGAATATGCATTTCTGATGCTTCCCCATGCAATTTTATTTAAAGATCAGCAACTCTAAAAATGCTAAACTATTTTTATGGGTAAAAGTATATCCTAAACACTGAACACATATTTCCAAATTCTGGTACCTACTAACTTGTATTATGAGCCTGGTGGATATGACTGTTGGGAACAGTTCATGCTTCTTGTAAAAAGCAGAGAGCTGCATTCTAGTTGACACTTCACTCTTGAAAACAATCTGTGTAAATGAGAAATCAACTAAGTACCCTTTCCCGCTTCTATATAAGTGCCAATATTAAAACTACCTAAAACACATTTATATTAAATTAAAATATATTCAACTTTTAGTTATCATAGTGCTTCAAAAGCATAGGAAGCTAAGGGGAAAAATACATGTTACTAACCCATATATATATATACTCACACTATCAAGGGGTGTTAGTATAACACCTTCTAGTTCATTCCATTTACCTTCAAATTTCATTTTTTCTTACTGCTGAGAAGAACTTCATTGTGGAAATGTACCACATTTTCATTACCCATTAAGCAGCTGAGGTTGTTTCCATTTCTTAGCTATGCTGAAGAGAGCAGCAACAAACATGTCTGTACAGGCATCTCTGCAGTAGGATGAGTCCTTTGGGTATATGCCAAGGAGTGGTATAACCAGACCATATGGTGACACATGTACATTGGAGCCTCTACACCTAAGGCTCATGGAATACAGAGGAGCATGGGGTAAAGGGACTATTAGCACATCCCTTAGCTCTCACCAGCAAAGCTTCCTTATACAATAGAGTGTGATACACACCGAATGCCCCAACTGGCCAAGTTTTAGAGACACTGTAGAGTGTATATTCCTGGATAGGACTCTTTTATTAAACCTTATCCACCCACCACTCAGAGACCATTGCAGAAGAGGGTACTGAAAGATTGTAACAGCCAGGGTTGGTCCATGAACATAGGGAAATAGGTGTTCAGGCCCCTGGAAGTTTCCACATGTGAACTTGTGGAAATGGTGGCCTCAAGCACAAGACCCATGCTGACTCAATCAGACAAGGGCCCAGAGATGAGCAGGGTAATGGGTAGCCTGCCAGCCCCAGTCTGAGAACTGTTCTAAACTGAGTACTACACAGCTAGGGAGGATAGACCTTACTTAGCTAGGTAAGCTGACTAGACTCCAGTGGATGAAGTTAAAGGACATCTGGGTAGAAATGCTTGACTGGATAGAACATAATATATATAGCAGAATGCATGAGGTCTGGTGGGGGGGTATGGATGGGGGAGGGAGTCTAAATTTAAGAACTATTGTATGAAATGTACAAAAGCTCAATAAAAAATAAGAAATTTTTTGTTTTGATTAATTTTTTTAGATGATCAAGTGATACATTCAAAATTACATATGTGGTTGACTAACCTTTCAACAAAGATGGAATGTATGTACTTTTCACTTTTTTTTTGTTTTTTCTTTTTTTTACTTATTTCATATTCTACTAAACACAGCCAAAAGCCCCTGGATATTTTATACATAAAACGAATTAAAGCTAGGAACTAAAAGGCAGAGAAGAATTATCAGTCCACAAACTTGAGAAGTAAATATGACATGGCCACGAATTGCCTTTTTTTTAATCTTTATGAAACCTGAACAAAATATAAACCAATAACAAAAATAATGGTCCTAAAGGCCCGGGGGGGGGCGCAGAAAAAAAAAGCCACAATCACTCTATTCTAGTCAAATATCATATAAAAATTGCAGCCTCTATCCATCCATTTCAGCCAAAGCCAATCAGAGAACTGGAATTTCACACTCTTCGGATCATGAGGAAGTATCCCAGGCTCTATCTTGCTGAGGTGTTGTCAAAAAAGGCAGACTAATCAAAAAGCTCAGGAAAGGCATCCATCGACGGTGCGGCTCCTCTGCTGACTTCCAGCAGGTGAAAATCACATGAGCAAGGAAACAAGATGCCAGTGTCCCTAAGCCAAGGAGGTACTGGTGGGGACCTCTGGGGCTCCTCTGGGAACCGTGCTCAGCAGCACTTTGGAGCCCCCCCCCCTTGTTCCCCTATTGCAATAGTGAAACTTCTGAGCTGCTGCTTCTGAAGAAGCAATTTCAGAGAAAGTTGGTTGAAAGAGACTCAGAGTCCAGCATCAATGCCTGAAATATACAGATTCCAACTGAAATTTACTTGTTATAAAAAAGACCAAGGAGATCTCAACATGGTATTTTTAAAAAGACAACCAGGAATTTTTTTAAAAAGATAACACTGTTTTAAATGAGTCACAATTGGAAAAAAATTACAAAAGTATGAAGATAAAAAGGCTGTTCAAAGAACAGACCCAAACAGTAAACTTCTGCATTGAAAACGTTAAAAAAAAAAAATAAAAAATAAAAATAAAAAAAAAACTGGGCTGGAGAGATAGCCTAGCGGTTAAGAGCACTGACTGCTCTTACAGAGGACCCAGGTTCGATCCCCAGCACCCACATGGCGGCTGAACTGTCTGTAACTCCAATTCCAGGAGAGTTCCAGTTCCAGGGGAATCCAACACCCTCTTCTGACCTCTGCAGCATTGCATGACATGGGTGCACAAACCTACATGCAGACAGTACATTCATACACATAAAAATAAATAAATAAATAAATAAATAATTTAAAAAGACCGAGAAAAAGATGTAGGACAGGACTTAACATGCATGGGAGAATGCATGAGTTCTGGCAGGGGTGGGGGGCATGGGTGGGGGAAGGGGTGAAATTTTAATTAAAAAATGTTGTGTGAAACGTACAAAAGCTCAATAAAAAATTAAGAAAGAAAAAAAAAGAAACCGTAAAGTAAAGCTAAATGGTAATTTTAGAATAAAAAATACAGTAAATTTAATTGATACTTATGACAGAGATTCTATAGTAGAATGGATATGACAGATGGGAATAAAATCAATGACCTATAAGAAGAAGTTATTTATGAACATGCTCGTTAAAACCCATCCATGAAGGCCACCTTGCAAGCCATGTCATGTCTTCTCAGGGAGGTTACAGGAAATAGCAGGAAAACCCAGAGAACTGATCATGCTGCTGTCTGGAGGCCTTGGGTTCCTGGAGAGTCCTCCCTCTTTCCCCCAGTATTTTCTTTCAATCTGGTTATGCTGATAATTTCTTTTTTTTTGTCTTTCGAGCAGGGTCTCCTGCAGTCCCAGCTTGTCCTGGAACTCACTCTGATAGACCAGGCTGGCCTTAACTCACCAAAGAATCCGCCTGCCTCTCCTCACCAAGTGCTATGGATTAAAGGGTTGCGCCACCCCACGCCCGGCTCGCCCCTGATCCCCCTAACTTTCTACCCCAACGTATCTTAGTTATACTAAGTGAAACTGGAGGGAAAGTCAGTCTACATCAACTTCTGTAACAAACTTGTTTGTGTCACCTATTGTTTGAATTTTATTTTTTTTTCTCCATGTGTTCTATCTATAGCTTCATCCTAGGAACATTTTATTTCAAGGAAACCTTCATGACTTCTGAGATTTTAATATGGTTTGCCTCCTCTGACGCTACCCACTGGGACACTGTGTTTGAATAAGCCAATTAGTGCTAAACGAAAAAAAAAATTCATATAGACTGAGATGCTTAAAATCTATGACTATATGTGGCTGCATATATGCATATTTTGGATGGATGCATATTGGCAAGGATGACGAACACAACAACAAACACAACAAGGACTGGTTCAAGACTTGACTGAAACGGTGAACTCTTGCTCTAAATAGCAAACTTCTTTAATAAGAATTATGAAGAGGACTGAGAAAAAGTTGAAAAATATGTTGGCAGAAATGCATGAGCTCTGGTGGGGTGGGGGGCAGGAGGGGGCCACAGGTCTAGATTTGATTTGAAATTTTGTATGAAATGCAGAAAGCTTCAATAAAAATTGGCTTTGAAAAAAAAAGAACTTAGCTGCTGATAGAGCACCTAAATGACGCCTAGCGGTTAAGAGCATCGACGCTCTTGCAGAGGACCCGGGTTCGATCCCCAGCACCCACATGGCGGCTAAGAACCGTCTGTAACTCCAATTCCAGGAGAACTCCAGTTCCAGGGGAATCCGAGACCCTCTTCTGACCTCCGCGGCATTGCACGACACGGGTGCACAGACCTGCATGCAGACAGTACATTCATACACATACAAAAATAAAAAAAATAAAAAAAATAAAAGAAAAAAAAAAAGAAAATATAACTCTATGATGGAAGGACTTCCTCTAGATCACACATGAACAACAAAATGCCTCATGGAAAGGGTAGAACGGTTGAGATCCACAAATGAATGAATGACTAAATAACTGAACAAGAATTGGTGTATGTGTGTGCATAAGTTCTGAGAGAACACACCTGTCTCAATCATCTCACTTTTTTTCTCTATAAGTAAATAAAGAAATCATTTTACCTAACAGTTTCTCATTTAGACATTGTTGCAAGTACCTGATTAGCATCATCTGACAAGTTATCAAATAAATTCTTTTCATCATCATTAGCTATCATTTGAATGCAGAAAATAACATGTTTCAGAACAGTGAAATATTACAGACTTCACTTGAATATGTAAATACATGTGGACAGTGTAGACATTCACACCACAGCCAGCTTTTGTCACACCAGGATAGCAACACAGGCCACCTAATGCACCATTCTGAATGATGAGATATCTCCCAAATGTTAGTATTAGATACAAATTTTACCATCCTTTGAGTACCAAAGTCTAAGCTGCAGATTTCTGAGATCTGTGAACACTGGCTAACATTTCATTTGTTGTTGTAAACAGTAGATTGTTATTTGTTTTGTTTTGTTTTCAGTATTGGGAGTTGAATCTAGATGTTTGTGGACATTGGGAAATTACTCTGCATGAGTCACATTCTCAGTTCTACTGTTGTGAATAAAAATTTTTAGAAATATTTGATGGCTTTGATAAAGTTAACAATACGGCATTATAGTGACTATGTAGCTTACCATTTCAGTTACCTATGAATACTCATATAAAACCTCAAGGAACTGTGATACCATTTTCTAGGTACGTCTGAGTGAAGGTGGATGACAAAAAAAAAAAAAAAAAGGTTGCTCAACTTGACTTTCTTATGCATAGCTCATATTGTTTCAGTGTCATTTGTATCTAACATTTTATTTGGAAGTTCAGATTACTTGAAATTTGCTGGTCCATAGCAACTGTTTCATATTGATTTATTCAAAACCTTGCTACCAAGATTTTCATGTGAAAATAATTGGCTTAACCACAAATAAAGGAAAAGACAATTAAAAATATATTTAACCTGAAAAATGTGGAGGATGTCTGGCTTAGGAGGTAGACTTCATATCTGTTTATTTCCTCTCCTACTTCTTTTTTTTATTTTATTTATCCTTTATGTGTATGAATGTACTGTCTGCATGCAGGTCTGTGCACCCATGTCATGCAATGCCGCGGAGGTCAGAAGAGGGCGTCTGATTCTCCTGGAACTGGAGTTAAAGACGGTTCTCAGCCACCATGTGGGTGCTGGGGATCGAACCCAGGTCCTCTGCAAGAGCAGTTGGTACTCTTAACTGCTAGGTCATCTCTCCAGCCCCTTCCTCTCCTACTTCTACTGCTCTTATTTCTTGTCCTCTTCTTCCCTCCTCTACCCTCCTGATTTCTTAACTTTATGTTTTCAAGTCTATCCCTAACTACATATTTTGCTTAGTAGATGTATTTTCAAAGTTAAAATTAACACAAAAGTTCAGTTTGTATTATTACCTAGAACTCCCTGAATTTGATATTCCCTGGATCTCAGTTTGAAGTGTCCAACATCTGACCTTTTATTGCTTAAAAATACTTGGTCTCAAATTGACCTTTTATTGCTTAAAAATACTTGGTCTCAAATTGAGCACCTGTACTTAATCCAGTTATTCAGAAGTGACATTTTGAAAGAAGTTTTATCATTGCATAAATATAACAGCTCTAATCTGATCTGATGTGACCCAGAGAAGTGTGCCAATATAATGTGAAAATATTTTACAGGAGGTTTGGGGTTAGTATATACAAAGTATATACTGAAAAGGTATTTGAAGAAGCTGTCATTCCTGAACTGGTTTCTGAATGATGTCCCATCTCCAGAGCTCCGAGAGCTTCTGGTTTGCTGCATTATCTGATTCATCCCCCTTACACAGTAATCAAATGAAAGATTAAAAACATATTTTAAGATGGCAAAGGCTTTAAAATACAATTTTACGATAAAAAATCTCTATGGGAAATGTGCATGACATGTTGTATAATAAATCATTGATTAATATTGTCATTAGAGACAGTATTAATGATAATCATAATTTATTTTATACTTCAGATGGATCTCATATCATCTCATTATAACAAATAATTATTATTTCTGCAGCCACTTTATTTCATCATAGGCTAAAAGTCATATCTATTTCGCATAGTACATGTAGAATAAATCTTGATAATTATTTTATCCTTTATCATAAAAAGAAATGGGGGCTGGAAAGATGGCTCAGTGGTTAAGAGCACTGGCTGCTCTTGCAGAAGACTGGGGTTCAGTTTCCAGGACGCACATGGCAGTTAACAAACATCTATATCTCCAGTTCCAGGGGATCTGACACCTTCTTCTGGCCTCCATGGACATTGAACAACATGGGTTCACTTACATACATGCAGGCAAAACATACTCGTGCATATAAAACAAAGTAAATAATTTTTAAAGAAGAAATACTGTCAGGCAGGGTGGCACACACCTTTATTCTGAGTACTTGGGAGGCCAAGGTTGGTAGATCTCTGTGGGATTGAGGGCAGCCTGGTCTATGTAGTAAATTCCAGGCCAGCTGGGGCTATGGGGACACCCTGCCTAAAAAGAAAATTTACAAAAGAAGAAGTAAGACCCAAAGAAGATAATTTAAATAACATTATCAATATTTATAATTTTATATTATATGATATGCTAAAATTAATTTGTCCGTGGATGACAATAAGGTTTATCATATATCCTTATGGTGCTGACTGCTGCTCAGTGTTGTAGTATTGTGTCTGGTCAGGACATTTTACTATTCTGAAACTAGGGCTTCATGAGATGGATGAGTACTGTATGTTTTAGCTCCATGACTTCATGATAAGGAAAAGTTAACACTACAGGCATTCGGGTCCCATGTTATCAAGTAGATTAACTTTTCTTTTAGAGGATGGGCCATTTTCAGAGTTCAGAAGATCTCAAAAGGTATAGTATCTCAGACTACCAACTCACACAGCATTCTTTCTTTTTACTTTATTAATTTTTTTTTGTTCTTTTTGAGACAGAGTCTCCCTGTAGCCCCAGCTGTCCTGGAACATGCTCTGTAGACCACGCTGGCCTTGAACTCACAAAGATCCGCCCACCTCTGCCTACCGAGTGCTAAGATTAAAGGTGTGCACCACTACGCCCAGCTTACTTTGTTATTTTTAATCACATAAGGAATAAATGTATGTGGCAGATGAAGTCACTAATGATCCCAACATCCAAGAGAGCCACTTCTTAAATTTTCATATATAATTGTCAAAGACCTTCTCTCTCCTCTTCACCAGCAGTAGACTAAAGAGATGCAATACTTGACTTTAAAATGGGATAATGATAATTGTTTTTTTCTTAATTTTCCTTTTTTAAATATACATTTGTCAACATAAAATTTGCCCACAAATTAATGAATACATAAAATAAGGTACTAGATCTCAAGAAGTTTTTTATTGAATGTTTGTGTATTTCATACATAGCATCTTAATCATCTTTATACCCCCTTCTCCACTGACACCCTCTCATAGCCCCCCACTGTATTTCATGCATTCTGTCATTTATATTAAGGCTTATTGAGTAAGGTTAGTGTCCACTGTCATCCTCAGTGCACTGGGGTCTAGTCAGCCTATCTAAAGAAGTTCAGCTCTTCCCCACAATAGTAATCAGCTGCCCAATCGTTCTTCAGGTAAGATTGGGGCTTACTGGCCATTTTCTTTGCTTTTTTTTTTTAGATTTTCATTTTTTTTTATTGATGCTTTGTGTATTTCATACAGCATTTTCCAATTCAGTTCAGGCATATTTCCCTTTCCCTTCCCCCACCACACTCCAGCCCATCCCAGATCATGCCTTCTGCCATAACTTTCCTGCATCTTTCTCTTTTTTTTCATTTTTTTTAACAATAAGAGGTAATTTATGAATACAAGCATCCTTCATGTAAATCCAATTTGCAAGCAGTTGTGCCCAAACCCACACAGCTCATGGGTTACACTATCCAGCGGTGGGGGGGGG
>VZQC01001095.1:115631-150358 GCA_009823505.1 Rhizomys pruinosus | reverse complement strand
GGATTGTTGTTCCTCTCTTTTGTCCTTTGATTTGCTTCAAGTTTTTTATGAATAGTTGGCTTCTTCAGACATCGTACTCACTCATCTTGTTTATAAATGGAATTTTTCTCTCTCCAACTATAGTCAACAGTTTTGCTGGATAAAGTATTCATGAGTGGCATCCATTAGTCCTTTAACAATTGGAATGCTTGCTTCATGTTCTTCTTGCTTTCTTCGGTTTGAGGAGAGAAGTCAGTTGTAATTTTCTGATGGGTTTCCTTGTTATGTGACTTGTTTTTTCCTTTGTAGCCTTCAATAATTTGTCTTTATTTTAGGCATCTAGCATTTTTTAAACTATGATATGAGTGGTGGGGTAGTTTCTTTCTGCTCTTTCTATTTGGATCCTAATGTGTTTCTGTATTATATGGCCTTGTCTATTTAGGTTTGCGGAAATTTTTCATCTATGCTATTCTGTTGAAGAATCCTGATCTAATACTTATTTTCTTGAGATTCTTCTTCTTCCTATTCCTATGATGCAGAGGTTTGATTCTCTTCAGTCTAGTTCACATATTTCCTGATTGTTGCACTTTTGTGTATTCTTAAAATTTTCTTCATCAAATCTTTATTTGAGTTTTTAGTTGCTCTGTGTTATCTTCCAGATCTGATATTCTTTGTTCTGCTTCCTCTATTCTACTTCTGAGGCTTTTTCCTTTCCTTTCTTCTTGATTGGATGTGTGCTCTAATTCCTTTTTCATTTCATCCTGTGTTTTCTTTAGTATTTCCATTTCCTTTTTGAGCTTCTCAATCTCTTCTTGGTGCTCCTTACTTCGTTGGTTGGCTTCCTTTTTCAGTGTTTCTACTTCCTTTTGGAGTTTGTTTTATTCTCCCTCTAGTTCTTTCTGGAGTTTGTCAATCTGTTCCTTTAGTTCTTTCTGAAGTTTGTCATTGTATTCCTCTAGGTCCTTTTTTAGTTTTTCATTCTCTCTCTTTAGTTCTATAAATTCTTCTTTATTTTCTTTAATTTCTTTGCATAGGTCTGCAATTATTCGTCTAAGATCTGTTCCCTACCAGGGGATCCCATTGTAGCTATCTCTTACAGGTTTGGTAGAGCCTGGTGTGGGATTATCCTGTGCCTTTCCCATGTTGTCCCTTCATCGTTTCCCTGGCATGTGGGCTTCCCTTTTGTGGTTCAGATCACAAATGCCTTTTCACTCTGTTAGCGGATGGTTTCGCTTTCCTCCTTCATATGCTTTTTTTTTCCCTTTCCTCCTCCTTGTTTATGGAGTACTGACTTGTCTAGGTTTCAGGCTTTCAATTTTGTTCATATAGTGGATATTGGAAGCCTAAGTCACTCTTCTCTTCTTGTTCTAAAGGTTCTGCCTGAGTGACTTCCAGCCAGTCTGCACCTTACTGGGCATTTTCATGGTTCTATGCTGGGTTGTTGTCTGCTTGAGTTTGCGTGGGTCTGGTGTGTGCTGACACCATTACTTTAGGTTCATTGAGCAGCATTCGAGGAGCCTGTAAGATTCTGTTTCCATATTATCATGTACCTCCTCCCCTGTCCCTTATAATCTTTCTTCCCCCCTCTTCTGCAATGGTCTCTGAGCCCTAGGTTCATTGCCCTCTGTTTCATGAGGGAGCTTCATTGATAAGAGGTGACAGACACAACATATTCTCTCTACTCCTTGTTCTACTGTGTTCCATAAGTCTTAGTTGTGAGGGATAACTTCAAGAGAGATGTATGAATATATTTTTCATGACAACAAAACACATTGTTTCTCACTATCTGCTATATTTCCTACCCCACACATGGAATGGTTCATACCACAAAAAATAATAAAAAAAACATAAATTCAATAGAGGCAGCGAATAGACAAATGAATGAAAAAGTACCTTAAATTAGTAAGAGGCAAAGAAGTCTCCCTGGGCAGTGACTTCATTTGGGCATTGAAAGCTGGGTAGATTCAGAGGAGGGAAAAGGCAGACAGGGGTCTCCAGCAGAGAACCACAGAGAACAAAACACAAGAAGCAAACCAGCCCCTTGTGGATTATCTTTGCAGGCATTTGTGTCATACATATGCGCAAACTACAAGGCAACATTGGCTTACACTCAATTGCATGCATTGTTACAGGTTTACTAAGAAGAGTATATTCTGCTAGAATTTGAAAGCCATTAGTATTGATTTGGGATAGCATTTTATAATATTATTTGTATATTATTTGCAATATTTTTCAATTAACTTGCTGCCCAGAAGAACTACATAGTTAGGCAGCACCTCTACTGTCCATATTCAGAATAAAACTGAGGAAGGAGCAGCTGGAAACAGAAATTCTTAGCAAGGGGAAAAATAGTGTTCTCCTGAAATAACAGGGATTCCCAGCAGAGACTGGTCATGAAAACAGAATACATGATATAATGACTGAGCTGCACTACAGTGGGTCCCACACAGAATGCTGGAAAGGCCATAGGCTGCTGGCCTGAAGGAGAACGCAGTGAACTATGGAGAGGCTTGAATAACACATGCTGAGCCCAGCACTGGGTGCTGGAGCCTGCTGGGATACCAGCATGTCAGGTCTGGCTGCACTCTGACCATCTGCATTGGCAGGTGTTTTCCCTTTTCTGTTCCTCACTGTCCTCATATCTATAATTAGGAACTAAAACAACTTCATAAGTTTACGCAAAGATTGAATGAACTAAAGTTTATGCAGGACAATGGAGGTAAACACTCCATAAAGCTAGCAACTTTGACCAGTACATTATGTACATCATCTAAGCTGGATAGTTTTTAATATCAACTTGACACAACCCAGAGTCGCCTGTGAAGAGGCAACATCCATTGAGGAGCTCCCAAAATCAGATTGGCTTGTGGCCATATCTGTGGGGAATTTTCTTGATGCTGATTGTTGCAGGAGAGCCCAGCTTGTGGTGGGCGGCAGTACCATCCTGGGACAGGTGGGCCTGCACTTTTTATGAAAGCTAGCTCATAAATTAGATTTGCCCTAAAACTTTTCATTGTTGAAAAGATACATTGGGGTTTTAACAGGAGTGGAATAAAAGAGAGTAATGAGGTGGGGGTATGATAAAAAAATTATTATATTCTTGTATGAAATTGTCAAGGGATCAATAAAAGTATTCTATAAAACAAAAAAGGAAGGAAGGAAGGAAGGAAGGAAGGAAGCTGAGCAGAGAAGCAGGAAGCCAGCCAGTAACCCGCTTTCCTCCATGTTCCTGACTCTGCTCCAGCATGAGTTCCTGCCCTGACTTCCCTTGCTGATGGACTGTAACCCAGAAGTATAAGTCAAAGCCCTGCCTAAGTTGCTTTGGCCATATTTATCACAACAGAAAGCAAAACTAGTGTACTGTCTCAGCTATTCTTACAATCCATTAAAATTATTTTAAAATTACTATGTAACATTTGATAAATGACAGAACACATATGTACCTAGTGAAGGATTACAGAAGAAACAACTGTTAAAAAAATAATAAAAAAAGAAACAACTGTGAACTGACCATATAACATCAAAAACAAGATAGAAACTATGTCATTGAAAACCCTTGTGTGCCAGTACATATCCACTTAGGAAACCATATTGATTAAATAAAAAGTTTGATCACACCTTACATATAAAGTACAATCATTTTAAGAGTATAAGTTAATATAGTAAAAATGTCCATTTTACCCAAATTGATGTACATATTCAACACAATCCCAATCAAAATCCCTATGAGTTTCTTCACAGACTTGGGAAAAAAATCCTTTAATTCATATAGAAAAACAAAAGACCCTGAATAGCTAAAGCAACCCTGAGTGAAAAATGCAGTACAGGGGGGTTGTTCTACCAGACTTCAAGCTATATTACAGTAGTCATAAAGATAGCCTGGTACTGACACAAAAACAGACCCATTGACCAAAGGAACAAAATTGAAGGTCCAAACTTAAGCTCATACAATTTCAGCCATCTCATATTTGACAAAAGGGCAAAAAATCTCAATGGAAGAAGGATAGCATCTTCAGCAAATGGTGCTGGCAAAATTGGATCATAATTTGGGGAAGAACAAAATTAAACCCCTACCTCTCACCCTATACAAAAATCAATTCCAAGTGGATCAAAGGTCTCAACATGAAGCCTGAAACCTTGAAGGAGATAGAAGAAAAAGTTGGTAACAACCTACAAGACATAGGCATAGGAAAAGACTTTCTAAATCAGACAGCAGCTGCACAGGAAGTAAGGTCAACAGTTGACAAATGGGACCTCATAAAACTCAAAAGCTTCTGTACAGCAAAAGAAACAATCAAGGAGGTGAAGAGAAAACCTACAGAGTGGGAGCATATCTTTACCAGTGATGCATCTGACAGAACATTAATGTCAAGAATATATAAACTACTCAAAATCAAAGAAGTAAGAAAACAAATGACCTACTCAAAAGATGGACTAAAGAGCTGAACAGAGACTTCACCAGTGAGGAATTGAAGATGACTGAGAAACATCTTCAAAAGTGTTCAACATCATTAATAATTAAGGAAATGCAAATTAAAACCACTCTCAGATATCATCTCACTCCAATACGGCTAGCTAAGATCAAGAAAACAAAAGACAACAGATGCTGGAGAGGTTGTGAAGAAAGGGTATGTAAGCTTGTACAACCACTATGGAAAGCAGTGTGGCAAACCCTTAAAAGATTCGGAATGAGCCTACCACCTAACCCAGTCATACCACTCCTGGGTATATACCCCAAAGACTCATCCTACTGCAAAGATACATGCACATCCATGTTTATTGCAGCTCTCTTCACAATAGCAAAGAGCTGGAACCAACCCAAATGCCCCTCAACAGATGAGTAGATGACAAAAATGTGGTACATCTACACAATGGAGTACTATTCAGCGGTAAAGAAAGATGGCATTATGAACTTTGCAGGTAAATGGATGAAGCTTGAAGCCATTATGCTGAGTGAAGTAACACAGTCCCAGAAAGACAAATGGAGAATATTTTCCCTCATTTGTGGATGCTAACACCAAATCCCCCAGATGAAAGGCAAGCTGAATAACATTATTGTTGTATTTCTGTTTATCTGAAAGAAACTATGTTGTTATAATAAGAATCTCTCAATTGGCTCTAGAACCCATCCACCAATTATTTTCAGACTCTGTAATTACTGTATATGGGTGGAGAGTATGTATACATATTTTAGAGTAATATAAAATTAATGAAATCCTAAGCATAAAAAAGGAAGGCTGGGAGAAGATGAGGCAGTTATGGTAGAATGCATATCTGGGTGGGGTGGGGAATACATAATATATATACATATATAATATAATATATTATATATATATATATATATATATGATGTCTGCTACCCCAATACCAAAGTACAAAGTAACAAGAATGTAATCACACCCTAAAAAAGTAAAAAATAATGTTCTCATTCTAAGAAATTCCTTTGTTTCCCTTTAGAGTTAATATTTGTTATCCAGTGTATCCTATGTAACTGATTTGACCATTAATACATTCATTTCCCCATTTTATAAACCATATAAATTGAATCGTAATTTATGGTGCCTGGTTTCTTTCATTCACATTATATCTATAAATAGTTTATTTTATTGCTGTTATATAATATAGAGTATGCCACCACCAATGACAATTGGTTCTTCTAGGTAGGTACACTGACAGGGATTATGTGGATTAGTTTCATTGAGGTTGAAAACCATCCTCTACTATGAGTGATACAAATCCATGGGCTGGTGTCCTGGACTGAATAAAATAAAAAGAAAATGAGAAAGCAAGCTGAATACTAATATTCATCTCTCTCAGTTTCCAGAGGACAAACACAGCTGCCTCAAGCTCCTGCTACTGTAACTTCTCTTCTCTGAGAGTCTATACCCTCAAATTGTGAGGAAAAGTAAACCATTCATTGTTAAGTTGCTCTTCTCACATATTTTGTCAACACAATAAGCAAAGTAACTAATAGCAATGGTATATGTATATGTAAGGACAAAACTTGGAAGGAGACTTCATTTTTTGAAATTAAGGAAAGCTAAAAATGAAGTTATAAGAAAACAACTACCAGCTTTCCATGTGACTGATACTTCAGAGTTACCTTTGCTAACTAGATTTTTTGTTATTTTTGTTATTAAAACTTTATGAATGTGATTGGCCCATTTCACCTTTCCTGAAATCTCCTTTGCTTGCTCTATAAGGATGCAGATGAGAAAATGGAGAGAGGGGCTAACATGAGAGGCACTTATATGCTCATTTTGCGTATAGCCATACTTGCCTTTATATTGAACACTTAAAACAATCAGAGTTCAATGAGACAAAAATAGGTATTCTCCATAGTAAAGTAATAACATGGATGAAGAAGAATGCTTATATAACAAGCAATTACCTATAATTTAGTCTTACCTTAGACTACTGTTACATAAGTAGTAGTTCATTGATTTTTCTTTTTCTAATCCCTCTCCATGTCATACTTGAGTTATAGGACTTGGAGAAATCAAGCTGTGAGCTTCATCCCTACTGGCTACCTTCCATAATGCACAAAACAGAATTAATGTCTGGTACATGACCAAGAACCTGGGCTGGGTAGGTCGTAGGCTCTAAAGGAGAATCTACTTCTATTATTCTGCTAAATGGTCAAAGGTATTAAATTTCCACTGAAGTATTTATCTTTATACCCATAGACTAGTCCATCTCTTAGCCCTCATCAGAGAAGTTTCTTTTTGCAGTAGATGACAATTATTACAGAGACTTACAACTAGTCAGTGTGATGAGAATAAGAGATTACAGAGTATAGTGACATCTACACCACAGCTCTTCCTCTCATAAGACTCATGGTTCATTATAGAAGACAGAACATAATGATTGTAAGAGACAGAGGTAATGGATAACTGCAGGGAAACATTATTCTCCAGACTTTACAAGGTCATTCCACACAGTGCACAGTGGGAGTGACCACATGCACAAGGCATAAATGAGATCAAGCCAGCTAAAATTGCACCTCAGATCTGGAAGGGGCTCATGAAATCCCATTGAAGATGAGGAGCTATTGGCAATGGAAGGTTGCTGGAGGAGGGAGAGCTGGTTTTCTTCAGGCATTTGGACTGTGATAGGCTGCTCATGCCACAGCAGAAGGCCTTATGCCCATGGGCATACTATCAGTATTAAGGGATCTCAGTGAATTTAAAGGCAGAGTACCTGAAATTAGGAGGAAAAAGGTCCAGAGGGAATATAAGAAGAATTAGATGCAAGGAAGTAGGAGGTGAATTTGATCATGATTATATGCATAAATTAAATTCTCAAATAGGAAAAAAAGAATGCAGTTAATAAAAGCACTGAAAGATTTTATTTTAAAGGTTATTATTCATAAACTTCATAATAATATTAGGTAAATTAAATGCTCATAAGTATAATTTCACTAATCTGCTTATCCAATAAATACTTTGTATCTTGTTTTAACAAACATCAGAAATTGTTATATTAGGGCTGAAGAGATGAGTTAGTGTTTAAGAGCACATACTTGCTCTTTGAGAAGACCCAAGTCCAATTGACAACATCCCCATTGGTGGTTCACAACTACCTATAACTCCATTCAGGATACAACCAAAAAGGAGAACCATAGACCCATCTCCCTAATGAACACAGATGCCAAAATTCTAAGCAGGATACTGGCAAATCACATACAGACCCACATCAAGAAGATCATCCATCATGACCAAGTTGGATTCATACCAGAGATGCAGGGATGGTTCAACATATGAAAATCAATAAATATCATCAAGCATGTAAATGGACTGAAAGAAAAAAAACCACACATCATTCAATTGGACAAGAAAAATGCCTTTGACAAAATCCAGCATCCCTTCATGCTTAAAGACCTAGAGGGAATGCATTGAAGGATCTATTCCTCAATGTATCAAAGCATATACAGGAAACCCATAGCCAGTATCATCCTAAAAGGGAAATGCAGAAGCATTACTTTTAAAGGTAGGAACACAGCAAGACTGCCCCTGTCACCACTCCTCTTCAATATAGTGCTTGGAACACTTGCCTAGGGCAATAAGCAAGAAAAGGAAATTAAAGGAGTACTCATTGGAAAGGAAGTCAAGCTATCCCTTTTTGCTGAGGATATGATTGATTTATAAGGATGCTAAAAACTCCAACAGGAAAAAACTCCTAGAATGATAATAGTTCAGTAAATTGAGGATTAACAAAATTAACCTAGAAAAATCAAGTAGCCTTTCCTTCACCAACAACAAGCAACTGAAGAGGAATTCAAGGAGACCTTCCCACTCACAATAGCCTCAAAAAATAAAATAACTAGGAATAACCTAACCAAAGACACCAAAGGATCTCTACAACAAAAATTTTAAACCCTTAAAGAAAGAAAATTAAGAAGACATCAGAAGATGGAAAAACATCCCATGCTCCTGGCATTGGGAATTTGGAAAACTTAATATAGTAAAAATGTCCATTCTACCAAACTCTTGTATAGACTTAATTCAATCCCCAATTAAAATCCCCAAGAGTTCTTCACAGGCTTGGAAAAGAAAGTCCCTAATTTCATTTAGAAAAAACAAAAGACACCAAGTAACACAAAACAACCTGAGTGAAAAGAGCCCATAGGGGGGGGGGGGGGCCTCTATACCAGACTTTCAAACTATATACAGAGCATAGTCATAAAAAACAGCTTGGTACTGGCACAAAAACAGACCTTTTGACCAATGGAACAAAACTGAAGATCCAAATTGAGCCCATAAATTTCAGCCATCTCATATTTGACAAGGGCGCCAAGAAGCACAATAGAGAAAAGACAGCATCTTCAGCAAGTGGTGTTGGCAAAACTGGATCACCACTGTGGAAGAATGAAATTAACTCCTACCTCTTGCCCTGTACAAAACTCAACTCCAGATGGGATTAAAGACCTCAATGTGAAACCCCAAACTCTGAAGTGATAAAAAAAAGTTGTCTACAAAAGACCAAATAAAAATATTATTACATTAGTAAGTATCAGGCTGTGTTAACTTGCCTTCTGGATGCTTAATGACCATACTTAATTCCCATACCACTTTGGCTGAGGGTATTAAGGATTAGCTTTTGTTCCTACTCTCAGAGTGGTCAACTAAATCCCAGGGGACTATGCCTATTGGACCTCTTGAAATGTCCTGCAATTGTGAGCACAGTCTTCCTCTAGAGGGATCTTGAGATCCACTAATGGGACTTCAGCAGTGTCCAGTCTAGAAAGAGGAACAGTCTGCTCCGCTTCAAAAGGAAGAGCTGCTTTAGCAAGAACTGATGTCTTCAAGTGGATGGACTGGTAATGAAAAGCAACAAGTAGCCAGGGGCTCCCTCCACCCCCCCAAAAAAAATTTGGGTGACCCCTGAGGACCAGATCCTCAACTGACCTGAGAAAACAAAAAACCTGGTTAATCTGGGCTAACTGTGTGGCCTTAGGAATCCAAAAGGAAGTATAACCAGAAATTAATAATTAGTAAGGTGTGAGAATTGTACTTCAGGTTAAAACTGAGATCTTATTATAAAAAGCAAAACCAAAAAAACCAAAAAAAAAAAAAAAAAAAAAGCACAGTTGTTTTGCCTGTCTTACTGGCAAAGTGAAGCTACCCTGTGGCTGCCACTGCTTTTGCCATCCTTCAAAGACATGAAACACAGTTTTCAACCTTCCAATATGGACTGAAGACTCATGTCTCTCCAAGAATCATCCAAAACTTCAGTGCCAGATGGAGACTGCTGAGACATCCAGCTTGTGGACTGAGCTACTACTGGGGTTTCAGCCTCTTCAGAGTATAGACTGCCATTGTTGGACTACCCAGGCTGTATCACGGAGACCAGTACAGGAAGATCAAGACAGGACACAGTGCTTATGGGACCTCATGGGAAGGGAAGATCCCAGTGTGGAACACAAGGGCAGAACTGATGGTTGTTTGGGCTTTCCAAGGAGGAGCCTTCAAACATGACATCTTTCAGCCTAATAAAGAAAAAAAATCAAAACAATTAAAACAACTTGTTGTTTCTTAACAGATCATAGTAGAATAAAACTAGAAAATAATAGCAAAAAGAAACTATATAAGTGCTTGGAGAATGAACAATATAAACTTGAATGATCAGTGTTTCACTAAAAAAATCACAGAAGAAAACAAACAGTTCTTAAAATTAAATTAAGATGAAACAACTTATCAGGACCAATGAAATACATCTAAAGTAGGTCTAAATGGCAAATATAGAGTTATGAGTGCTTATATTAAAAAATCAGAGAGTAGCCAGGTGTGGTGGTGCACTCTTTTAATCCCAGCACATGGGAGGAAGAGGCAGGCAGATCTCTTTGAGTTCAAGGCCAGCCTGATGTACATAGTGAGTTCCAGGACAGCTGGGGATAAAAGGAGACCCTGTCTCAAAAAGACCAAAAAAAATCAGAGACCTACTTATGCTTTTCAAAGTCTTAGAAACACAAGAATAAGGTAAACCCAAAAGCTGTAGATGGAAAGGAATAGTAAACAGGGGATTAAAATTGAAATGGAGAATAATAGAATAAATAAATCCAACAAAAGTTGTTTCTTTGAAAAGATAAACCTGTTTGACTATGAAAACTAATATAAGGGAAGAATACAAAATTTATAAAATTAGAGATGAAAATTGAATGCTCTCACAAATTCCATTGAAATTTAGAAGTTTAGTAGGGGATACTTTAGAAACTTATATTCCCAAACTATGGAAAATATAGACAAAATATATAACTTCCTAGATACTTGTTATTTCATTATAGTGATGAGACAAGTAACTAATTCTTCTAGGCAATACCCTAACAGAGATACCATAACAAATATGATAATATAGATTCACGACAATTAGTTATTGGTAATACATCAATGGATTTTTTTTTAAGGAAACCACTCAGACTGTGCTCTCTCCCTCTGACTCTGCTGGTAGCAGAGCAGAACAATCATCAATAGCAAGAGATCTGCTTTACAGCAACTCTCAAGCTAACTTCACGCTCAGGAGAAAACACTACAACTCCTCCTCGTGGTTTCTGGTACTCTACACGGTCAGAGAAACTTCTCTAGTAACAAGCTATAGAAATGATCCCTGAAAGTATAGTCCTTAATGGATGTTATACTACATGGCATAGGATCAGAAGAAAGAAAGTACAAATCTCTGCTTAATATATGTGTTTAAATGCATAAACAAGGTCTTAACAAAACTATGACACTAATGCTTAGCACTTACAATCCTCATTTCTACAAGTGATCATGCTGCCCTAGCTGCTATATATAGCAACCGTATTCTGATACTGATTTCATACTTTAACAGCACTAAGTAGGCACCTCAGCAGGTCTTGGTCCTTTGCCTGGAGGGGTGACTCACACATTCATTCCCGAAGGGTCTGAGCCATTTATCATCCTGCCATGACTTGATTGTTGTCATTTCCTGTTGATTTTAAACACAGGATATGGTAACAACAAAAGACACCATAAAGGATCTCCTGTACATCAGACATACTGTATCTTACCTTTATTGTGGAGAAGCAGTCTAATTTCCCCCAGGCAGTGTGGATCAATCACACTTGCTAACACTTGACCTCTTTTACTAGGCTGAAGTGGACAGGCAGAAGTCTTGGCTTCTTGTTCAATGGAATACTCATTGTGCCTCCTGGAAGGAGAGTATGATGTCAGGAAAACAAGAAGAAAAGATTTTGATAATAACTCACTAAGGGTGTTGAGTGATANACACAAAATTTATAAAATTAGAGATGAAAATTGAATGCTCTCACAAATTCCATTGAAATTTAGAAGTTTAGTAGGGGATACTTTAGAAACTTATATTCCCAAACTATGGAAAATATAGACAAAATATATAACTTCCTAGATACTTGTTATTTCATTATAGTGATGAGACAAGTAACTAATTCTTCTAGGCAATACCCTAACAGAGATACCATAACAAATATGATAATATAGATTCACGACAATTAGTTATTGGTAATACATCAATGGATTTTTTTTTAAGGAAACCACTCAGACTGTGCTCTCTCCCTCTGACTCTGCTGGTAGCAGAGCAGAACAATCATCAATAGCAAGAGATCTGCTTTACAGCAACTCTCAAGCTAACTTCACGCTCAGGAGAAAACACTACAACTCCTCCTCGTGGTTTCTGGTACTCTACACGGTCAGAGAAACTTCTCTAGTAACAAGCTATAGAAATGATCCCTGAAAGTATAGTCCTTAATGGATGTTATACTACATGGCATAGGATCAGAAGAAAGAAAGTACAAATCTCTGCTTAATATATGTGTTTAAATGCATAAACAAGGTCTTAACAAAACTATGACACTAATGCTTAGCACTTACAATCCTCATTTCTACAAGTGATCATGCTGCCCTAGCTGCTATATATAGCAACCATATTCTGATACTGATTTCATACTTTAACAGCACTAAGTAGGCACCTCAGCAGGTCTTGGTCCTTTGCCTGGAGGGGTGACTCACACATTCATTCCCGAAGGGTGTGAGCCATTTATCATCCTGCCATGACTTGATTGTTGTCATTTCCTGTTGATTTTAAACACAGGATATGGTAACAACAAAAGACACCATAAAGGATCTCCTGTACATCAGACATACTGTATCTTACCTTTATTGTGGAGAAGCAGTCTAATTTCCCCCAGGCAGTGTGGATCAATCACACTTGCTAACACTTGACCTCTTTTACTAGGCTGAAGTGGACAGGCAGAAGTCTTGGCTTCTTGTTCAATGGAATACTCATTGTGCCTCCTGGAAGGAGAGTATGATGTCAGGAAAACAAGAAGAAAAGATTTTGATAATAACTCACTAAGGGTGTTGAGTGATATAATTCTTATTCCTTCTTCTTGATTTCTGGTCTTGTGAGTCCTGATCACTGAAGAAACCATGTTTTGGATGCTGATTAGAGCATAGTCTCTGGCAGAGTACTGCTCAAGGACTCCAGGCTAGAGCCACCTAGTTGACACCATAACTATGTCTTTCAATTACAATGACACAATTCAATCAAGCTAGCTGCTTCAGTGGAGTAGGAAATGTGGTAAGAGCATTGAATTCCATGAACATAAGGCCAGTTACATATCTTTGGCTGTGAAGTGAGTTGATCAGAAGAAATGCTATGTGGAATAATACAGTGGTGGATAAGTCATTCTGCTAGTCCCTGGATAGTAGTTTGGCAGAAGCATTATGCACTGTAAAGGCAAATCTATATACAGAATAAGTATGTATTCTTGTGAAAAACAAAGAGCTGCCCTTTCCATGATAGAAGTGATCCAGTGTAGTCAACCCTCCCCCCCGCCAGGTTGCTCATTTAAAGTAATGGTGCCATTTGGGGGCCCATTCTAAGCCTCTGCTGCTGGCAGATTTGGCACTAAGCAGCAGCTATTGCCAAGTTACCCTGCGTGAGTGGAAATACATGTTAACTTACATCTCTGCCACCATAGTCACTTTTATTTTTCATGGACCCACTGGAAAATGACAGAGAAGGTCAGGGAAAGATGATGACCATTATCCACAAAATGAGTCATCTTTGACTATTGAAGTCTGCTGCAGTTAACTTTTGATGAACAGTTACATGAGAAACAAATATCTTTATATCTTTTGTCCATGTGGAGTGATCTATCCATACACTTCTTCATCAAATGTCTTTCTTATAGATTTTCTAATTATGTTCCTTTTAAGTCCTTGAACATCCAACAAAACCATTGGCTATCGCCCATGAATCAGTATATAATCACACATCAAGATGTTTTCCTTTCCAAACAAAAAGTACATGTGCATTGATCAAATTATGCTCATATTGAAGATTTAACCATTTCACTGTTCTTCAAGGTTGTCCTGGAAAGTGGGTGTATTAGTCAGTTTTCTTTTGCTGTTATAAAACCACCATGACCAAGGGAACTTATAGAAGGAAGAGTTTATTTGCGCTTACTATTGACGGTTCCAGGGAATTAGATTCCATTGTGGTGGGAGGCATGGTGGCCAGGGCTAGAGCAGAAAGCCAAGGTTCACATCTCGCAATGAGCACAGGAAGTCAAGAGAGAGAGAGAGAGAGAGAGAGAGAGAGAGAGAGAGAGAGAGAGACTGGAGACTGACAAGGCTTGTTAAACTCACTAAGCCTGCCCCCAGTGACATACTTCCTCCAGCATGGCCACACCTTCTAAGATCTCCCAAAATAGTGTCACCAACTGGGGTCAAAGTGTCTGAATACTTAAAGCCTATGGGGGACATTCTCACAAAAACCACCACAGTGGGTGTCCTGCTTTATCTGTCCACTTCAGTCTCATGCCTGCATAGAATGCAAAGCCATGTATAAACCAGGATCTATTCTTTTCTTCTTCAGTCAACTGATTATACTATACTCTCTATGAAGCCCTATTGTATTTTCATTCTTGGGGACATACTGGGCTGTAGCAAGAGTAGGAATCGTAGGCAATTGGGAAAGTTCTTCATGTAACTTACATTACCTTTAGGACATACTCAGGTCCAATAACATATACAACTTCCTTTTGTTAATGAATTGCTACTGTGTATGTCCAACTTATGGCTTTTTGAGACAGATAAACACCTACCTCATAGTAGGCAGCTCATATTGCATGGTAAATTGGTGGGCCATCATCAAGCATTTTAATTTCCACTGAGGCCCAATAACAGACCAAGAGCTATTGGTCAAAAGGAAAATAGTTGTTTGCAGATTATGGCAGGGCTTTTCTTCATAATCCCTAGGATGTCCAATGTGATTCATCTATGGAGGACTATCATAGGTTCCAACAGAATCTCCATCTACATTTGCCTCAAGAACTACTGGGCCTGCTGCTAGCTTATCTGGCCTATGGGTCAGTGTAACCTGTATAGCAGCCTTGACCTTTTGAAGAACTTATATTTCAAAACTAGGAGATTTTTAAATCACTAGGTATGTAGTGTGCTGGTTTGAAATGCCCCCCTTGAGCACAAGTATTTTAACAGTTGGTTCCAGTTAGTGATGCTATTTGGGGAGATCATGGGCTCTTAGGAGGTGTAGCCTTGCTGGAGGAAGTGTATCTTAGGGGGTAGTTTTGAGAAGTCATAGTCTCACCCCACTTCCAGTTTGCTTTCTGCTTTATGTTTGTGGATGGAGATGTGAGCTCTCAGCTTTCTGCTCCGGTGCCATGCCATGCCTTCTCCACCATTACAAACCCACCCCACACATTCTGGAACCATAAGCATAAACAAACTCTTCTTTCTTAAGTTCCTTTGGTCATGGTATTTTATCACAGTAAGAGAAAAGTAACTCAAGAATATAGGCTAGAATAAGACACACAGTGAGGAACATTCTGCCTAAAAATACAAATAGGCCCATTAAACATTGTGATTCTTTATGTTAAAAGGGACCAGGTTCAACAACTCATCCCTATCTTAGAAGGAATATCTGTTTATTGCACTCCTTGAAATTTTACTTCTACAAGGGGTAGAAGGCCCTTGAATTTAGTTGAGATGTATTCCATATCTTCTAATGCACATATATTTTATCAGCAAGTTCAGAGTGGGTCCAACTCCTGCTTACTTTGTCCAGTCAGCATAATGCCATGAATACAATGGATCAGTGTAATACCTTCTGGAAGAGACAGGTCATCAAGATCTTTGGAAGCTGAGTTAAAGGCATAGGGCTGGAAAATTTAAGTGCTCAAGGTAGAATAGTAAATGTATACTGTTCGTCTTGCCAGATGAAAGCAAATTGCTTCTGGTAATCTTTATGGACAAGAATTGAGAAAGAACAAAGAAAAATTTATAAGATTAATAGTCACATCTCAGATGCCAGATGCATTTATCTGTTTAAGTGAAGAAGCCTTATCTAGTACACAGCTTTAATTAGAGTCGCCACTTGATTAAGTCTGTGATAATCAACTGTCATTCTCCATGATCCACCTGTGTTTTGCATAGGTTAAATAGGACAGTTAAAGTGAAACATGGTGAGAAACACAGTCCCCAAATCTTTCAAGTCCTTCATGGTGGCTCTGTCTGTAGCGTCACTCTTTTCCTTGGTAGATGCAATCAATTTGGCATTTCAAAACTTCAATTTCCCTCATCCCAAAGGTCAGTGGAGCCACTCTGCCAACTTTTGAGTATATCTATCCCAATTATGGATTTGGGAACTGGAGAAACAATCACAGGATGAGTTTAGAGACCCATAAACATACCATGAGTTGGACTTTGGCCAGAATTTCATTGATTGCCTGATCTCTATAAGCCAGGACATTTAACTGGGGGTGGGGGGTACAGTGCCAGTTCCTAACCAGTGTCTAGTAGCCCCAGAAAATTGAGATTATTTCCTTTTCTCCAGTATACATTTACCATACTTTGTAACTAAAGAGATCCAGGTAGATCAATTGTATCTAAGTTATCTGAGTGAACAGTTGCAGCTACCACTGTAAGGTAGTAAAGAACAAGGACAGCACTCTGGCTGAAACCATCTTGGAAAGAAAAGATTTATTTCAGCTTACAATCACCGAGGAAGTCAGAGTAGGAAGTCATGGCAGGGACCTCAGGGCAGGAAGTGAGCAGAGACCACAGAAGGATACTGCTTACTGACTTCTCTGGCTTGTGCTCAGTCTGCTTTCTTTTTCTTAAAATTTGTATTGAACTTTTGTGCATTTCGTACAATATTCCTCACTCCAATTTAGACCCATTGCCCCTTCCGTGCTTCCCATCCTGCCAGAGCTCGTACATTCTGCCATGCATGTCTTGCATCTTGTTCTCAGTCTATTTTGTTTTTTAATGCAGAAGTTTACTGTTTTGAACAGAAATTTACTATTTCAGTCAGTTCTTTGAACAAGTCTTCTTTGTTGTTGTTCCCTTTAATTTTATATTGCTCCAAATATGCATATATATACTCCACATATATACCAAAATTACAAAGTCTGAAAATAAACTGTAGGATAATTCCAACAATGTTTTCTTCTACCATTTCCAGAGTTTCAGGTTTCACACTGATGTCTTTGATCCATTTGTAGTTGATTTTGGTACAGGGTGAAAGGTAGGGGTTTACTTTTATTCTTCTACAAGTGGTGATCCAATTTTGCCAACGTCATTTTCTGAAGATGCTGTCTATTCTTCATTGAGTCTTCTTGGTCCCTTTGTCAAATATGAGGTGGCTGAAATTGCATGTGCTCAAGTTTGGATCTTTAATGTTGTTCTATTGATCTATGGGTCTGTTTTTGTGCTAATATAAGCCTGTTTCTATGTCTATAGTCCTACAATATAGTTTGAAGTATGGTATAGTAATCCCCCTGTGTTGCTCTTTTTGCTCAGGGTTGCTTTGGTTATCTGGGACCTTTTGTTTTTCCATATGAATTTTAGGATTGTTTTTTCTAAGTCTGTGAAGAAGCTCATGAGGATTTTAATTGGTATTGCATTGAATTTGTATATTCCTTTTGGTAGGTCATTTTTATTGTATTACTTTTTCCAATCCATGAGCATGAGAGGTCAGCCAACAACTTTAAGGGGAAAAATTAGAACCATTCCCCTTAAAGTTAGGAGCCCAGTAAGGTTGTCCCCTATCTTCACTCCTTTTAATATAGGACTTGAAACACTTGCTAGAGCAATAATACAAGAAAATGAAATTAAAAGAGTATTAATTGGAAAAGAGGAGATCAAACTATCCTTTTTCTTTTTTTTTTCTTTTTTTTTTTTGCAGATGACATGATAGTTTACCTAAGGGATGCCAAGAAACTCCACCAGAAAACTCTTAGAAATGATTAAGAGTTTCAATAAGTGCCAGGATAAAAATTAACCTAGAAAAATCGGTAGCCTTTCTTTATATCAACAACAAGCAACTGGAGAAAGAATACAAGGAGACTTTCCCATTTGCAATAACCTAAAAAAATATCTCAGAGCAAGACTCCTCTGTCAGCACCAGCTACACCTCACCTGCCTGGAAATACTGTGCAGCAGTGGCAGCCATAAGCCTGTATATCCCGAATCTAATTGGCTATTAGCTCTCTCCTTGGAGGAATAACCCATGGCTGATGCCACAAGCTTACATCCTATAGTGGTTAGGAAATGTTATAAGCCAGAGTAAAACCCTGTCATATTTTACATAAAAAACATAATTCATGTATTAACATACCATACAAACATCTGTGTCTATACCAAAGTAAACTACCTTAACAATTAGTACTGTTTAAATACCTATATATCTAATTGCTTGTGCTTCATTAGTAGGATTGAAAGGTTATTCATGGACAAACTGTCAGTCCATGAAAGGAAAGAGCCAGAATTGACCAGAGTCCAAGACAACAGCTCCAGAGAAAGTAGACTGTTTTGCTTCTCACCCACCTGTACCCCTTTTCTAAGCCTAGGGAACAATCTGCGGAAGAGGGGGCATGATAGAATGTAAGGGCTGTGATTGGGGTGAATGATGAAACTACAGCAATATAGTCTGGACACTCATCTGATCAACTTGATTGAACATACAAGCCTCCCCAGCTTGATGGTGGGACCCATGGGCTGTGTGGGTTTGGGCACAGCTGCTTGCAAGTTGGTTTTACATGAAGGATGCTTGTACTCATAAATTATTACTTATTGTTAAAAAATGAAAAAAAATAAAGAAGTAATAAAAAAAATCTCAGAACAAAGCTGACCAAAGACACTAAAGAACTCTACAATGAAAATTTTAAGTTCAGCCTGTTTTTTTTACATAAACCAGTACCACATCCAGGGATTGTATGGCCCACAGTGGGCTGTGCCCACTACATCAGCAATCATTACATGCTCTCAGACATGCCCACAGATCAGTCCAATAAAAGAAATTCCTCATGTGAAGTTCCTTGTTCCTAGGTATGTCAAGCTGTCAAGTGTAGCCAACCATGATATGTCAGCCCTTGTCAGCCTTGACACACAAACATATTACTTTAAATATTTTATTTATCATTTTTACTTTATGTGGATGAGTGTATTGCCTGAATGTATATAAGTGCACCCATGTATTGCAGTGCCCACAGAAGTCAGAAGAGGATGTCATTTTCCCCTGGAACTGGAGTTAGGGATGGCTGTTAGCTGCTATGTGGGTGCTGGGAATCAAACTCAGGTCCTCTACAAGAGTAGCCATACTCTTAAATGTTGAGCCATCTCTCCAGCCACAAACATATTACTATAAACCATAACCTTTTCTTTTTTTCTCTGTTCCCAAGATCTTATTTTAATTTCAGTATATAAAACATAGTACAATTTTTAAAGTCTTAAAACCTTTAAACATTTTAAAAATCTAACATCTCTTTAAAAATCTTTAACCATGTCTTAACTGTGAGCTCCTATAAAATAAAAACGTTACATACTCTCTTATTTCAAAAGGGAATACCCAGGCACAATTCAGCAAACCCAAAGTCCAAGAATGTAGCTCAGTATCCAACATCTGGCACTCACTCATGATCTTCTGGGCTCCAAACACCTTGGGCAGCTCCACTTCTTCTTTTTTTTTTTTTTTTATCTTTGTATGTGTATGAATGTACTGTCTGCATGCAGGTCTGTTCACCCGTGTCGTGCAATGCTGCGGAGGCCAGAAGAGGGTCTCGTATTCCCCTGAAACTGGAGTTCTCCTGGAATTGGAGTTACAGATGGTTCTTAGCTGCCATGTGGGTGCTGGGGATCGAACCCGGGTCCTCTGCAAGAGCGTCGGTGCTCTTAACCGCTAGGCCATCTCTCCAGTCCCTCCACTTCTATGTCTCTACTATCCATAGTACATACAGCTCTATCACAGGCTCAGCCATGCTCCACTCCACACCTATCACTACCCTTTGTGGTTGTCACATGGTCCTGGCATCTCCACTATGCTGACATCTCTCCTGCAACTGAAGCTGTACCTTCACCAATGGTCTATTTTGGCCTCATACAGTGCCAAGCCTCAGCTTCTCTCCATAACCCCTTCAGAATTGTAGTTTTCATGCCACAAAACTCAGTACCACTTAGGAGACTCTTATACATCACCACATCCTTATCTCAGCTTGAGATGTTGCCTTACCTGCCCTCCCCCACCAGACCCTACCATCTGTATGCTGGACCTGAGGAAATACTTCCCAGAAGACTTAATCTCAGTCATGTTAGTCTCTTGCTGCTCACAGCTGATTTTTCATTCCCAGCTGACCAGTGTCCATTCCTCCAGCAAAACACAAAGGGCTTCACTTCTATGGATTATTAATTCAAAATATCACACAAATAACCCTGAGGGTTTGAGGGACTCCCAAACTTCCCTTTGAAACTCACAATCCGGGCCTTCATCGTCTGCATTTCTCCAAGATTCTAGCACAAAGTTCAAACACATCTCTAACCCTTTCAATAAACAAGGTGGTCAAGTTCATCATGACAAAACCCCACCCATCATAAAAAATTTCTGCCCTAGTTAGCTTTCTATTGCTGTGGGAAAACACTCAAAACTAGCTTGGGTCACAGTCCATCCATGAGGGAAGTCAGGACAGGAACCTGGGAGCAGTAACTGAAGCAGAGACCATGGAGGAATGCTATGTGCTGGCTTGCTTCTCTTATCTGTGCGCAGACTGCTTTCTTATATAACCCGTGACGATTTGGCTAGTGGTGGTACCATGTAGAGTGGGCTTTCACATTAGTCAACAACCAAGAAAATACCTCTTAGATATGCCCATGGGAAAATTCCCAAATTGAGGTTCCCTCTTCCCAGGTATGCCAAGTTGACAATTGAAGCTAATCATGACAGGGGTGGAGAAATGGGCCAGAACTTAAGACTGCTTGCTTCTTTTCAGAAAGATCTAATTTTGTTTTCCAGCACCCATACAAGGTAGTTCACAACTGCCTGTAACTCCAACTCCATGGGACTGGATACCCTCTTCTGGCTTTCGCATGAACCCATACACATGTAGCACATCCACATACACATAAATATAAATAAAAATAAATTTAAGAAAGTAAGCCTTTGCTAATTTTATGGGATTTTTTTCCACGATCATTCCATATCCCTAAAATCTATTTATATAAAGTCTCTTTTTTTTTCAAATTTTTTTTATTATTATTTATCTTTGTATGTGTATGAATGTACTGTCTGCATGCAGGTCTGTGCACCCGTGTCGTGCAATGCCGCGGAGGCCAGAAGAGGGTCTCGGATTCCCCTGGAACTGGAGTTCTCCTGGAATTGGAGTTACAGACGGTTCTTAGCTGCCATGTGGGTGCTGGGGATCGAACCCGGGTCCTCTGCAAGAGCGTCGGTGCTCTTAACCGCTAGGCCATCTCTCCAGTCCCTTATATAAAGTCTCTTTAATCTTTCTGCCATATGAATGAAAAAAACTCATTAAGATATTTATGGATGCAGTAGATCTTATATGAGTTACACTTTAAAATTAGTTTTTATTTTTAAATTATGTGTGTGAGTATGTGCACATGAGAGCAGGTGCCTGGGGAGACCAGAGGCCAGAGGCCTGGACTCCTCCAGAAGCTACAATTACAGGCAGTTGTGAGTCACTTGGCATTGGAGCTAGACTTTGGGTGCTCTGAAAGATTAGTATGTGCTTGTAACCCCAGAGCCATCTCTTTAGCCTCTCATGTTACACACTTTTTTTTTAATATCACCTCTTGGTTCCTACTTAGCCTTGAGTCTGGTTATAGGCTTAAAGACAGAGCTGGGCTGACACTGAGGGGGATCAGCATTGTTTGGCTTAGCATCTTCTTCAAAGAAACTCAATGCATATTCTGTAGACAATGGAGAATTAATTCCTTAAGGAAGAGATGACAGGAGTTAGGGGTGAGGCTGCATCCTCTGTGAAGGGTGTAGAGACCACTTCAAGTAAAAAAAAAATCCATCAGAATTTGAAAGTACAAAGTCCTCAGCCTCATCAGGACCCTTCCACACACTTCTCTGTTCCAAGTTACAGTAGCCCACTATTTTCCAGTCAGGATTCTCACTTAGTTGCCAATATCCTTAGAAGATGGGACGTAAACTTGAACTGTAAATAAGCCAGTTGTTTAAGCAAGCCTTGGGATAGATTTAGGGTGACTTTAGCCCGATGGCTGTTGGAAATAATATTCTAAGTTTCCACTTAGAAACTTCTAGATTTTTTATGTTTATATGGAGCTGGAAAAGTTAATCTCTGAGACTGTTCTACTTTAGTTAGAGACACTAGAAGCAACCAGCCGGCATCATTACATTCCTTTCTTTTCTATAAAAGTTCAAAGTTTTTTTAGAGCACCACTAAATTTCTTGCTCCTCACAAGAAGTGAATTAGGAGTACTGAATATTTTATCTTGTAAAGTTTTATAAATAGTTAATTCCATGGCTTTCCAGTACTCTCCACACTTCCAGGAGAGTCTTTAGGAGCCATGGGTTTTCTGGAGTTGGAGAGTCAGCACCAGATAGCACCAAGCCCACTAGAGAAATTTACTCTTAACAATTCTGTTCCTGTAAAACCACTTCTATTGGGCCAGGCACAGTGGCACATGCCTTTAATGGTGACACGGGAGGGAGGGGCAGGTGGATCACTATGAGAATAAGGCCAGCCTAGGATGATCTACATAGTGAGTTCTAGGCCAGTGGGTGTTACATAGTGAGACTCTGACTCAAAACCCCTCCCCAAATTTCTTCCCACAAAAATCCATTCCTGGTGCCCAAATATGTATTTATGCTGAAGTCTACTTAACTTTTAAGGAAGAACTAGCCTCAGTACTTCTTAAACTGTTCCACAAAATAGAAAGTGAAAGCACACTGTATTAGTCACTTTTCTGTTGCTGTGATAAAACCCCATGACCAAGGGAACTTATAAAAGGAAGAGTTTATTTGAGCTTACAATTGACGGTTCCAGGGAATCAGAGTCCATTGTGATGGGAACCATGGTGGCCAGGTCTGGAGCAGAAAGCTGAGGGTCACATCTCGCAATGAGCACAGGAAGCTGAGCGAGCGACTGGAGACCGCAAGGCTTGTTAAACTCACTAAGTCCACCCCCAATAACATACTTCCTCCAACACGGCCACATCTTCTAAGACCTCCAAGAACAGTGCCACCAACTGGAGACAAAATGTCTGAATACTTAAAGCCTATGGGGGACACTCATTCAAACCACCACACACACCAACACACCTGTTTTATCCTGATACTAAGTGGAACAGTTTAAGAAGTACTGAGGCTAGATTCATCTTATCGCAGAGATACATGCACAGCCATATTTATTTCAGCTTTCTTCACAATAGCAAGGAGCTGGAACCAACCCAAGTGCCCCTCAACTGACGAGTAGATAGAGATAATGTGGTACATCTACACAATGGAGTTCTATGCAGTGGTAAAGAAAGATGATATCATGAACTTCGCAAGTAAATGGATGGAGCTAGACAATATCTTGCCGAGTGAAGTAACAGAGTCCCATAAAAACAAACAATGAATGGTATCCTTCATCTGTGGATGCTAGCACCAACTACCTAATTGTATAGCAAACTGAGGAACGTCAATGTAATCTGAAAACAACTGTGATCTTATATTGTAGAATCCCTTAAAAAATAAACAGATAAAGAAAAAAAAAGATAGAGAAAACTATAAACTAATTTGCCTGATGATCATAGATGCAAATATTCTCAATAAAATGATTGAAAGTTGAATTTAAAATACATTAAGAAAATAGTACTTCATGGCTAAGTTGATTTCAACCAAGTGATGCTAGTTTGGTTTACCTTACTCTCCCAAAATACTATAACACAAATAGACACATAAATATTATGTGTAATAAAATATGTAAGGAGCAGAAATCACATGATAATCTCAGTATATCCCTCAAACCCTTTGATAATGTTCTTTCATGGTAAAAGCCTGGAGGGAACAAGAAATAGAAGGAACAAATCTCAACCTACTAAAGACTATCTATGACAAACCTGCACCCAATATTATACTAAATGGGGAAAAGAGAAATCAAGAACAAGACAAGCAAGCTCAGTCTCTAGGTTTTTATTAAATGTGGTACTTGAAGTCTTAACTACAGCAAAAAGTAAAGAGGAAAGAAAGTAAAAAGGAAATTAATAGTAAAGGAAGAGGTCAGATTATCCCTATCATGTTCCTGTGATATGATTCTGTATTTACATATCCCAAAGAATGTACCAGAGCACTCTTATTACTTACATATACTTTCAGCAAAGTAGCATGATATAAAATAAACATTAAAAGGTCAGTATCTTTCTTTAAACCAGTATTAAATTTACCAATAAAGGAATTATGCAAAAACCTCATTCATAATAGCTTAAAAACATCTAAGAATAAACCTAATTCACATAAGAAATTTTTAGATACTGAGGAAATTGAAGAACATACTAGAAAATGGAAAAATCTCCCATGCTTATATATTGAAGCAATTAATATTGAATGGTTGTGTAGACTGATATGTAGACACTGTATTGTGTTGAGATATGTTCCTCATGCTCCTTTACTATGAAAGGATGTTGAACTTCATCAAAGGCCTTATCTTCATCTAGTGAGAGGATCATATGATTCATGTGTATCAGTGTATTTGTTTGTTGTACTGCATCCATAAGGCAATCTACAAATTTAATGCAATCCTCACCAATATTTCAATGGCATTCTTCACAGAATTAGGAAAAAATCCCAAAAGACCTTGAAAAACCAAAGCAGAAAAAATCAATGCTGGTGGTATCATAATACCTCAAATTATACTACAGAGCTGTAATAAAACTATGTAGTGCTGATACAAAAAGAAATATGTTGACAAATAGAGTATAATATATGCCTCAGAAAAAAAATCTCACATAGATATAGGCACTAAACTTTTCAAAGCTGCAAGAACATATTTTGGAAACATAGACATCCTCTTCATGAAATTTTATGGGGTAAAACTGTATATCCATACATAGAAGAGCCTCTTGCAGTTCAGAAAATCAATTAAGAATAGATTAAAGTCTTTAATGAAATACCTGACACTTTTAACTTGCTAGAGGAAAACATAGGGGTAAGACTTTAAGATCTATGTATAAGCAAGGACTTACTTTTTGAAAAGGACTCTAATATAATAGCACAGGAATTAATTCGAGTATATTGGTAAGTAGGATTGTAAGAAAGTAAAAAGCTTTTGCATAGCAGGGGGAAAACTCAACCGAGTGACAATAGAGATTAATATGTATAATATATTAAGGACTAAAAAAAGTTACACACTGAAAGAAATCAAATAAAAACTCAAATAATGAATGAAATAGAATATTTTTCAAAAGGAAATATACAAATATCTATTAACTATTTCAAAAAGTGGTCAATGACATTAGCCATCAGGGAAATACACATTAGAACCAATTTGACATTTTGTTTCATCTCAGTTAGAATGGCAATCATCAAGTGAATAAATGACCACAAGGCTTGTAAGCATGCGTACAAAGAGGAACTCTTAGTCACAGCTGTGCAAACTCAAACTGGTTTAGCCACAATGGAATTTACTGTGAAAATTTCTCAAAAACTTAAAAATAGAGCCTCTATGTGACCCAACTGTAGCACTCCTGGATGCATACTCACATGGGCTAAGCCAACACTCTCCAGCTTTGTAAACATACTTGCAAATTCATAGCTTTTCTCTATTCACAAAAGTTAAGAAATGGAAACAGTCTGGATTTCTATCAAGAAATGAAAGAATAAAAATATTTGGTACATATACACAATGAAAAAATTTTCAAACAAAAGAAAAATGAAAACATGATGTTTTTCGAAAAATGTCTGGAACTGTATATCATTATGTCAAATAAAATAATCCAGACAGATATAACATGCTTATTCTTTTATTGTGCTAGAACTAAAATATTTCCTTCAAGAGCATACAACTAATCAAAATTAGTCTCTACCTCACAATAACACCACAGATGGGAAACCAGGCTTATGACATATTGGTCTTTGGAGAACAATCAAGTTCTAATATCTAGCAAGTCAACAAGATCCAAAGTTTTGTCATAAAGCAGGGTTCTTGCTAGCCACACTTGCATCTTCTCTCTGCTGGTGATGAGGGTTTTACTAATAACCTCTTGAACAGAAATGCACATAGAACCATCAACTCCAGTCAAAATGAAAGTTCCCACTCCATATGATGTGACAGTCACAGGAAAAAAATCAAATCCAGCTCAGTGCTCACAAAATAATTCAACTAAAATTAAAGAAATGAAACATTGGTCATCTATTTTGTCAAGGTTAGTCCTGGGCTTCATTTTTAGCCTCAGCATTTCAAATGAAATTCAAATCTTTTTATTTAGTGTTCATTTACTTTTTGGCAGAACAGTACTTGTTGTTTCTGAGAAAAAGGACCCAGAATGGTTCTTTAATGTCAAAGGCTGTTATAAAATAGCAGTTGATGAACTGAATGCAAATGAATGAAAAACACATGGTTTAACTTTGCATTAACATCCACATGGGTTTAATAATCAAGAAAAAAATGCTTGACAAATATTTTGAATTTTCATGAGTTAAAAGTTTTTAAAGTGCTTGAAGCTACTTTGAATCTGATAAGTGTCTGAAATTACTCATCCCTAACCAAAACAACCCAAATCAGTCTCGTGGATCAAGAATGGAGACATGAGCTTCATTCTCTCAAAACAAACGTCTACCAGACTTTGGAAACTAAAGGTAAAGTGAGTAACCATCATTTGGTGATTGGCCATCAATGAACCTGTTATTTTATTCATATCAGTTAACTCAAATTTTCTGACATTATTATGGGTTTACCTTCCCTTAGTTAAGCAGTTTTTAATAATATAGTCTCATCCACCTGAAATTGAAATAAAAATTGCCTCTACAGTTATTATGGGATTATAGAATCCTCAGTACTTTTTCAAACTTGTCCAGATGTTGCTCCATGAGTGACAAGCAAGTTATTCAAAATACCCTCCTTCAGTCTTTCTACGTGTACAAACAAGAAGGTAGGAATATATTTATCTTACCAACTTGGCAATCAACTCAGCTAGCAAAGTTCTTCATGCTGCATAATGATAGAAAATGGAGGAAACTGACACAGTGTGAAATAGCTCTACAATTGCTAATTAGTAGAAAGTTGACAAAAGTAATAAATAATCTTTTCCTATCAGCATGGTTCTAGAGCAGAGCGTTTTCCTCTGAGGGGCCTCCACCATCAGCATCCCGGCCTTCATTGACATCAGCGAGAAGGACCAGGCTACTGAGCTTCGTGCTTATTTGAAATCAAAAGGTGCTGAGATCTCAGAAGAGAACTCGTAAGGTGGGCTTCATGTAGATTTAGCTCAGATTATTGAAGCCATTGAAGCCTGTGATGTGTGTCTGAAGGAAGATTATAAAGACGTTGAAAGTGTGATGAACGGTGTGGTGTCCCTCCTCTTGATCCTGGAACGAGAGGAACAAGAAGCATTGATTGAAAGCCTATGTGAAAAGTTGGTCAAGTTTCAGGAAGGTGAATGCCCATCTCTAAGGCTGCAGTTGCTCAGCAACCTTTTCCATGGGATGGATAAGAATACTCATGTAAGGTACAGAGTGTACTGTAGCGTCATTAAAGTGGCGGCATCGTGTGGAGCGATCCAGTACGTCCCAACTGAGTTGGATCAAGTGAGAAAGTGGATTTCTGACTGGAAGCTCACTACTGAAAAGAAAAACACCCTCTTAAGACTACTTTATGAGGCACTTGTGGATTGTAAGAAAAGTGATGCTACTTCAAAAGTTATGGTGGAATTGCTTGGAAGTTACACAGAGGACACTGCTTCCCAGGCTCGAGTTGATGCCCACAGGTGTATTGTACAAGAACTGAAAGATCCAAATGCCATTTTTTTTCCCAAATGCTTTTGTTTTTGACCATCTTCTTACCTTAAAGCCAGACAAATTTTTGGAAGGCGAAGTTATTCATGATCTTTTAACCATTTTTGTGAGTGTTAAATTGGCAGCATATGTCAAATTTTATCAGAATAATAGACTTCATTGATTCATTTGGCCTTTTACAAGAACAAAATATGGCAAAAATGAGACTGCCTACTTTTATGGGAATAGCAGTGGGAAATAAAGAAATTTCTTTTGATACAATGCAGCAAGAGCTACAGATGGGAGCTGTGGTGGTTTGAATAAGAGTGCTCCCCATAGGCTTTAAGTATTCAGACATTTGTCTCCAGTTGGTGGCACTGTTCTTGGAGGTCTTAGAAGGTGTAGCCATGCTGGAGGAAGTATGTCACTGGGGGTGGGCTTAGTGAGTTTAACAAGCCTTGCAGTCTCCAGTCTCTCTCTCTTGACTTCCTGTGCTCATTGAAAGATGTGACCCTCGGCTTGCTGCTCCAGCCCCGGCCACCATGCCTCCCACCACAATGGACTCTGATTCCCTGGAACCATCAATCATAAGCTCAAATAAACTCTTCCTTTTATAAACTCCCTTGGTCATGGTGGTTTTATCACAGCAACAGAAAAGTGACTAATACAGGAGTTGATGATGTTGAAGCATTTGTTATTGATGCTGTAAGAACTAAAATGGTCTACTGCAAAATTGATCAGACCCAGAGAAAAGTAGATGTCAGTCACAGCACACATCGGACACTTGGAAAACATCAGTGGCAGCAGCTATACTCTTAATGCTGGGAAACGGAACTTGAACAAAGTGAAAAATAGCCTTTTGAGTCTTTCTGATAACTGATTTTTTATGCACATAATTTTGTTCTTTTGTGGGGGGTTCTAAATCATAGTAAAACATTATCAGCTAAAAAAAGTAATAAATAATAAACAAGTGGAAACTATAAAAATATGAGAATGTCTAAGTCATTAGAAATGTATCTCAGGTGTATTAGACTTAATTGTTCATATGTATATTTCAGAATTTTCCCAATAACAAGTACATACATTTGTAAATATATGTATATGTTTCTAATATTTTTGTGTAAATGGAACTATATTGTATAGCCTTTCAATTTCTTTTAATGCACATTTTATTTAATTTTTGCACATATCATACAACACATCTTTTTTTTTTTTTTTTTTGTCTTTCTGAGACAGGGTCTTCCTATAGTCCCAGCTGGCCTGGAACTTGCAGATATCTGCCTGCCTCTGCTTACTAAGAGCTGGGATCAAAGGCATGCACCACCACACCTGGCCTCATTCAACACATCTTAATCATCTTTATACCACCTCTGCCATCTGGATCTCCCATAGCCCACCCCACCAGATTTCATGAATTCTGTCATATATGTTAAGGCCTATTGAGTCAAATTAGTATACCTAGATATTCCTCAGTACAAGTTCACCCACTGGGGTCTAGTCAGCCTATCTAGAGACTTTCACTTAAAGATCAACTCTCCCTCACCCAGAAGGAATCAGCCAATAGTTCTTCAACTAAGGTTGGGGTCAGCTGCCCATTTTGCCAGTTCTATGCTGTGTTTTGTCTGCTTGAGTTTGCATTGGGTCTTGTGCATGATGTCACCATTGCTGTGGATTCTTGTGAGCAGGGACCCAGGAGTCTGTAGAACTTTATTTTCATGTACTTCCTCCCCTGTCTCCTACAATCTTTCTATTCCCTCTTCTGCAATGGTCCCTGAATTCTGAGTGGGTGAAGTTTAATATAAAAGTCATATCCAAGGACCTACACTCTGTCCTCTTATTATCGATGGTTTGGGCATTTGTGGACTTTTGTGCTCATTGCCCTCTCTTGTCTGAGGAAACTTTGCTGATGAGATGTATTAGTATTCTGTCTATTTCTTTTTAAAGTGATGAATCAGAAATAAAATTTAAACCTTCATATATTCATAATACTTTTGATAGCATCACATATATAATAATAGTTAAGGTATATTTTGCTATTTTTAATTGCGTGTGTGTATGTGTCTGTGTCTGTGTGTAGGTATGTGCAGATGTGCATATGCCAATGAAAGTGAGAAGCTTTGGATCCCTCTGGAGCTGAATGGAGTTTTTTTATTATATTTTAAGGGATTCACAATATAAGAGCACAGTTGTTTTCAGATCACGACATTGCTCAGTTTGCCATACAATTAGGTAATTTGTCCTAGCATACACAGATGAGGGATACCATTCGTCATTTGTTTTTCTGGGACCATATTACTTCACTCAGCATGATATCTTCTACCTCCAGCCATTTATCTGTAAAGCTCATGATGTCATCTTTCTTTACTGCTGCACAGAACGCCATTGTGTAGATGTACCACATTTCCTCTATCCACTCATCAGTTGAGGGGCACTTGAGTTGGTTCCAGCTCCTTGCTATTGTGAAGAGAGCTACAATAAACATGACTGTGCATGTATCTCTGCAGTAAGATGAGTCTTGTGGGTACATGCCCGGGAGTGGTATGGCTGGGTCAGGTGGCAAGCTCATTTTTAGTCTTTTAAGGGTTCTCCACAGTGCTTTCCATAGTGGTTGTATGAGTTTACATTACCCCCAACAGTGGATGAGTGTTTTTCCCCACAACCTCTCCAACATTTGGAATCATTTGTTTTCTTAATCCTAGCCAGTCTTATTGGAGTGAGATGATATCTTAAAGTGGTTTTAATTTGCATTTCCTTAATTATTATCAACATTGAACACTTTTAAAGATGTTTCTAAGTCATCTCTATTTCCTCACTTGTGAAGTCTCTGTTCAGCTCTTTACTCCATCTTTTGAGTGAGTAATTTTCTTTCTTCTTTGTTTTTTGAGTAGTTTATATATTCTGGAAGCTAATGCTTTGTCAGATGTTTCTGTGGTAAAGGCTTCTCCTCACTTCCTTGATTGTTTCTTTTGCCGTACAGAAGCTTTTGAGTTTAATGAGTTCTCATTTTTCAGTCGTCGACCTTATTTCCTGTGCAGCTGCTGTCTGATTTAGAAAGTCTTTTCCTACGCCTATGTCTTTAGTCTGCTGCCAACTTTTTCTTCCATCACCTTCAGATTTTTGTGTTTCACATTGAGTTCTTTGATCCATTCAGAGTTGATTTTGTACAGGGCAAGAGGTAGGGGGTTAACTTTATTCTTCTACAAGAGGTGATTCAATTTTGCCAAGACCATTTGCAGAAGATGCTGTCTTTCCTCCATTGTATCATCTTGGCCCCTTTGTCAAATATGAGGTGGCTTAAATTGTATGTGCTCAAGTTTGGATCTTCAGTTTTGTTCCATTGGTCTACAGGTCTGTTTTTGTCCCAGTACCAAGCTGTTTTTATGACTATAGCCCTGTAGTATAGTTTGAAGTCTGGTATAGAGATACCCTGTATTTCTCTTTTTACTCAGGGTTGCTTTGGCTATTTGGGGTCTTTTGTTTTTCCATATGAAATTTAGGATTTTTTTTTCTAAGCCTGTGAAGAAACTCTTGGGGACTTTAATTGGGATTGCATTGAATCTGTATATTAATTTGAGTAGAATGGACATTTTTACTATATTAATTTTTCCAATCCATGAGCACGGGAGGTCTTTCCATCTTCTGATGTCTTCTGAAATTTCCTTCTTCAGGGGTTTAAAATTTTTTTGTAGACATCTTTGGTTTCTTGGGTTAGGTTTGTTCCTAAGTATTTTATTGTTTTTGAGGCTCTCGTGAGTGGGAAGATCCCCTTGTATTCCTTCTCCAATTGCTTGTTGTTGGTGTAAAAAAAGGCTACTGATTTTTCTAGGTTAATTTTGTATCCTGCCACTTTACTGAAACTCTTAATTGTTTCTAGGAGTTTTTTGGTAGAGTTTTTAGCATCCCTTAGGTAAACTATCATATATTCTACAAAAAGGGATAGCTTGACTTCCTCTTTTCCAATTAGTACTCCTTTAATTTCCTTTTCTTGCCTTATTGCCCTAGCAAGTGTTTCAAGAACTATATTGAAGAGGAGTGGCTGTCTTGCCTAGTTCCTACCTTTAAGAGGAATGCTTCTGACTTTTCTCCATTTAGGATGATGTTGGCTGTGGGTTTCCTGTATATGGCTTTGATTACATTGACGAATGATCCCTCCAATCCAATTCCCTCTAGGACTTTATGCATGAAGGGATGCTGGATTTTGTCAAAAGCTTTTTTCTGTGTCAATTGAGATGGGTGTGGTTTTTGTCTTTCAGTCCATTTATGTGTTTTATGATAGTTATTGATTTTCATATGATGGACCATCCCTGCATCTCTGGTATGAATCCAACTTGGTCACGATGGATTATCTTTTTGATATAGGTCTGTATGCGGTTTGCAAGTATTTTGTTGAGGATTTTTGCATCTGTGTTCACTCATGAGATGGGTCTATAGTTCTCTTCTTTGGTTGTATCTTTGCCTGATTTTGGGTATTAGTGTGATGTTGGCTTCATAGAAGGAATTTGGGAGATTTCCCTCTTTTTTTAGTTGGAAGGTCTCTTATTAGTTTTTCAATTTCTTCATATATTATGGGTCTGTTTAAGCTGTCAATCTCTTCTTGGTTAAGCTTTGATATTCACAGAATTTCTGATATTCATCCATTTCTCCTGGGTTTTCAAACTTAGTAGAGTACAGGTTTTTGAAGTATTCTCATATGATTGTCTAGATCTTTTCATTGTCTGTTGTGATATTTCCCCTTTCATCATGATTTCTTGTTTTAATATTTTAATTTGTTATTTTTATTTTTGTGTATGAATGTATTGCCTGCATGTGTGTAAGTGTACCAATGTTGTGCAATGTCCACAGAGTCACAGGAAGGTGTCAGATTCCCCTGGAACTGGAGTTAGAGACAGTTGTTAGCTGCCATGTGGGTCCTGGGAATCAAATCTGGGTCCTCTGCAAGAGCAGTCAGTACTCTTAACCATTAATCCATCTCTCCAGCCCCTCATAATGAATTCTATTGATTTGGAGCTGCTCTTTATTTCTTTTGGCTAACTGAGCTAGAGGTCTGTCTATCTTGTTTATTAGAACCAACTTTTAGATTGATTTTTTTTTTGTATTGTTTTCTTTGTTTCTATTTCATTGATTTCTGCTCTGATTTTTGTTATTTCTTCCTGTCTGTTGCATTTAGGGTTCATTTGTTGTTGTCTCTCAAGTGTTTTTAGCTGCATTGTTAGATCATTTATTTGTGCTCTTTTTTTTTTTTTAATGTAGGCCCCAGGGCTATAAACTTCCCTCTTAGGACTGCTTTCAAAGTATCCCATAGGTTTTGTTGTGTTGTGTTGTCATTGTCATTTAGTTTCAGGAATGCTTTTATTTCTTTTTTTTTTTTCTTCCTTGACCCATTCATTATTCAAGAGAGTGTTGTTTAATATCCATGTGTTCTTGTACATAGTAGAGCCTATCCTGGTGTTTACATTGAGCTTTATTATGCTGTGGTCTGATAGAATGCATGAAATTATTTCATTCTTTTTGTATTTGTTGAGGATTTTTTTTCCCCAGTATGTGGTCAATTTTGGAGAATGTTCTATGGGGTGCTGAGTAGAATGTGTATTCTCTTGTTTGGGTGGAATATCCATTAGATATCTATGAGGTCCATTTGGTGTATCATATCATTCAGTTCAGATGTCTCTCTGTTTATTCTTTGTTCGGTTGACCTGTCCAAAGGGCTTGGTAGGGTATTGAAGTCCCCTACTATGAGTGTGCTGGGGTTAATCTATGCCTTGAAGTCCTGGAGAATTGTCTTTATAAAATTTGGTGCATCAGAATTTGGTGCATATATATTCATGATTGTGAAAATTTCGTGGTTAATTGTTCCTTTGATAAAGATGTAATGGCCTTCTTTGTCTTTTCTGATTACTTTTACTTTGATGTCTATTTTGTCTGATATTAAAATAGCAATTCCTGCTTTCTTTTTGGTACCATTTGCTTGGAATATTTTTTGTATCTTTTCACCTTAAGTTGGTTCCTATCTTTGAGATTGAGATGGGTTTCCTATAGACAATATATAGGTGGGACCCTGTAGACGGGTTCTAGTCGGACCCTCCCAGCTGTCCCCCCGCCAGACCCGCCTAGCGCTGTAGAGCTGTGTACCTGGCCGTGCGCGTTATGGCGTCTCCCCTGCGACCCCGCCGTCCCGCCCACAAGTCCAGCCGGGACCAGAGCGAGACGGAACGCACCCTCAGCTCACCCGCCGCGGTCCCTCTGCGGCCGGACCCGTAGACGGGTTCACAGTGAACCCTCTCCCAGCTGCCCCCCCCACCCCGCCTAGATTAAGCTGTGAGCTGGTGCCGCTGGCGCGTTATGGCGTCTCCCCTGCGACCCCGGTTCCCGCCCACAAGTCCAGCCGGGACCAGAGCAGAGCGAACCGCGCCTCAGCTCACCCGAGCGCTGTGTCCCTCTGGGCCGGGGACCCCGGTAGACGGGTTCAGCACGAGACCCTCTCCAGCGCCCCCGCGCCGGACCGCCTAGACCGCCGCCTAGAGCTGTAGAGCTTGGTGCCTGGCCTGGCGCGTTAGGCGTCTCCCCTGCGACCCGGTTCCCGCCCACAAGTCCATGCCGGACCAGAGGAGGGAAACGCGACCCTGCTCACCCGAGCGTGGTCCCTCTGGGCCGGGGACCCCGTAGACGGGTTCACAGCGAGACCCTCTCCCAGCTGCCCCCCGCCAGACCCCGCCTAGACTGTAGAGCTGTGTACCTGCCCTGGCGCGTTATGGCGTCTCCCTGCGACCCCGGTTCCGCCCCAAGTCCAGCCGGGACAGAGACAGACGGGAACGCGACCCTCAGCTCACCCGCGCGCGGTCCCTCTGGCCGGGGACCCCGAGACGGGTTCACAGCGAGACCCTCTCCAGCTGCCCCCGCCATGACCCCGCCTCAGAGCTGTAGAGCTGTGTGCCTGGCCTGGCGCGTTATGCGTCTCCCCTGCGACCCCGGTTTCCGCCCACAAGTCCAGCAGGGAA
>VZQC01001095.1:0-105381 GCA_009823505.1 Rhizomys pruinosus | reverse complement strand
GGACCAGAGCAGAGGGAAACGCGACCCTGCTCACCCGAGCGCGGTCCCTCTGGGCCGGGGACCCCGTAGACGGGTTCACAGCGAGCCCATTTAGCAATCTTTACTGGCAGTTGTTTTCTTCCAAGGCTGGAAGTGTATTTTTCTATGCTTCCCTGGTTTTTACCACTGCTAGTGTAATATTGTGCTTTTCTGATGTTTGCCTACATAGATGAGTAGTTTTTAGCATTTTTCTTTGGTTTGAACATTTGATATCTTAATTATAAAATGTGATGGGGCTATTTGATGGCCATGTCTATTTACAGTTCTAAAGGTATTTACAAATCTATTTCTTCCTTTAGATTCAGAAAAGTTTATGCTATCATTTCATTGAATGAATTCTCTATGCCTTTAATATCTACTTCAGCTCATTCTTTTCCATAAATTCTTGGGTTTGGTATCTTAATCTTATGCAAACTTTTATACATTGTGCTTATACTTGTTTTTTTTTTCTTTTCATTTCAATGTAGTATTTTGTTCACTTTTTTCTTCCTCATGAACTTTTGTTTAGTTTTTTTAATCTCAATTTATTGCTTGTTCCTGACTTTTTCCTCCATATTGATGATTTTCATATCCGTTTTGCTGACTTTTTCTTCCTGGTGCTAATTTTCCTCTCCAGGTCCTTACTTTACATATATGTTTAGATTCTTTTTGGGGTTACTGATCAATTTCGTAAGTAAACCTTGGAAATCTTCAGCCAGCATTTTACTTATTTCAGACTATTTTTTTTTATTTTATTTATTTCCATATGTGTATGAATGTATTGTCTGTATGCAAGTCTGTGCACCCATGACATGCAATGCCGCGGAGGTCAGAAGAGGGTGTCGGACTCCCCTGGAACTGGAGTTCTCCTGGAATGGGAGTTTCAGACAGCTCTTGGCTGCCATGTGGGTGCTGGGCAGACTATTTTAATTCAATAGTGTTCTAGTTTAATTCTGTTGCTATAACAAATACTATGGCTAAAGCAAGTCACAGTATTGGGAAGGAAAAAGTTTATTTTGACTTACAAGTTTTAGGCCATTATTAATGAAAATCAGGGCAAGGAACTCAAAGCATAACTTGAAGCAGAAACCCTGGGAGAATGCTGCTTGCTGGCTTTTCACTGGTCTGTTCATAGATCCCTGCCTTTCTTTTTTTTTTTAATTTTTTTTAAATTTTATTTATTTGCATATGTGTATGAATGTACTGTCTGCATGCAGGTTTGTGCACCCGTGTCGTGCAATGCCACGGAGGTCAGAAGAGGGAGTCGAATTCCCCTGGAACTGGAGTTAAAGACGGTTTTTAGCCGCCATGTGGATGCTGGGGATCGAACCCGGGTCCTCTGCAAGAGCAGTCAGTGCTCCCAACCGCTAGGCCATCTCTCCAGCCCAGACCCCTGCCTTTCTTATACAGCCCAGGACCAGGGAGCTGACAATGAAATGAGGCTACCACAAGGGGCCGAACCCCACAGGCCAATCAGACCTGGTAAAATCCTTACTTGAGACTCCTCTCCCAGGTGACTCTAGGCCGTGTCAAGTTGACGAGTAAAGCTAACTAGAACAGGAAGTTGGCATTTTGAGGAGTCCTGTTGCCTTGCCTTTTCATGCTTCTTGTGTTTCTGAGTTGCAATTTGAGTGTTTGCTCCTTCGTATGTGTTCTGGTTTTATTTGGGCTCTTGCTGTTTGCCAGCCTACTCTTGAAGATCCAATGTATTATAATAAGACTCAGACACAAGAAAGACAAGTCCTATTACAATAATATCAAACAATATAAGATATAGAAATACACTTATATTGATTGAAGAGCACTAACATCACCAGTGGACATAAAAGAGAAAATGGCAAAACCGATGCACAATATGCTGTGAAGTTAAAGATTATTCAGGGTTGATATGGGAAGGGATTGAGTGAGAAAATAGACAGGAGCAGAGGAGAAGGTGGTTAAATAAATTAAAGGAAGAAAGAAGTGGAGTAAAGAACATTATGGAAGAGGAAAAAAGCGGAAAATTAGAAAATTGACAAAAGGAATAAAAGAAACAAAAAAATCACAATAATGGAAATGTCTAAGAATTAAGTCAGATACATAAGAAATGGAATACAAAACAAAACACGAGTATTTATAAAAAGCCATGAGATAGAGTCAAATATTACTAGAAGTATAGAAGAAGGGGAAAAGGAGGGAACAAGGTATGAAAAATAAAGAAAACGAAATGGAAAATAACAAAAATGAGATTGTTGAATAATACCGAAAATGTGTAAACAAAATAGGATGGCTCTATAAAGGAGAATAAAAAAATAAAAAAATATTTAAAAACTATTAGAAGTTTAAAACATTAAGACTATACATTAAAAAGGCCTTCAAGCATAGGCTTCATAATGGAACTGTTAAAGGTAGAAATAAAAGTAAAAATGGGAATACAGTGGGTGTCTTAGTTTTGTTTTCTGTGGATGTTATAAAAATCGTCACAAATGCAACCTTATTTTTAGCTCAAGGTCCAGGTTAGGGCCCCTGATAGCAGGAAGTCACCAGCAGTGGAAGCTTGAAAGCATGATGGGTCAGTCATGTTATTCAGTCAGAAGAGAGCAATAGACAGAAGACTCAGTGCTCAGGACTCTCTTTCTCTCTCTTTCACTGCAGGGCCCAGCCCATGAAATGGTGACACACACCTTCAAGGTAAGTCTTCTCACCTCAATTAACCCAAACAAGAAAAGCCACAGAGGTATGCCCAAAGGACAACACAATCTAGAAATCCTTCCTTGTGACATCATTCCCCCTGAGATTCTAGATTGTGTGGAGCTGACAACCTAAACTAAGCATTGCAACTGGGAAAAAAGAAAAGAAGGAGGAGGAAGAGGAGGAGGAGGAGGAGGAGGAGGAGGAAGAGGAGGAGGAAGAGGAGGAGGAAGAGGAGGAGGAGGAAGAGGAGGGTGGGAAGAAAAACAGAAAACAAGTGGAAATTTTGGAGCAGCTTTTTTCTAGGCCCTTGAACCCTGGAGACTGCCCATTATAAACAGTGGATAGGAGAGGCCGTTGAACTTGTAGAACCATTGTCCCTACAGTGCTGGTATGAAGCCTGTATTGAACAAGCATCTGGTGTTCACCAGAGCAATCTTTAATTTAGTAACTTCACCTTTGCACAGCAGGGGTCTTTTCTGGCTGAATTAGCTTACAGTGAGGTAGACAGATTTCCTCATGCTCCTGAGACTCTCCCCATCATACATCCTGGGGAGCTAATACTCCCTGGGGATTGTTTATCAGGTGCATTGGTAATGTGGAGAACAATTTGTACTGGTGGAGGATCTGCCTTCCTAATTTTAAGATTTACTTACTGTTGATCACTCTACTTGAAGAGTGCATATCATAGTTCTTGGGCTATATAGTAGTGAACATCTAGAAGTGGATCTATATACCTGCTGACTTCAGGCTAAGAATGATCAAATTCCAGTGATATACTCAGCTGGTTATATCTGATCACATCTACAGAGGGAGGGATTGTGTACTGCATGGCCTGAGTATAGCCTTCTGTAGCCTGCACTTTTCATCCTTTTAGTCTCTGATCCTTTATTCTCCACAGTTTCTTAAGGCTGTCTCTCTTCCTGGGACTGTGGCAGGTTATATTTAGGCTGGCTGACTTGTGGATTCTTCTTGTTCTCAGAGATCTCCAAGTTAGTTCAGTTTTAAACAACAGTCTCTTTTTTTTTTATATCACCTGTCCACTGTCTTCTGAGTCATATGGGCAGCTAACTGGGAACTGCCAAGGTGGAGCTCTGTTCTGCATGGCTTTTCATCACTGTGTCAACCATCTTACTTTTTGCATTTTTCAAGTGTTCTGTCATTGCCATTGTGAATTTCCAAAGGTCTCCTTTCTCCTTTAGTTGAAACTATTTGATTCTAAGGATTAAAAACAAACTATTTGAATCTCGGAATGAAAAGTATATTACCTCATGAAAGGAATAATTATTCCTCCCATCTCTTTAGCATGGATTAAGGTAACTCAGCCTTCCTGAGGCAAAAATATCTTAGCTATGTAATTGACAGGCCTACCTGAATTAACTCCATTTTAGAGAGCTTGGAATGTTAGGTCTCCAGCCAAGAACCAATATAGATCTGAGATTTTATTTATTTGTTTGCTTGCTTATTTGGTCTTACTGGGAGAAAGTAGCTTTGCCTTAATAGTACTTAACAAAGCTCATGTATCCTATGAGACTATCCTATGACACTTTCACATGATTTTGGAGATGGGCTGAAATTGGAGAATAGATAAAACCCATTTTCATCATGAAAATACAGAGATCCAGTGACAGAGATCCAAAGCTGTTGGTGTTGGTTTCTAAACTGAAATTCCAGTTCCACTGGCAAATACAGCCTCCAGGCCAGGGTGCTTCCTTCAGAGGAGATAAGAAACCAGAGCTTCTGTCTGGCATTTCCCCAGGCCAGAGGGATGTTCCTGAAACTATGGCTTGTGTGCTCCTTGCCTAAGCTGCTGTCCAGTTTCTACCTCCCCTTCTCAGTACAGTCTTTCTTACACTGACTCTTCTCCTAAACTGCATTGTGAGAAGAGAGCTTCATATTTGGCATCTTACCCAGAAGTGAAAAGCGGGTTCTGTTTTATTTTTGTTTTTGTTTCCTAATGAATATTCTATTGTGATTTTATACCTTTCATACAATGAATCTGAATAATACTTAGACCCCCTCCCTGTCCACACCCTCCTGTAACACCCCCACTGGATTTCATGCATTCCATCATATATGTTAAGGCCTATTTGGTCAAGATTTTGGACCCAGATGTCCCTCAGTGAAAGTTCATCCACTGGAGCCTAGTCAGGCTATCTAGAGTCACTCCCTTAAGGAAGTTCGGCTCTTCCTCACCCAGGAGGAAGCAGTTGCCAATAGTTCCTTACTTGAAAATCAGGTTTTTAAAATGCTAAAGTAGGAGACCCACCACTCCACGTAATTCTCATTTCATTAACCCCAACACACTGGTAATATTTCTTTTTAATTCTTTTCTTTTCCTTTCTAAAAATCACTCCTGGGGATTCTAAATGTGGAGAAAAGTTTAAGAATGAATCCTTTAGGCTACTTTGTGGAAGCTCTGCTTCATTGAGTTTAAGACATTACCTGTCAGAGTTGGGTGATAACCTATTTATGACCCATCAAAGTAGAAAATAATGACCCATCATCTCATCTCATCTTAGGGCGTCATTGCCTATTTCTAGGTTGAGTGGATCATCACCCATGTTAAATGACCACTGTAGAAAGCATTCACAGTCTATCAACTCCAAAACTTTGTCTTGTCACTGTGAAATTTTCCATGACAACTCCTTATAGACTTTCTTTGCCAAAATGCTAACTTTTTTTAAAAGTGAATATCCTTGTCACTGCTGTATGAGTAAAGAAGTGCAATAATTTTCTTCAAATTCAATGAGTAATTCTATTCCTCTGGAAATCACAGTGGAAGAGGAAATGATGACAACTGAGATCAAATGTGAAAGAGCAGGGATGTCTGAAGACTGGGTCATTTGGGAAACTTTTGCTGAGACCGTACTTGTGGAGGGCTTCAAGGATCTGCAAGGAATTGCAATTGACTTGGAAGGAATGACTGTAAAGTTAGGAGCAAGAAAAAGCACTGATTTAGAGAAGCATAAATTTGGAGAGAAGCAAAATTGAAATCAATGAGAACCTTGGTAGGAATTTGTAATGGAGTCTGAATTATGAGAAATGATTTCATTAAATAAATGAATGAAAGTGATAGGTGGTTATTCAAACTCAGAAAGAGAGAAAGGAAAGTATGGTGATAAATAGCAGAATGATCAAATTGATGAAGCATGAGTGGATGGTCCAAAGAAAGAAAAGTAAAGTAGGTACTCATCCACCAAAAATAAGTATGTCCATGAAACAAATGTACAAGCACAAAAAAAGAGATTTTCATGCTGCTATCTCCCTATAATGTTCTGTAACATCCCATCACAGTGTCCCATAATGCTCCATAGTGTCTTATCACAGTGTCCCATCTCCACAGTGTGCCATCACCACAGTGTCCCAACAACATAGAGTCCCATGATCACAGTGTCCCATCACCNAGAAATGATTTCATTAAATAAATGAATGAAAGTGATAGGTGGTTATTCAAACTCAGAAAGAGAGAAAGGAAAGTATGGTGATAAATAGCAGAATGATCAAATTGATGAAGCATGAGTGGATGGTCCAAAGAAAGAAAAGTAAAGTAGGTACTCATCCACCAAAAATAAGTATGTCCATGAAACAAATGTACAAGCACAAAAAAAGAGATTTTCATGCTGCTATCTCCCTATAATGTTCTGTAACATCCCATCACAGTGTCCCATAATGCTCCATAGTGTCTTATCACAGTGTCCCATCTCCACAGTGTGCCATCACCACAGTGTCCCAACAACATAGAGTCCCATGATCACAGTGTCCCATCAACAGAGTGTCCCAAAACCACAGTGTCCCATCACCACAGTGTCCCATCTCCACAGTGTACCATAACTACAGTGTCCCGTCTCAAGACTGTCCCATGATCACAGTGTCCCATCACCTTAGTGCCAATCTCCACCTTAGTCCCATAATCACAGTGTCCCATCACCACAGTGTCCCATCACCACAGTGTCCCATCATCACAGTGTCCCATCATCACAGTGTCCCATCATCACAGTGTCCCATCTGCACAGTGTCCCATCATCACCGTGTCCAATCACCAAAGTGTCCCATCACCACAGTGTCCCATCATCACAGTGTCCCATCTCCAAGGTGTCCCATCACCACAGTGTCCCATCAAAACAGTCTCCCATCTCCACAGTGACCATCACCAAAGTGTCCCATCACCACAGTGTCCCATCACCACAGTCTCCCATCTCCACAGTGTCCCATCATCACAGTGTCCCATTACCACAGTGTCCCATGACCACAGTGTCCCGTGACCACAGTGTCCCATCATCACAGTTTCCCATCTCCACAGTGTCCCATCACCACAGTGTCCCATCCTCACAGTGTCCCAACTCCACAGTGTCCCATCACTGCAGTGTCCCATCACCACAGTGTCCCATCATCACAGTGTCAGATCATCACAGTGTACCATGTCCACAGTGTCCATCATCACAGTGTCCCATCACCACAGTGTCCCATCTCCACAGTGTCCCAATATCTCAGTGTCCCATCACCACAGTGTCCCATCATCACAGTGTCCCAACTACACAGTGTCCCATCACTGCAGTGTCCCATCACCACAGTGTCCCATCATCACAGTGTCCCATCACCACAGTGTCCCATCACCACAGTGTCCCATCACCACAGTGTCCCATCACCACAGTGTCCCATCACCACAGTGTCCCATCACCACAGTGTCCCATCACCACAGTGTCCCATCACCACAGTGTCCCATCACCACAGTGTCCCATCACCACAGTGTCCCATCACCACAGTGTCCCATCACCACAGTGTCCCATCACCACAGTGTCCCATCACCACAGTGTCCCATCACCACAGTGTCCCATCACCACAGTGTCCCATCACCACAGTGTCCCATCACCACAGTGTCCCATCACCACAGTGTCCCATCACCACAGTGTCCCATCACCACAGTGTCCCATCACCACAGTGTCCCATCACCACAGTGTCCCATCACCACAGTGTCCCATCACCACAGTGTCCCATCACCACAGTGTCCCATCACCACAGTGTCCCATCACCACAGTGTCCCATCACCACAGTGTCCCATCACCACAGTGTCCCATCACCACAGTGTCCCATCACCACAGTGTCCCATCACCACAGTGTCCCATCACCACAGTGTCCCATCACCACAGTGTCCCATCACCACAGTGTCCCATCACCACAGTGTCCCATCACCACAGTGTCCCATCACCACAGTGTCCCATCACCACAGTGTCCCATCACCACAGTGTCCCATCACCACAGTGTCCCATCACCACAGTGTCCCATCACCACAGTGTCCCATCACCACAGTGTCCCATCACCACAGTGTCCCATCACCACAGTGTCCCATCACCACAGTGTCCCATCACCACAGTGTCCCATCACCACAGTGTCCCATCACCACAGTGTCCCATCACCACAGTGTCCCATCACCACAGTGTCCCATCACCACAGTGTCCCATCACCACAGTGTCCCATCACCACAGTGTCCCATCACCACAGTGTCCCATCACCACAGTGTCCCATCACCACAGTGTCCCATCACCACAGTGTCCCATCACCACAGTGTCCCATCACCACAGTGTCCCATCACCACAGTGTCCCATCACCACAGTGTCCCATCACCACAGTGTCCCATCACCACAGTGTCCCATCACCACAGTGTCCCATCACCACAGTGTCCCATCACCACAGTGTCCCATCACCACAGTGTCCCATCACCACAGTGTCCCATCACCACAGTGTCCCATCACCACAGTGTCCCATCACCACAGTGTCCCATCACCACAGTGTCCCATCACCACAGTGTCCCATCACCACAGTGTCCCATCACCACAGTGTCCCATCACCACAGTGTCCCATCACCACAGTGTCCCATCACCACAGTGTCCCATCACCACAGTGTCCCATCACCACAGTGTCCCATCACCACAGTGTCCCATCACCACAGTGTCCCATCACCACAGTGTCCCATCACCACAGTGTCCCATCACCACAGTGTCCCATCACCACAGTGTCCCATCACCACAGTGTCCCATCACCACAGTGTCCCATCACCACAGTGTCCCATCACCACAGTGTCCCATCACCACAGTGTCCCATCACCACAGTGTCCCATCACCACAGTGTCCCATCACCACAGTGTCCCATCACCACAGTGTCCCATCACCACAGTGTCCCATCACCACAGTGTCCCATCACCACAGTGTCCCATCACCACAGTGTCCCATCACCACAGTGTCCCATCACCACAGTGTCCCATCACCACAGTGTCCCATCACCACAGTGTCCCATCACCACAGTGTCCCATCACCACAGTGTCCCATCACCACAGTGTCCCATCACCACAATGTCCCATCTCCACATTGTCCCATCATCACAGTGTCACATCACCACAGTGTCCCATCACCACAGTGTCCATCTCCACAGTGTCCCACCTCCACAGTGTCCCACCACCACAGTGTCCCACCACCACAGTGTCCCATCACCACAGTGTCCCATCTCCACAGTGTCCCTTCACCACACTGTCCCATCATCACAGTGTCCCAACTCCACAGTGTCCCTTCACTGCAGTGTCCCATCACCACAGTGTCCCAGCATCACAGTGTCCCATGTCCACAGTGTCCCATAACCACATTATCCCAGCTCCACAGTGTCCCATCACCACGGTGTACCATCTCCACAGAGTCCCATCACCACAGTGTCCCATGTCCACAGTTTCCCACCACCACAGTGTCCCATCACCACCATGTACCATCTCCACAGTGTCCCATCACCAGAGTGTCCCATCTCCGCAGAATCCCATCACCACAGTGTCCCATCTCCACAGTGTCCCATCATCACAGTGTCCCATCTCCACAGTGTACCATCACCACAATTCCAATCAACACAGTGTCACATCACCACAGTGTCCCATCACCACAGTGTCCCATCTCCACAGTATCCCATCTCCACAGTGTCCCATCATCACCGTGTCCCAACTCCACAGTGTCCCGTCACCACAGTGTCCCATCACCACAGTGTCCCGTCTCCACAATGTCCCATCACCACAGTGTCCCGTCAACACAGTGTCCCGTTATCACAGTGTCCCATCATCACAATGTCCCATCTCCACAGTGTCCCATCACCACAGTGTCCCATCATCACCGTGTCCCATCATCACAGTGTCCCATCACCACAGTGTCCCATTACCACAGTATCCCATCACCACAGTGTCTCATCACCACAGTGTCCCATCACCACAGTGTCCAATCACCACAGTGTCCCATCACCACAGTATCCCATCTCCACAGTGTCCCATCTCCACAATGTCTCATCATCACAGTGTCCCATCACCACAGTGTCCCATCACCACAGTGTCCCATCATCACAGTGTCCCATCATCACAGTGTCCCATCACCATAGTGTCCCATCACCACAGTGTCCCATCGTCACAGTGTCCCATCGTCACTGTGTCCTATCGTCACAGTGTCCCATCACCACAGTGTCCCATCACCACAGTGTCCCATCATCACAGTGTCCAATCACCACAGTGTCCCATCTCCACAGTGTCCCATCTCCACAGTGTCCCATCACCACAGTGTCCCATTTCCACAGTTCCCATCACCACAGTGTCCCATCATCACAGTGTCCCATCTCCACAGTGTCCCATCCGCACACTGTCCCATTATCACAGTGTCCCATCACCACAGTGTCCCATCACCACAGTGTCCCATCATCACAATATCGCATCTCCACAGTGTCCCATCACCACTGTGTCCCATCACCACAGTGTCCCATCACCACTGTGTCCCATCCCCACACTGTCCCATTATCACAGTGTCCTATCACCACAGTGTCCCATCACCACAGTGTCCCATCATCACAGTGTCCCATCTCCACAGTGTCCCATCACCACAGTGTCCCATCACCACAGTGTCCCATGTCCACAGTGTCCTATCACCACCGTGTCCCATCACCACAGTATCCCATCATCACAGTGTCCCATCACCACCGTGTCCCATCCGCACAGTGTCCCATTATTACAGAGTCCTATCATCACAGTGTCCCATTACGACAATCCCATCATCAGAGTGGCCCAACACAGTGACCCAGCACTGTAGCCCATTGTCATGTTCAACTCAATCCCTACCTGCTCTCAAATTCTCCCCTAGAATATTCCATCTCCCTTTTTCCCCGTCCAGATTTTTCTATGCATTATTTTCTTAGCCCATGTGCTGGTTAGTTTTTAACCAACTTGACACAAACCTAGATATACCTGGGAAGAGAGACTCTAAACTGAAGAACTGCTTCCCTCTGTTTGGCCTGTGGGCATGTCTGTGGGGCATTTTCTTGATTTTTATTGATATAGGAGGGACAAGACCACTGTGACCACTTTGGGCAGGTGGGCCTGGGCTGTATACAAAAAAAAGGCTGAACAAGCCAGAGGAAGCAAGCTGGGAATCAGCATTCCTCCATGGTCACTGTTTTAGTTCCTGCTTCCAGGCTTCTAAGCCCCTGCCCTGGCTTCCCTCAATAGTAAGGTGAAATAAACCCTTTGCTTCTCAAGCTGGTTTTGGTCAGAATCCAAAGAAAAACACCCCATTCTCTATATAGCCACCAGAATGGTATAAAACACAGTTATCTAAAGCCCTGTTTATTACACATATGCTGCTTATTTCTTTAGACTTAATATATTAACACACACCACTCTGATGTCTACATTTCATGTGAACTGGATCTCTGTCCCATTCTTACATGCTTCTTATTTTTACCACAGGGTAGTTTCATTTCTGTCTACATATTAAGTAGAATGTCCCTTCCCTGTGTCATACACTATCACTTATTTAATTCTGTCATCCCTCTTCTAATGCTCAGCAATATTTTATTATGTTTAAGAACTAAATCTTGACCATCAACCTTCATGAGATTAAATGTGCTAATACTCATGGTCTGTGAGACCATGACTATGTTGGTTTCTTTTCTGGTTACTGTGAAAAAAAATAATTTTAGGAGAAAAGGTTTATTTAACTGTCAATTCGAGGTTAAAGTCCATGACACTGGGTGTGATGGTTAATCTATTAATCCTGGGTGTCCACTTTACTAGATTTGGGATGAACAAAATATCAGAAAGAGATCTTCAGATTGGATTATCTCAAGCCGGATGACCCACCCTAAATGTGGGTGTTACCTTCTGATGACAGCCGGTATAAAAAGCCGTGGCAGAAGGGAGCTGCTCCCTTTTCTGCTCCTTGTCTTCTTTCTCACTGGTGAGTTCGTCTTGCTTCTGTGATCAATTCATCAGATCCCAGCATAGACTAAGATGAGCAGATCTTCTGGAATCCATCAGGCCTTCAACACCAGATTGGGATACTGAGACATCCAACCTCATAGACTGAGCAACTACCTGGATTCTTAGCCTCTCCAGTGTGGTATAGATATTGTTAGACTACCTGGACTCTATGCTGTGAGCAAATCCAATAAATCTGTGTAGATAGATAAATGATAGATAGCTAGATGATAGATAGATAGATAGATAGATAGATAGATAGAGATAGAGAGATAGAGAGATAGAGAGATAGAGAGATAGATGATGATAGATAGATAGATAGATAGATAGATAGATAGATAGATAGATAGATAGATAGATAGATTAGATAGAGGTATTCATTCTATTGATTCTGTTTCTTTGGGGGAAGTCACAGTAGTGGGAGTGGATCAGAGTACATCTGCAGCCAATAAGCAGAGTGCTGGGAATGCATGCTAGTGCTCAGCTCCATCTTCTCATTTTATTTAGTTCCAGATCCCCTGCCTTGGGAATAACCCCACCCATAGTCAAAATGGGTCTTCTCACATCAATTAACATAATCAGGTTAACTCCCTAACAGGCATGCTCAGAGGCCCACCTCCCAGATGACTCTAGATTCTCTCAATTTAATAATTAACACTAACCCTTATACCTGGGCAGCTTGGACTAACTCATAGTCCTCAATATCAGTCACATTGATGGAAACAAATACTAGCATCAAAGCAACTGATTGATGCTATTTGTTCACTGAGCCACTGTAAGCATTAACTGAGCTTTCAGAGGAAGCGTGGTTGAACAGACAGCTCAACTATGAATTTCAGTCTCACGACCTAGGACAGTATAAATTTCTGTTGTTTAGTCACACCATTTGTGGGAATTATTAGGTTATAAAGGCACCAATCCCTGAGAAAAAAGGCACATGAGACTTAAGTCAGTCTGGGAACATAATTTACTTCCATTGGAACTGCCAGAGCAGGCCACCTGCTAGCACATGGAGGAGCAGGAGCAGAAGCAGGAACAAGATGGTGGCTGGTGTCCACCCATTTATAGCAATGGGGCAGGACCTCAGGTACAGGGGAAGAGGTCAGAAGATTGACAGCCTCTGGAGGAAGTAGGCATCTGTGTGTCCCTTGGAATTCTGGGAAGCCCAGACCTAACATTCCATCCTTTTGATTATGATAAGGAAATGGGACGCTGTTCTCTCTCCTGTATCTGCTTCAGAGCTGAGGGGGGATGAAGTCTAGGGGGAACACGTGTCAGGCTGGAGGGTTAGAATCTGGTTTTCCCTCTTGACTGCTCTAAGTGCTTTGCCAGGTGGTTTTGATCCAGATGGATAGTGCCCAGTACTTAGTGGACATTTTCTCTGCAACTGAAAAAACAAGCTGGTTGAGTCTTATATGAGTATAACAGTGCAGGGACTTCACAGTACCAACACGGGGGGTCGGGGCTTCTGGGTGCATTAGAAATTGGAGGGTCCTGGTCTAGGGTCTCCAGAGGGAGAGAGGACCTGTACTCTATCTCTGAGGAATTGGAAAAAAGTTTTAGTACACAGAGCTCTAGAATGAGAGCCAGCTTTAGTACACATGGCTCCAGAATGAGAGCCATAACCAGGAGAATATAAAATGTGTTTTCTGGCATGGCACATTAAATCTGTCACCTATCTCTGAGATATTTTCTAGCATGATACAATAGGTTTCTAACTTGGCACAGTAGTTCTCTCACCTATCTCTCTGGTAATAAGGTGTAAGCTACTTTATGTTCTCTTCTTTAGATTATAGTTTCCTGCTGGGGTGTTTAAAACCACACGGTTAGCTCAGATAAATTAAATTAGTTTTGGTGTTAAGGTCAGTTGAGGTTCTTGTCCTTAAGGAGTCACTCGAACCTTGCACCTGGCTCTCTTCACCAGTTCCATCTAAGGGAGGACAAAGTCAGGCCCTGCTTGACCAGAGCTTCCCTTTGAAGCATGAGGAGTTTCTCCTCTATATGGATTTTCCTCCCTGACTGGACACTGGCTGGATGAAGTCCTGGTGCAGGACCCTAGAACTTAAGTCAACCTTGGAGTGTAAGGGTCAAAAGATTGTCCCTTCAAATCCCTCTTGCCAAATCAGATTGGAGCTTTAAGTATAGTTGCAAAGCCTCCAAGAGGATCATTTGAATGGATTTGGTATTTTTTTTAATTTTTATTTTTTATTGATGCTTTGTGTATTTCATACATCATTTTCCAATTCAGTTCAGGCATACATCCCCTTCCCTTCCCCCCACCCCACCCCTACCCATCCCAGATCATGCATTCTGCCGCAAGTTTTCTGCATCTTTCTCTGCTTTCCTTGCCTTGTTTTGTTTTCATTTTTTTTCCAACAATAAGTGACAATCTGTGAGTACAAGCATCCTCCATGCAAAACCAATTGCAAGCAGTTGTGCCCAAACCCACACAGCTCATGGGTCCCACCATACAGCAGGGGGGGCTTGTATGTTCAATCAAGTTGATCAAATGAGTGTCCAGTCTATATTGTTGTAGTTTCACCATTAACCCCAATCAAAGCCCTTACATTCTACCATGCCCCCTCTTCCGCAAATTGCTCCCTAGGCTTAGAAAAGGGGCACAGGTGGATGAGAAGCAAAATACTCAACTTTCTCTGGAGCTGATGTCTTGGTCTCTAGTCAGTTCTGGCTGTTTTCTTTCATGGGCTGCCAGCTTGTCCAGGCATAACCTTTCGATCCTACTAATGAAGCACATGCAATTAGATATTTAGGTATTAAACAGTATAATATATAGCCTTTCTATCCTACTAATGAAGCACACACAATTAGATATATAGGTATTTAAACAGTACTAATTGTTATGGTAGGTTTCTTTGGTATAGACACAGATGTTTGGATGGTATGTCAATTCATGATTTACATTTTCTTCTGTTAAGTATGGCAGGGTCTTCGTGTGGTTTATAACATCTCCTAACCATTAGAGGATGTAAGCTTGTGGCATCAGCCATGGGTTATTCCTCCAAGGAGAGAGCTAATAGCCAAGTAGATTTGGGATATACAGACATATGGCTGCCACTGCTGCACAGTATTTCCAGGCAGATGAGGTGTAGCTGGTGCTGACGGAGGAGTCTTGCTTTGACTCAAGGAGACCTATATTTGCTTTATTGGTTTAGTGGTCTTTGGTAACACTCTCTGGCATCCCAGAGACCATCTGTATACTTGCAAGTTCAGTCTCCATACATCTTTCCCATGTTTATATCAGGTCTTAACAGCAGGCCTTATCGTGGGTGGGAGAGGGGCACGGGTGTATATTCGATTGGTGCATGTTTAATTGACATGAGTTCAACAAATATCCAGTTTTGCCCAGACTCTGTCTACAGGATACATGGTGTTTTAGGACTTAGTAAAAGTAAATATGTGCATATTGGACAACATTGGTTTGAAGGCTGATAAAAATGGTAATGCATCTGAGTTAATTGGTGGTATAAATTGCTCTTGTCCACATTAGCTTTAACTAAGATCTGTGTAACAATTACTTTGGATTTGGTATTTTAATTACCATATGACACCTAAGTAAAGCTTGAACATTGACTTAGCACTCTTAAATCCTTAATTGCTGTGGCAAAATATTCTGACTAATAATAAAAGGTCATGGTGGTGGAAGTAACTGCAGCACAGACTAGGAAAGGATGCTACTTACTGACTTGTGTTGCTGGCTCATGTTCAGCCTATTGCATACAATATAAAAATATCTGGCCAAGGATGGCATTGCCCACAATGGGCACAGGCCAGTAAGGCCTACAAATTGTTCTTTAAGGTCTATAAAGGTCATTTAGGTACTCAAAGTAGAATGGGTTTAAACCATGAAAGGCAAAACATGTTCTAACATAGATGATGAAACAAACCCAAGAACATAAAGAGGCTAAAACCAATTCCTTCTAGGACTATCTCAAATGAAGTTTGTGTCATTTGTTCCCAAATTTTGAATTACAGCTTTAAGAAGGAAAAGGAAGGGGGCATTGTCACATACCAACAGCAGACAGGAAAAATTTAAGGTTCACCCAAATTGGTTACATTCAGACTGACCCATGTGGTCACCAGAAGTAAAACCTAATTTTTCTTAAAAATATTAAAAGTAACATGTGCAAAGTATAATAGATATGTAAAACAGTTTTAGTATGTATGGGTAACTCAGTATTTATATATGTCTGTTTCACTTGAGGCTTTAACAAGGTATATAGTACCTGGTAGGTGGAACACAATTTCTTGTATATGCGATAATTACATTATAGAATTCTTAAAAGTGAACAGTACTTCATGCATGCACTCATAAATAAGGTTCTAATAAATAAATTTGGCAATGGCAGTTTATTAAGATTGTACTGAGCAGAGGCACATGCATTGCTATCATACACAAACAGATCTTAATTTGCTATTTAACAATATCATACACACACACATGCACACACTCATACAAGAGATTTATATCCTAGTGTTTGTACTGAACAGTCACATAGATTGGGAAAAAACACCTTTAGAAATATTTAAAGCATGCAGCTCTAATTAATTGCACTGCCAAGGCTGAGATGGCTGTTTCTTTATCATGCTGGCATTGACGTCTTGCACCTTTGGTTCTAAAACTACATACCTACTGAAATATTTTAACAAGTGATGGAAAACAGAATTATTTATCTAGCCATAACTAAAGTTACAGTACAATAATTAAAGAACTGACAATACCAAAGGTATTTAGGCTGTTTCATTGAAAGGAAGAGTTTGCAGGGGAAGCCATGTGCCACTGTTCAAGTGCCAGAGTATGAATGAATCCAGGGATTTAAATTGGTCTCTGGTCAGAGGGAGGGTGATACAACTGTCAGAAGCCTGGTTAAGTAGGAGAAAAGAAAAAAAATCTGTTAGTGAACCCCTAAGGGTCAAAAATCAGGTCTTCAGAGGTCTGGAAACAAGGAAAAACTGGGAAGGAAATTTTAGTTATAATACCTGTGAAGAAAATAATTGGGACAGATAAGAAATAAAATCTTCAGATAACCAGTATAGAAGCTTAGGAACCTGGTTCAAATCAGGCCTTTGAAAAATTTGAAAAAGCATGCCAAAAGTAAACTTAATTTAATTTTTTTGTGTGTACAATATAGAATGGAAGAAGTTTGAAATAGCCACTTTGTTTTGACAGAAAACACACAGAAGAATATGACACATGACAGTTACGTGAATCTCAAAGACACATTGCAGAACAGTTATAACACACAGACAGGTTGGACAGACACATGACTTAATTGTATCTGTTAACTCTGGACAATAGGAAATCCTGTTTTTTTCCTAAAATGTCATAGGTAAGTGTTGGTACCCAGAATAAATTGATGTCAAGGCACAGAAAATTCTCAGTTCCTGATCTGCTGCACACGTAACTCTAAAGTTGTCCATGGTTGTGCAGGGCTGTGGAACCATTAATTGCAATTGTCACATTTACACAGAATCATTTAGAGTTTAGACATCTACTTATGTGGGAACAGGCTGTGTGCACACCTGCACAGGATGGCTGACAGGTGGGTGGCCAGGCAGGCAGATCTGGCTCTCATAGATTACCAGGTAATTTAATGAGAATAAGTTTGTTAGTGGAAAAATCAAAAGTCCCATAAGGGGAGGCAGCCAGGTGAAAGTTGTTTGTTTGCATCCTGGTGCTAATCTCAAATGTTAATATGGAGGACTGAAAGGTCACTCACTCTGCTTCCTGTCAGTTTCTTCCTCAGCATTTACCGTGCAGCCTAGAATCACTGACACTGTCTGTTTCTTTATCCACACACACAGTTCTTCTCTATCGTTTTAGAGGTGGAAGGCCAAGCCCTGGCTGGGCAACAAGGCTGTGCATTGGATCCCACCTGTAAGGCACACTCCTTCCAAGTTGAGTTGAATGTTGGCCAAGCATTGTAATTAAATTAAACCCTCCCTTAAAACTCCTTGTGGTTAAGTGAGTGATCTCTCTACTGCAACTTTATAACAATCTGAGGGGAACCCCCAGACCCTAACATAACGGCTCCTTTGGTGTATTAGTCACTTTTCTGTTGCTGTGATAAGACCACCATGACCAACGGAACTCATAAAAGGAAGAGTTTATTTGAGCTTACAATCGATGGTTCCAGGGAATTAAGAGTCCATTGTGGAAATACTGAAGAAATCACAGGATGAAATGAAAAGGAAATTGAGGATTCATCTAATCAGCAGGAAAGGATGAGAAAATGGCTTAGAAGCAGAATGGATGAAGCAGAAAAAAGAATATCAGACCTACAGGATAACAATGGTACAGCTAGAAAACTCAAGTAAAGATTATGATAAATTTAAAAAAACACAAGAGTGGAACAACCAGGAAGTGTGAGACACTATGAAAAGACCAAACCTCCACATCAGAGGGATAGAGGAAGGAGAAGAATCCTGAGAGAATGGTTTTGATCACATCTTCAACAGAATAATAGAAGAAATTTTCTCCAAACTGAAAAAAGACAAATCCATACAAATACGAGAAGCACATAGAACACCAAATAGACAAGACCAGAAAAGAAACTTCCCAAGCCATATCATAGTTAAAAAGTTAGATGCTCAAAACAAAGTCAAAATACTAAAAGCCACAAGAGAAAAACAACAAGTTAAGTATAAGAGGAAACCTATCAGAATTACAGCTGACTTCTCAATGCAAACAATGAAAGCAAGAAGAACATAGACCAAAGTATTCCCAGTGCTAAACGACTTTAGATGCCAACTCAGATTACTATGCCCAGCAAAAATGTTAATTATAGTTGAAGGAGAAAGAAAAATCGTTCGTGACATAAACAAAATGAAAAACACATGTGAAAAAAAACCAACACTTCAGAAAATACTCGAAGCAATTCAAAGAGCAGAGGAAAGGAGCACCCATCATCAAGCAACCCAAGAGAGAAATTACCAAAAGCATAAAAGAGTAAATAAATACCTAGGCCAAGAATGCAAATGAAAAATAAGTTGAAAGGAAACAACACACATCTCTCAAAAATAACCTTAAATATTAATGGTCTATCAAAAAACAAAGAAAAAAGAAAACAAATGACCCACTCAATAGATGGAAAAAAGAACTGAACAGAGACTTCACAAGTGAGGAATTAGAGATGTCTGAGAAACACCTCAAGAAGTGTTCAACATCACTAATCATTAAAGAAATGCAAGTCAAAACCACTTTAAGATATCATCTTACTCCAATAAGACTGGCTAGGATCAAGAAAACAAATGATACCAAGTGCTGGAGAGGTTGTGGGGAAAGGGGAACACTCATCCACTGCTGGTGGGAATGTAAACTCGTACAGCCACTATGGAAAGCAGTGTGGAGAACCCTTGGAAGACTTGGAATGAACTTGCCACCCGACCCAGCCATACCACTCCTGGGCATGTACCCTCAAGACTTACGCCACCACAGAGATACATGCACGGCCATGTTTATTTCAGCTCTCTTCACAATAGCAAGGAGCTGGAACCAACCTAAATGCCCCTCAACTGATGAGTGGATAGAGAAAATGTGGTACATCTACACAAAGGAGTTCTATGCAGCAGTAAAGAAAGACGACATCACGATCTTTGCAGGAAAATGGCTAGAGCTAGAGGACATCATGCTGAGTGAAGTAACACAGTCCCAGAAAAACAAACAACGAATGGTATCCCTCATCTGTGGATGCTAGTGCCAATTACCTAGCTGTAAGTATTTCTTGTGTAGGGCCCCCTGAGCTTGTGTTCAAAGCAGTTGGGCATAATGCATATTGGAAACAACAACAACAAGAACAGAAAGGACTGCATCAAAGAACTGACTGAAACAGTGAACTTCTGCTCAAACCAGTCAACTTCCTCATGGAGAATATTGAGAAAGACTGAGAAAGAGATGAAAAACATGTTTAGCAGAATGCATGAGCTCTTGCGGGGTGGGGGAATGGGCGGGAACACGGGTCTAGATTTGTTAAAAAAATAAAAATAAATTTATGTAAAAATAAATAAATAAATAAAAGCCAAAAAATATATTAATGGTCTAAACTCCCCAATCAAAAGACATAGACTGGGAGAATGGATTAGGAAACAATCCATCTATATGCTGCCTACAAGAAATGCATCTCACCCTCAAGGACAGACACCACCTTAGAGTGAAGGATGGAAAAAATATTCCAAGCAAATGGTACCAAAAAGCAAGCAGGAGTTGCTATTCTAATATCAAACAAAATAGACCTCAGAGTAAAGGGGGCCATTATATCCTTATCAATGGAACAATTAAACAGGAAGATTTCCCAATCTTAAATGTTTATGCACCAAACTCTGGTGCACTGAACTTTATAAACACAATCCTTCAGGACCCAGATTAATCCCAGCATGCTAATAATGGGGGACTTCAATACCCCACTGGGTACCTTGAATAGGTCAACTGGACAAAAAATAAACAGAGAGACATTGGAATTGAACAATACAATACATCAAATGGACCTCACAGATATCTACAGAATATTCCACCCAAACACCAGAGAATGTATTTTCTACTCAGCACCCTACATAACATTCTCCAAAATCGACCACATACTGGGACACAAAAGAAATCTCAACAAATATAAAAGGATTGAAATTATTCCATGCATTCTATCAGACTACAGTGCAATAAAGCTCAATATTAACACCAGCATAAGCCCTACTAACTATAAGAATACATGGAGACTAAACAACACAATCCTGAATAATGAGTGGGTCAGGGAAGAAATAAAGAATGAAGTAAAAGCATTCTTGGAACTAAACGAAAATGAAAATACAACACAACAAAACCTGTGGGATATGTTAAAATCATTCCTAAGAGGGAAATTTACAGCCCTAAGTGCCCACATTAAAAAAACAGAAAGAGAACAAATGAATGATCTAACACTGCAGATAAAAACACTTGAGAGACAACAACAAATGAACCATAAACCCAACAGACAGGAAGAAATAACAAAAATCAGAGCAGAGGGCTGGAGAGATGGCATAGCAGTTAAGAGCTCTGACTGCTCTTGCAGAGGACCCGAGTTCAATCCCCAGCACCCACATGGCGGCTGAGAACTGTCTTTAACTCCAGTTCCAGGGGAATCTGACACCCTCTTCTGACCTCTGCAGCATTGCAGGACACAGGTGCACCGACCTACATGCAGACAGTACATTCATACACATACAAAATAAATAAAATAAAATAAATCAGAGCAGAAATCAACAAAATAGAAACAAAGAAAACAATACAAAAAATCAATGAATCCAAAAGCTGGTTCTTTGAAAAGATAAACAAATTAGACAGACCTCTAACCACGTTAACCAAAAGAAAGAAAGAGCAACTCCAAATCAATAGCATTCATGATGAAAGGGGAAATATCACAACAGATAAAGAGAAGATCCAGACAATCATACAAGAATACTTCAAAAACCTATACTCTACTAAATTTGAAAACCTAAGAGAAATGGATGAATATCCGAAATCCTGGGATTCACCAAAGCTTAACCAAGAAGAGATTGACAACTTAAACAGACCCATAATACTTGAGGAAATTGAAGATGTAATAAAAAGCTTCCCAACTAAAAAATCCCAGGTCCACATGGTCTCACAGCAGAATTCTATAAAACATTTAAAGAGGTCTTACAACCATTACTACTCAAACTGTTCAGAAGGATATAGAGGGAAATATCCCAAATTCCTCCTAAGAAGCCAACATCACTCTAATACCAAAACCAGGCAAAGACACAAACAAAAAAATAAAACTATAGACCCATATCATTAATGAACACAGATGCAAAAGTTCTCAACAAAATACTTGCAAATCACATACAGATCCACATGAAAAAGATCATCCACCATGTTAAAGTTGGATTCATACCAGAGATGCTGGGATGGTTCAACATACATAAATCAATAAATATCATAAACACATAAATAGACTGAAAGACAAAAACCACATGATCATCTCAAGCGATGCAGAAAAAGGCTTTGACAAAATCCAGCATCCCTTCATGCTTATAGTCCTAGAGGGAATTGTACTGGAGGGATCATTCCTCAACAAAATCAAAGCCATATACAGGAAACCCACAGTCAACATCATCCTAAATGGAGAAAAGTTAGAAGCATTCCCCTTAAAGGCAGAAACCTGGCAAGGCTGTCCACTATTGCCACTCCTCTTCAATATAGTGCTTGAAATGCTTGCTGGGAAATAAGACAAGAAAGTGAAATTAAAGGAGTACTAATCAGAAAAAAGGAAGTAAAACTATCCATTTTTACAGTTGATATGATAGTTTACCTATCATATCAGGGATGCTAAAAACTCCATCATAAACTCCTAGAAATGATTAAAAGTTTCAGTAAAGTGGTGAGATATAAAATAAACCTAGAAAAATCAGTAGCTTTTCTTTACGCCAAAAATAAGCAATTGGAGAAGGAACATAAGGAGACCTTCCAAATCACAATAGCCTTAAAAATAAATAAATAAATAAAATACCTGGGAATAAATCTAACCAAAGACACCAAATACCTCTACAACAAAAATTTTAAAACCCTGAAGACAGAGATTGAAGATGACATCAAAAGATGGAAAGACCTCTCCCATGCTCATGGATTGGAAAAATTAATATAGTAAAAATGTCCATTCTACCCGAATTAATATGCAGATTCAATGCAATCCCAATCAAAGTTCCCATGAGTTTTTTTCACAGACTTGGAAAAAAATTCCTTAAATTCATATGGAAAAATGTAAAACCCCAAATAGCTAAAGCAACCCTGAGCAAAAAGTGTGATAAGGGGTTTTACTTTACCAGACTTCAAACTATACAACAGGGCTATGGTCATAAAGACAGCATGGTACTGGCACAAAAACAGACCCATTGACCAATGGAACAAAATCGAAAATCCAAACTTGAGCTCATATAACCTCAGCCACCTCATATTTGACAAAGGGGCCAAGAAAAGTTCAATGGAGGAAAGATAGAATCTTCAGCAAATGGTGTTGGCAAAGCCGGATCACCATTTGTAGAAGAAGAGAATTAAACCACTACATCTCACCCTGTACAAATATAAATTCCAAATGGCTCAAAGATCTCAACCTAAAACCCAAACCCTGAAGGTGATAGAAAAAAAAGGTGGCAGCAACCTATAAGACATAGGCATAGGGAAAGTTTTTCTAAATCAAACATCAGCTGCACAGGAAATAAGGTCAACAATCGACAAATGGGACCTCATCAAACTCAAAAGCTTTTGTATAGCTAAAGAAACCATCAAAGAAGTGAAGAGAAAACCCACAGAGTGGGAGGAAACCTTCACCACTGATACATCTGACAGAACATTAACTTCCAGAATATATAAACTACTTAAAAAGCAAAGAAGTAAGAAAACAAATGACCTACTCAAAAGATGGAGTAAAGAGCTGAACAGAGACTTCATCAATAAGGAAGTAAAGATGGCTGAGAAAGATCTTAAAAAGTGTTCAATACCATTAATAACTAAGGAAATCCAAATTAAAACCACTCTAAGGTGCTGGCGTTTATAGTCGTCTGATAGTCCTTTATACACGCGTGGCAGAAATCCACACGATCTGTGCAGGATGGTAGTTCTACTGAACTGCAAGCTTCAATGCTGTCTCCTTCCTGCAGGCAGACAATCTCTCAGCCTAGCTCTGGCAAGGAGTGGGGAGGGGACCAAGAGAAAGCTACCCAACAGAATAGAAAGACAAAGAAAGATGGACTCAGAAGGTGAGGACCAGGAGAATAGACTCTTCCTCTATTCGTGCCAGCTGTGTGCTTATATACCAAAAGTTACTGTACTCTGGGCAATGAAGTGGGGGGGGGGCAGGAGGAAGGGAGAGGCAAGTCACCTTGGCTCTAATTGGGGGGCTGCAGAGCTCCTGTTTGTGCAACAGGTAAGCTAGAGGTGTGACATTTTGCTCAATGCCTCAAGGGAAGGGGTTATCCAGTTCTGGAACTTTGCAGAGAGAGGTGAGACAAGAAAACATTGTAATATCCCAGACCTTCCAGAGCTACAGATAACTCACAGAGACAACTGAATGCCCACAGAGATATCAGATAACTCTCAGAGGTTTTACAGGGCAGGTCTTACAAGTTCTTGCCTCAAGCCAGGCAAAGTTTCATTCCTACACTAAGGTATCATCTCATTTCAATAAGACTGGCCAAGATCAAGAAAACAAAAGACACCAAATGCTGGAGAGGTTGTGGGGAAAAGGGAACACTCACCCACTGCTGGTGGGAATGTAAACTCATACAACCACTGTGGAAAGCAGTGTGGAGTACCCTTAAAACACTCAAAATGAGCCTATCACTTGGCGCAGCCATACCACTCCTGGGTATATACCCACAAGATTTATCTACTGCAAAGATACATGCACAGCTATGTCTATTGCAGCTCTCTTCACAACAGTAAAGAGCTGGAACCAACCCAAATGCTTGTTAACTGATGAGTGGATAACAAAAATGTGGTACATCTACACAGTGGAGTTCTATGCATCCAGCAGTAAAGAAAGATGACATCAGCTGAGCATGGTGGTGCATGCCTTTAATCCTAGCACTTGGGAGGCAGAGGCAGGTGGATCTTTGTGAGTTCAAGACCAACCTGGTCTACCTAGCAAGTTCTAGGACAGCCAGAGCTACAAGGAGACCCTGTCTCAAAAGGACCAAAAAAAAAAAAAAGAAAGAAAAAGAAAGAAAGATGACATCATGAACTTTGCAGGTAAATGGATGGAACTCAAAGCCATTATGCTAAGTGAAGTAACACAGTCCCAGAAAAAATAATGGAAATTTTTCCCCTCATTTTGGATGCTAACACCAAAGCACCAGTTGGCAAGCAAACTAAGCAACTTTATTATCATATTTCTTTGTATCTGAAAGCAACCATTCTATTTTAATGTGAATCTCTTAATGGGCTCTAGAATTGACCTACCACTTATATTCACACACTGTAATTACCATATATGGGTGGAAGATCTGTATTCATATTATAGAGTAATATAATATTAAAGGGAAAATGTGAATCCCAAAACATATTTAGAAATTAACATACAGTTCATTCCCAGAGGTCATGATTTTGATTGTGTTGTTTATATGGGCATAATTTGGAGTAATACAAAGTAGAAGGAACAAAAAAAGTATTGATAGCTTTATAGAATAATTTCAGTATAATCCCTGAGTTATTAAAATATTATAATAATGTATAGTTTACCTATAACTTACAGTTTGCATTGTAAACTTATTGTAAAATTTGTATTAAATTCTTATAAAACCTTCAAAAAAAGTACATTAAAACATGCAATTTTTACATAACTATGTGATTTAGAATGTAAAGTTATATTTCTTTTTATCTGCATGCAACTTTACTGTTAAAAATGTGAATCTCAGCCGGGCATGGTGGTGCATGCCTTTAATCCTAGCACTTGGGAGGCAGAGGCAAGCGGATCTTTGTGAGTTCAGGCCACCCTGGTCTACAGAGTGAGTTCCAGGACACCTGGGGTTACAGGGAGACCCTGTCTCGAAAAGACAAAAAAAAAGTGAATCCCTAAACATGTTTTGGAATTAACCTATAGTTTATTTTTGGTAATTTTGGTAATTTTGATTTATGTGTGGAATATATATATATATATATATATACATACATATATGCATATTTTGGAGTAATATAAAATTAAAGGGAACAAAAAAAGAGAGAGAAAAACCTGTTCAAAGAACTGACCAAAACAGTAAACTTCTGCATTGAAAAAATTAAAAAGATGCAAGACAGGACTTAACATGTATGGCAGAATCCATGAGCTCTGGCCGGGAGGAGAGAGGGATGCGAGGGGTAGGCATGGATGGGGGAATGAGGGGACTATGTCTAAATTGAACTGAAAAATGATGTCTAAAATACACAAAAGATCAATAAAAGTATTATAAAAATAATAAATAATTTTTAAGAAGAAATGATGAAATGTGCTCAATAAAAATTAACTTAAAAAAGAATAACGGGTCAAAGTTCAAGCTATTATTTCAGTCATTTACTCATGTTCTCTACTTTCTTTGGGTGAACCTAGAGAGAACTGTCTCTCATATTTACTGGGTCTCTTTGCCAACTGGAAGTCAAGCCTTGACCATGTCTGTTATGAATGTGACAGAACAAGACAAAAAGTCTTCCTCTTGGTTCCTATGTACCTTATTCCTATATAACCTACAAAATAAAGATAGCTGAAGTTGATTTTGTAAAACTGTATACCATCTGAGTCTGCTAATCTTGGTTGCCAACTTGACACACATGGGAAGAAGGAATCATCTTAATTGAGGAATTGGCTCCATTGAACAAGTCTTTGGGTATTTTCTTGTTTGCTCATTGATGTAGGAAGGCACAGCCATCCCCAGGCAGGTGGGCCTGCACTGTATAAGAAATAACAGTGAAACATCAGGCCAGAAGTAAGCCAGTTGGCATGCTCCTCCATGATCTCTGCTTCGGTTCCTGCCTCTAGGCTCCTGCCTTGAGTTTCTGCTCTGACTTCCCTTGATGATAAACTGTAACTTGTAATATGAAATAAAACTTCTTCTGCCCTAAAGTTACTTTTAGTCATGTTGTTTATCCCCAAAACTAATAAGCAAACTAGAACACCATCTGAAGTTATTTTTTTTTAATATACACATATTTACTTTTATTAAGTCCTACAACACCATGTAACCTGTAGACAGAGTCTGGGCAAAATTGGATACTTGTTGAACTCACATCAATTAAATATGTATTAATCAAGTATACACCTGTGTCCCTCTCCCGCCCCTCCCACCCTTCCCGATTCACCATTTCAGTCAGTTTTCTGATGCAGTCTTTCTGTTGTTGTTCTTTTAATATGCATCCCTCTCCACAAGAAATATTTATAACTGGGCTATTGGTTATTGAAGTTAATTTTTTAAACAGAGAACCAAGTAGAATAAGAAATAAAAACCAACTATTACACTACCTCAATAGCTATCATCTTTTCAAATAAGTAATTACTATTAAAAACTTTTAGAAATAAACAATATACATTAAAGGACATTTTAGGATCTTTTGTAACATGATGTTTTACTTGTTACTTACAAAATGATAATAAATGTGATTTATAATATCATGTATGTTTAACTTTGATTTTTGTATTGCCATAAATTATTTAAGTAAATCTTTTTTATGTGTTTCTTAAGTACATGCGTTACTTTCCTTTAATTACAGAAAACATATGACAGAGAAATTTAAAGAAGGGAGAATTCAGTCTAACTCATGGTTTGAGAGGCCAAAGACCATCATGAGGGAGAGAGGAAAACATGGATATGTCTTTAGATAGCAATATCTGTTAAAAAACAAAGAACTTCAGCCAGTCAATAATTCAACCCCACCAGCACAGTCCGATATCCAAAACATTCAACAACCTCTCAAAAAATTACCACCAGTTGGGGACCAAGTATTCAACACTTGAGCCACTTCACATTCAAATCATAGCATAGATAATTACTTTCATGTATGTAGATTTTGGGTTTAATTACAATAAAGATAAAAATATCTATTCTAGGACCTATTTTATTCACACATTTATTTCTTTCTCTCTAATGATGGATGCCAATAAACTAATATTTAGCAAGATCCATTTATGTACTTAGCTTCACGACTTCTATGAGTGATTACAAAGACAGAAATTTAAGCAATATGGTCCACCGACTCAGTCAGTTTAGTGTGCTTCCCCTTGCCCAAGTCACAACACAGAATACACTGAGCAGCTAAGTACAAGTTTATGTAACATGGTAATTGATTTGATCAACCTTTAAAAAATGATTCTATGATATATTAATTCTTAGAGTTATCTCCTATAAAAGATTGTTTTAAAAATTCAAAGAAGACCTAGGATAGGCAAAATAAAGCATATGGTAAAGTTTTATTGGAACATAGACACTCCAGAAGTTTATCTGTTGTATGATACTAAAAGGCTAATTCAAGTAGTTTCCACAAAGACTATTTATCCCTCAAAGTTTCCACAAAGACTATTTATCCCTCAAAGCCTGATATGTTTCCTATCACTAGAAAATGTGAACCCTGGTCTAAAGTAAGAACTAATGATTTCCACAAACCCGGTTAAGACATAAATTTAACTAAGAGAATTTGTTGATCTTAATTAACCAGCAATCATGTATTTATTAGCCTCCTTTCTAATATTAGCATTATTAAGAATAAAAGAAAAGCTCCAGAGAGAGTGGGCTGTTTTGCTTCTTATCCACCTGTGCCCCTTTTCTAAGCCTAGGGAACAATCTGCGGAAGAGGGGGCGTGGTAGAATGTAAGGGCTGCGATTGGGGTGAATGGTGAAACTACAGCAATGTAGTCTGGACACTCATTTGATCAACTTGATTGAATAAACAACCCGTCACCCCCACCCCACTGGATGGCGGGGCTGTGGGGGTTTGGGCACAACAGCCTGCAGATTGGTTTTGCATGAAGGATGCTTGTACTCATGGATTATCATTTATAGCTAAAAAATGAAAAAAAACTGACAAAAAGATGCAGGACATTTATGGCAGAATGCATGATTTGGGATGGGGTGGGGTGGGGGGGAAGGGAAAGGGAAATGTGCCTGAACTGAATTGGAAAATAATGTATGAAATTCACAAAGCATCAATAAAAATTAAAAAAAAGAATTAAAGAAAAGGATAAGATAGTTGATCAGTGCTTGCAAGAAATTCATAGTAAAGGTTATAAAATATTCATGCAAATAAAATAACAGAAGAATGAATTATCGAGGGTTTAATGGAATCTGTACATGTTTATAAACTCTTATAATTTATATATGAGATTCTCTTTCCCACAGCTCCTTGTAAACACCTATTGAACCAAGTTATATGACTGATAAAAGCTACATAAAAGCATGTATAGGTGACTCCTTCAGTTCTTTCTTTTTCTAAGCTGAGATGTCCAATCATTTATGATTTGGGAAGAAGTCTCTAAACCAGTTTCTTAAACTACTAAGTGCTTGATAAATAACATAAACTCTGAATTGTGTCAATAGCTAGGGTGTTCTTACAGGGCAATGAATTTTGCTAACTCTAAACAATGGATAACTGACTCAAGAGTCTGTTTAAATGACCTATTTGCTGTTATCTGCACACAGTAATTTACTGGAGGAAATTGGATTTTGCTGGTCTATCCTTCCAGATCTGTTCACCTTGTAGTGCTTTTCTCTTCTAGTCTGATTGGTAAATGAGTCAATCTTACTTTAATATAATGCTTTTGAAAGTACACTTCCTTGTGAGAAATTCCTTTTGAAGAATGATCATAATGAAATTAAAGCAAATAACCTGCTGTTGAACATGTTCCTACAGATCTATGGAAGTAAAGATAGAGAAAAGATTAAGAAAATGTTTGTAGAAATAGTTGCAATTTGGAATTTTCTCCATAGAACAGTACTCCCAGTTGATTTAACTGCATCATAGGACATTCCATTAAGTGAGATGCATTGTTGCAAACACTGAAAGTATTATGATCCATAGGAACAAACCCTTTGTAGTTATGACATTTTGAAATGTATGTTTATGTTAACATGCCTCCTGTTGTTGCTAATAGTTTGAACAAAAGTGGCCCTTTCAGTCACACTCTGACACAGAATTTAATGACTCAATCAATCAGACAAATAAAAAGCAAAGAAGCATTTACAGAACTCTTATCGATATACAGCATTGTTCAAGGGACTTTAAAATTTGGGCACCCTAATAATTTTAACTTGTGAAGAAATTACATTAATTTCGAAAAAGAACATTAATAAAATGGAAAATAGGGAAACACTGGAGAATATAAACTTAAGTAAAAATCACAAAATGTATCTTTAATAAATTTTTTGGATCTTAAAGATTTACAAGTCTAATCCAACATTACTAATACATAGGAAAATCTAAATAAATATTTGCAAGTGAAGTTTTGATAAGGAGAAATATATGATTGATTATCTCTGCCCGTATTAGTTTTCTCATTGCTATGACAGAAATACCTGAAAAAGTAACTTAAAATAAGAAGGTTTTATTTTTGGCTTACAGTTCCAGGAAATACAGTTCATTATGATGAGAAGATATAACAGCAGGAACCTGAGAATACAGGTCACATTATTCCTCAGTCAGAAAGCAGAGATTGAAGAAGCAAGTCTGGAATATAAAATTTTCTTTTTTGAATTCATAGTTTAAATTCTTTTTTTTTTCTAATTAAATTAGTTTTTATTGATGCTTTGTGCATTTCACACATTTTTTCCAATTCAGTTCAGGCTTATTTCCCTTTCCCTCCCCCCCACCCCATCCCAGATCATGCATTCTGCCATAACTGTCCTGCATCTTTCTCTCAGTTTTTTTTTTTTCATTTTTAGCTATAAGTGATAATCCATGAGTACAAGCATCCTTCATGCAAAACCTATCTGCAGGCTGTTGTGCCCAAACACCTACAGCCCTACCATCCAGTGGGGGGTGACAGGTTGTTTGTTCAATCAAGTTGATCAAATGAGTGTCCAGACTACATTGCTGTAGTTTCACCATTCACCCCAATCGCAGCCCTTACATTCTACCACGCCCCCTCTTCCGCAGGTTGTTCCCTAGGCTTAGAAAAGGGGCACAGGTGGATGAGAGGTAAAACAGTCCACTCTCTCTGGAGCTGTTGACTTGGACTCTGGTCAATTCTGGCTGTTTCCTTTCATGGGCTGACAGTTTGTCCAGGAATAACCTTTCGATCCTACTGGCCTGGCGCGTTATGGCGTCTCCCGGAATATAAAATTTTCAAGGCCCACCCTTCCCCCTGAACTATTTCCTTCAACAAAGCTTCATGTCCTAAATATTCCACAGTCTTCCACAATAGCACCACCAACTGGGGACCAAATATTCAAATGTATGAGCCTTGAGGAATATTACAGGTTCAAACCACAACACTGTTTACGTTCTGGAAATTGTAGATTGATATTTGAGGTAAGACATTAGAATGAAGTCAGGAGTTTTCAGTTTACAACTTTAGATATTCATAGTGTTGACAGAGCCATTCCAGAGTGCATAAAAGATATAATTAAGACATAATAATCATAATAGATGTTAACATGTGAGAGAAATTGGCACGACTTGTGTGGTCATCAATAACACAGTTAAAGGAAATTTTCATACATATTCAAAAACCAGAGGACAAATAGTTAACTGAGTACCAATTAGCATTTCCAAGTTCTAAAGAGGTTAGAAAGATTTGAAATGCATATTTTGCTTATAGTGAGATTTATCTCAACCAAGCACAGCTTTAAAATAAGTTGCTAAACATGGGCCTGGATTTATATAGTTTAATAATTGGCCAACATGGGCTTGGGTTTCTCTGCATGAATTATATTGCAGTAACAAATGTTAACTTTCTTAATAAGCTCTGACTATTCTCAGATTAGATCTGTACAAATTATGCTCATTAAACATGACTAAAATAACCTTGTGTGACCCTTCTGCCTCCCAGTTCTTAAAGCTAAAATTCAAAGCATCTTTTCTGATTGCAATAAAGATTAGCTTACTTTCTAAATTTCTTCAAATTCCATCTTTTTGCATTAGAACCCCAAAGAAAGATTCATATAGGTGGTTGTTGCACCTGCATACTATATGGGCTATCTTCTTTGGTTCAAATGCAATGTTTATTTGTCGTTTTTATTCTATTAAAACAATTATCCTCATAAATTCCCTTTAAGCCTTTACAAATTACAATTGTTACATTAGACATGTCTACATAGTACACAGCATATTCTGCTTCTTGTATCAACAAATGAAGCTGTTGGTTATCCAGGCTACAAATACAAAAATGTGGAAAGTAACCTAAAATTTATCTGGATGTGTTTTGCAGCACAGGTGGAGAGCAGATAAGCTAATGGAGCTCTGGGATGGTGGGGGGGGCGGTGCTTGGGAGATAGCTGGAGTTCTAAAGGACAAGCAGCAGCGATGCCTTTTGAGATGCGGCTGTAAGGTCAGGCTGTATTCATGGGAAGATTCCCTGGGAATTAAGGGTAGACACAATACCAATGAAGACTTGACTCCCAAGAATGAAAGTACAGGAGCAGAGACAGTAAATTCTAGCTTGTTTATTCAAGGGTACTTCACTTAGATGTGTAGTACAGAATCCTTGATAACTTAATAAACCTCAAGTCAATTTCCCCTTTCCTCTTTAAGCAGAATGATTTCGTTGATTGCAGAAAACTGAAGTTACCATGTGTCATTTCTCTTAGTTTCTTGCTAACCCTTACCTATAACCACACAAACAACCATCTGTATTCTCTCCGTGTATCTTATTTCTCTCTCTCTCTCTCTCTCTCTCTCTCTCTCTCTCTCTCTCTCTCTCCTTTTCAAGGCCATATCTACACCTCCCTGCACAATCATAGTTGGCTTCAAGCCTGAAAATCATTTCCCTATAGCAGGGCATCCCTCCAGACATCTTTACAGTTATAGTATCTGAAAAATAAGCTAACGTTTCCTACCACAGATTCAGTTACCATTCCTTCTGATCCCAGTAACTCTGAAATTTGATTTCAATGCCCAGTGCACTAAGAAATTGTGCTTAGAACTCCTCCCCATGTCTACTTAATATCATGTGATTGAGTAGCCTCTTAGTTACCTGGAATTCCAATGCATCCAGCGTTTTTGGCTATCTCACCCCCAAGTTAGCCTCTTCTCTTAAATTCCTTGGCTTATCACTTCCTTCAGTCTGTATTCTCTTGGTACCTTTTACTAAATCTTGTGTCAGGCCAGACCTTCTTCTCTGCCTTTTTTTTTCTTTATTACTTTTATTTTATGTGTTTGAGTGTATTGCCTGCATGTGTGTAAGTGCACCCATATCATGCAATGCCCACAGTCAGAAGAAGGCATTGGATTCCCCTGGAAATGGAGTTACAGCTGTGAGAGGCTTCCAATCCAATCAGAAATCAGTCACGCCACTACTGCACTTGTGGCTCATCTTGCCTGGCAGGTCAGTACTATAGTTTGCAGTGTCTGGGACTGGTTAAGACAATTAAGGTCCACTAAGGTCCTTTCTCCCACAGCAGCCTGCATAGCACCTCTGGCACTATGAAAGCTAGCCACCGGGAAGAGAGTATCCTTCTTAGTTTGAGGTTGATTTCTCATGTCCTTAAGCCAACATGTGTGGTGTCTTCAGCAATGGAGTCTTACCATGTGATTATGGAGGGTAACCAAGCACAATGCCAACAGCTTGTATTTTTTTGAGACATCTGGGGCCTCACTGACCATTTTTATATGTTAATTATTGTAAATTTCACTCAGCAGGCTCTCTCTGTATATTAGTTGGAATCAATTAGGAGTGAAAATGAGCATAATAATTTGTGTAACTTTACTGTACAATTATTAATTATAACCAAGAGTTACATGCCAAGTTATAAAGAAAATGATAATGAAAATGGAACAGTATATACCGATGTCAAATACTACTTTCTGGAGCTGAACCAAAGCACTAAAAGAGAAATATGTGAGAGCAAAATATCTTTCTAATTCAATAAAATTGGGCTTCATTTGAGAGAATCAATAGATCATTGGGGAGTAGTAGACTAAGAAGTAAGATGGGGATTTGAGATCTCTTGAGCCCAGCGGCAGGAAGAGGGGAAGACAGGTAGGAACTGGGTGCCTTGGCGAGCTGGTTGCTGATCGTTTGGTCCTGCTGTCTTTGGTTTGATTGGCCTTTGTGGCTGTGAGGTTGGAGTTATCCCCCCAGCTGGGATTAAAGGTGTGGTCTTTGGCTTGATTAGATCTAGTGGCTGTGGGGGCGGAGTTATCCTCCCAGCCGGTATTAAAGGCACGCTTGTGTGACTCTTGAGATTTGAGATCTCTTGAGCCCAGCGGCAGGTGCCGGGGCGCGGGCTGAAGAGCGCCCCCCCCCCCCCCCCGCCAACTGAGATTACGAAGAAGGATCTGAAGGAGGCAAGCAAAGCACGCCTTCAACACAGTGAAGAGGCATTCAGGACTCACATTGGAATACAGGCAAGGAGAAGCCCATATGCCAGGATCACGAAGAAGAAACTACACTGGAAAGGTGCAGGATAATCCCACGCCAAGCTTTACCAACCCTATGGATGACTCCTGCAGTGGGATCCCCCCGGGGATGCCCCAGGACACAGACATCAGAAACACAATTGGGAACATACTTAAAGAACTACAAGATCATAAAGAACAAATTAAAGAACTAAGAAAAGAGAATGAGGACCGAGAGAGAGAGAATGACAAGCTCCGGAAGGAAGTAGAAACACTGAAAAGATCCCATGCTGAAAAAGAAAAAGAAACCAACCAGCAAACAAAAGAGCTACAAAAAGAGATCGAGAAGCTCCAAAAAGAAATAGAAACACTAAAGAAATCAGAAGAGGAAATGAAAAAGGAAATCAAACACTCATCCATTCAAGAGGAAAGGAATGAAAAAAGCCTCAGAAGCAGAATGGAGGAAGCAGAACAAAGAATATCAGACCTGGAGGACAACACAGAACAACTAAAAACCTCAAGGAAAGATTATGAAAAATTTAAAAATACACAAAAATGGAACAACCAGGAGCTGTGGGACACTATGAAAAGATCAAACCTCCGCATCATAGGAATAGAGGAAGGAGAAGAATCCCAAGAGAAAGGTATTGATCAGATCTTCAACAGAATAATAGATGAAAACTTCCCCAAACTAAAAAAGGACAAACCAATACCAATACAAGAAGCACATAGAACTCCAAACAGACAAGATCAGAAAAGAAATTCTCCACGCCACATCATAGTTAAAATGCTGGACACCCAAAACAAAGAGAAAATTCTTAAAGCGACAAGAGAAAAACAACAAGTGACCTATAAGGGGAAACCTATCAGAATAACAACGGACTTCTCACAGCAAACGATGAAGGCAAGAAGAACCTGGAGCAAAGCATTCCCAGTGTTGAGGGACAATGGATGCCAGCCCAGGTTACTATACCCAGCAAAAATGTCAATCATAGTGGAAGGAGAGAGGAAAATCTTCCATGACATAAACAACTTGAAAGAATACATGTCCGGAAAACCAACCCTTCAGAGAATACTTGAAGCAATCCAAAGAACAGAAGAAAGGAGCAACCAACCCCAGGCAACTAGAAGGAGAAATCAATAAAAGCATAACTGCAGAAGTAGAAACCTAAATCAAAACCGCAGATGGATAATAAGGCAAAAGGAAGCAACACAAACCTATCAGTCATAACCTTAAATATTAATGGACTAAATTCCCCAATCAAAAGACATAGACTGGGAGACTGGATTAGGAAACAGAATCCATCGATATGCTGTCTGCAAGAAACACATCTTACCTTCAAGGACAGGCACCACCTTAAAGTGAAGGGATGGAAAAAAATATTCCAAGCAAATGGTACCAAAAAGAAAGCAGGTGTTGCTATTTTAATATCGGATAAAATAGACTTCAAAGTAAAAGAAATCAGAAGAGACAAAGAAGGCCATTACATTTTCATCAAAGGAACAATCCACCAAGAAGATTTCACAATTATGAATATATATGCCCCAAATTCTGGTGCACCAAACTTTATAAAGACAATTCTCCAGGACCACAAGTCACAGACTAACCCCAGCACACTCATAGTGGGAGATTTCAATACCCCACTGAGTCCTTTGGATAGGTCAACAGGACAAAAAATAAACAGAGAGACATCTGAACTGAACGATATGATACACCAAATGGACCTCATAGACCTCTACCGAACATTCCATCCTAATACCAGAGAATACACTTTCTACTCAGCACCCCACGGAACATTCTCCAAAATCGACCACATCCTGGGACACAGAAGAAACCTCTACAAATACAAAAAGATTGAAATAATTTCATGCATCCTGTCAGACCACAGTGCAATGAAGCTCAACATCAACACCAGGACAAGCCCTCCTGCCTACAAGAACACATGGAGACTAAACAACACACTCTTGAATAATGAATGGGTCAAGGAAGAGATAAAGAAAGAAATAAAAACATTCCTGGAACTGAATGACAATGACAATACAACACAACAAAACTTATGGGATACCTTAAAAGCAGTCCTAAGAGGGAAATTTATAGCCCTGGGTGCCTACATTAGAAAAACAGAAAGAGCACAAGTGAATGATCTAACACTACAGCTAAAAGCACTTGAGAGGCAACAACAGATGAACCCTAAACGCAACAGACAGGAAGAAATAACAAAAATCAGAGCAGAAATCAATGAAATAGAAACAAAGAAAACAATACAAAAAATCAATGAAGCCAAAAGTTGGTTCTTTGAAAGAATAAACAAGATAGACAGACCTCTAGCCCAGTTAACAAAAAGAAAGAAGGAACAACTCCAAATCAATACAATCTGTGATGAAAAGGGAAATATCACAACGGACAAGGAAAAGATCAAGAAAATTATATGGGAATATTACAAGAACCTATATTCTACCAAGTTTGAAAATCTAGAAGAAATGGATGAATATCTGAAATCTTGGGAATCACCAAAGCTTGGCCAAGAGGAGACCAGCAGCTTAAACAGACCCATAACATATGAAGAAATAGAGGATGTAGTAAGAAGCCTCCCAACTAAAAAAAGCCCAGGCCCAGACGGTTTCACAGCAGAATTCTATAAAACATTTCAAAAAGACCTACAACCATTATTTCTGAAACTGTTTAGAAGTATACAATCAGAGGGAATTCTCCCAAATTCCTTCTATGAAGCCAACATCACTCTATTACCAAAACCAGGCAAAGATCCAACTAAAAAGGAGAATTATAGACCCATCTCCCTCATGAACACAGATGCCAAAATTCTAAACAGAATACTGGCAAATCGCATACAGACCCACATCAAGAAGATCATCCATCATGACCAAGTTGGATTCATACCAGAGATGCAGGGATGGTTCAACATACGAAAATCAATAAACATCATCAAACACATAAACGGAATCAAAGACAAAAACCACACCATCATCTCAATTGATGCTGAAAAAGCCTTTGACAAAATCCAGCATCCCTTCATGCTTAAAGTCCTAGAAGGAATTGGATTGGAGGGATCATTCCTCAATGTAATCAAAGCCATATACAGGAAACCCACAGCCAATATCATCCTAAATGGGGAAATGACGGAAACATTCCCTTTAAAGGTAGGAACTCGGCAAGGCTGCCCCCTATCACCACTCCTCTTCAATATAGTGCTTGAAACACTTGCTAGAGCAATAAGGCAAGAAAAGGATATTAAAGGAGTACTAATTGGAAAAGAGGAAGTCAAACTATCCCTATTTGCTGATGATATGATTGTTTACTTAAGAGATGCAAAAAACTCCACCAGAAAACTCCTAGAAACGATTAACAGCTTCAGCAAAGTGGCAGGATACAAAATTAACCTTAGAAAATCAATGGCCTTTCTTTACACCAAGAACAAGCAACTGGAGAAAGAATTCAAAGAGACCTTCCCACTCACAATAGCCTCAAAAACAATAAGATACCTAGGAACAAACCTAACCAAAGACACCAAAGACCTCTACAACAAAAATTTTAAACCCTTAAAGAAAGAAATTGAAGAAGACCTCAGAAGATGGAAAAACCTCCCATGCTCATGGATTGGGAAAATTAACATTGTAAAAATGTCCATTTTACCAAAACTCTTGTATAGATTTAATGCAATCCCAATCAAAATCCCCAAGAGTTTCTTCACAGGCTTGGAAACAAAAGTTCTTAAATTCATTTGGAGAAACAAAAGACCCCGAATAGCCAAATCAATCCTGAGTGAAAAGAGCTACACAGGAGGGATCTCTATACCAGATTTTAAACTATACTACAGGGCTATAGTCATAAAAACAGCCTGGTACTGGCACAAAAACAGACCTGTTGACCAATGGAACAAAACCGAAGATCCAAATCTGAGCACATACAATTTCAGCCATCTCATATTTGACAAGGGGGCCAAGAAACCACAATGGAGAAAAGACAGCATCTTCAGCAAGTGGTGTTGGCAAAACTGGATCACCACTTGTAGAAGAATGAAATTAAACCCCTACCTCTCACCCTGTACAAAAGTCAACTCCAGATGGATTAAAGACCTCAACGTGAAACCCCAAACTCTGAAGGTGATAGAAGAAAAAGTTGGCAGCAGACTACAAGACATAGGCGTAGGAAAAGACTTCCTAAATCAGACAGCAGCTGCACAAGAATTAAGGTCGACAATTGACAAATGGGACCTCATCAAACTCAAAAGCTTCTGTACATCAAAAGAAACAATCAAGGAAGTGAAGAGAAATCCCACAGAGTGGGAGGAAACCTTCACTGCAGATACATCTGACAAAGCATTGATTTCCAGAATATATAAACTACTCAAAAAACAAAGAAAAAAGAAAACAAATGACCCGCTCAATAGATGGAGCAAAGAACTGAACAGAGACTTCACAAGCGAGGAATTAGAGATGTCTGAGAAACACCTCAAGAACTGCTCAACATCACTAATCATTAAGGAAATGCAAATGAAAACCACTTTAAGATATCATCTTACTCCAATAAGACTGGCTAGGATCAAGAAAACAAATGATACCAAGTGCTGGAGAGGTTGTGGGGAAAGGGGAACACTCATCCACTGCTGGTGGGAATGTAAACTCGTACAGCCACTATGGAAAGCAGTGTGGAGAACCCTTGGAAGACTTGGAATGAACTTGCCACCCGACCCAGCCATACCACTCCTGGGCATGTACCCTCAAGACTTACGCCACCGCAGAGATACATGCACAGCCATGTTTATTTCAGCTCTCTTCACAATAGCAAGGAGCTGGAACCAACCCAAATGCCCCTCAACTGATGAGTGGATAGAGAAAATGTGGTACATCTACACAATGGAGTTCTATGCAGCAGTAAAGAAAGACGACATCATGAGCTTTGCAGGAAAATGGCTGGAGCTAGAGGACATCATGCTGAGTGAAGTAACACAGTCCCAGAAAAACAAACGACGAATGGTATCCCTCATCTGTGGATGCTAGTGCCAATTACCCAGTTGTAAGTATTTCTTGTGTAGGGCCCCCTGAGCTTCTGTACAAAGCAGTTGGACATAATGCATTTTGGAAACAACAACAACAACAGAAAATACTGCATCAAAGAACTGACTGAAACAGTGAACTTCTGCTCAAAACAGTCAACGTCCCCATGGAAAATATTGAGAAAGACTAAGAGATGGAAAGCATGTTTGGCAGAATGCACGAGCTCTGACGGGGTGGGGGAATGAGCGGGAACACGGGTCTAGATTTGTTAAAAATAAATAAATAAATACAATAAAAAAAATAAAAAAAAAAGAAGTAAGATGGGTGGAAATACTGGAAAACTATGTTCTGGGATGCCAGGGAAAGAAGATACCCATAGCAAATATTTGGGCAAACTTCTGGACAGTTGTGCTTGGAATGAACTCCCCATAATGCTTGAGGAAGCTGCTCATGAGCCAGTACCACATGAAGAAACTCATTGTGAGGGCCATGTTCAGAGATAGTTTAATGCATCATAGGAAAAAAACTAACTGGAATCAAGAAGATATCTCTATTTATTGCAGTACCTGTCCAGATTCCTCTCCTAACAAAATATGATCTGGTGAAGTTACCAAGGACTTGCCTCCAGCAAGTCAAGGAGGGTGGGTTTGGCAGTGTAAGGCAGTAAACTAGTGACTGTTATGAGCCTTATTCTGCAAGTTTTGATATACTAGGTTTTCCTTATAATTTAATCCTTAATTTACATTATGGCTTTTTCATTGACAATTTGGGTATTAGAAGTGCCTTAATTTCAAACTATATAATATATAATATATATATTATGCCATGTTTCATTATTCTTGCCTTAGTTCCACTGTATGCAAACATATTTACATAATCTTAATCCTATGAATCTAAAAAGATATTTTATAGCCTTATATACAATCAGGTTTAATATGATTTTATTTCTGTATAAAACTAAGGTATCATCATTTGTAATGCCATTTATAGTTTTTATAGATTTGTTCCTAAAGTTATAAATTACATTGGCTGGACTAAGTAGATTTTAGAGAATTAGTAGAATCTTCAAAAGTACCTTCACACTTATACCTTTCTTCCCTGAAAAATAAGTAGCATATGGACAATGCCATCAAGGTCTCTCTGGTTAAGATAAAGTTGCTCCCACTTGAACCACAGTTACAGCAGCCTTTGTGTGCTGAACCTGGGAAAACACAGTTCTAGATATTTTTTTATTTGCAGATGTAAATATTTTATATATTTGTGAGATATGGACATTTATCTCATTATGTTATTTATGTATATACATATAATCAATGCATGTTTACTTAACTAATTTGGATACATATACATAGTCAGAATCCTACTGACTCTACCACCATATCCACACTACCATGACCAGCTTGGGTCACTCCTGCTTGAGATCCTGACCAGCCTAGTGAGGTAACCAGAACCCTGCCCATCACACCACCATCTTCACATTCACAGACTTAGCTAGTATTGTCTAGCTCATGTACAGGACCAGCCTGAAATCATTCCTGTCTCTCTAATCAAAAATCCATGCTAAGAAGCTGAAGGATCAACCAACTACCTCTTCATACATGATTTGAAGTCAACCAAGCTACCACAACACTCCAGGCCTTGCTTAGATCCAACAGCTCACACACTCGGCCTACTCGGTGTAGGAGTAGGCCTGCCCACCTGCACCACCACACAACTCTATAAAGCCTACATAGGGTTGTTCAGCTTATGGAGCTGCCCAACCTAGGGAGTTCCCCCAGAACCTCGCCCATGGCAACACTGTCTTTACACTCCCAGGCCTGACTGGGGTCTCAAAATCTCTACACATTTGAGTACCTGAAGGATTGACCTAACAAATCTTCATACTTGATCTACAAGCAACCAAGCTAGGGCAATAACAAAAGCAGAAACAAAATTCTACTCAACAGAACCAGGCTAGAATCTCATAACCAACAAAAATCCATATAAACAAGTCACATCACAAACCAGAAACAATATGAAAGGACAAGTCAATATATCCCACCAACACTCACTAGTCCTCTAAATTTTTTTAGAATAGGAATTACCTAGATGATTCCCAGGACACAGATTTTTCTAAAAACAATCAAACATGATCAATGAACAAGAAGTTTAAAGAAGCTAAAGTCAATCACCTCCATGAACATTAATTGGTCAGGAATAAACAGCTTAGTGAATTCCAAGAAAACATAAATATACTGCTGAATGAAAGGATGAAGACAATTTAAAATTTGGAAACTAAATTCAGAAAAGATACAGAAATACTAAACAAATCTCATTGAAATGAAGATGGAAGTGGGAAACTCAGTAACCCAATTAGAAAACTCAGGGAAAAGCCTTACCAGTAAAGTGGATCAAATAGAATATTAAGTATCAGAAACTGAAGATAAGGTAGAGGAACTGGACACAATAAAAAATGAGAATTTACAAAACATAGGAAATGAATACTCAGGAACTTTGGGACAGTACAAAAATATCAGATATCAGAGTCCAAAATGACATCTCCAGAGAAAGTAGACTGCTTTGCTTCTTGCCCACTTGTGTCCCTTTTCTGAAGCCCGGAGAACAATCTGTGGAAGTGGGGGCGTGGTAGAATGTAAGGGCTGTGATTGAGGTGAATTGTGAAACTACGGCAATATAGACTGGACTCTTATTTGATCAACATGACAGTACATATAAGTTCCTCCAGCTGGACAATGGGGGCCTCGGGCTGTATAAGTTTGGGCATAGCTACTTGCAAATTGGTTTTATATGAAGGATGCTTGTATTCATTACTTATAACCTTTTATTAAAATAAATAAATAAAAAGATCAGATATATGAATTACATGAATAGAAGGAGAAGGTCAATTTCCCAGGTCAACGTCATAGACCAGATCTTCCAAAGGACCAGGGCCTCAAGCACTGGCAGAACCCCAACCTTTGGAGGATGAGGAAGAAGGCTCTTGCCTCCACAGATACTGATTCAGCTTCATAGGGACATAATCACAGACTATATCAAATTATAATAAAGTGATAAAGGTATAAAAAAAAGAAAACATTTCCAAAGTAAAGAAAGATGTAACCATACATATCCAAGAAAGGCACAAAAGGCCAAATAGAACCAGAAAAGAAACTCCCCACACATCATAATAAAAAGATGAAATATCAAAAAAATAGAGAGTATCAAAACATGCAAGAGAAAAACAAGGCACACTTAAAGGAAAACCCATTGCATTCGTCAGTTTTCTGTTGCTGTGATAAAACACCAGACCAGGGCTGGAGAGATGGCCTAGCGGTTAAGAGCGCCGACCGCTCTTACAGAGGACCCGGGTTCGATCCCCAGCACCCACATGGCGGCCGAGAACCGTCTGAAACTCCAATTCCAGGAGAACTCCAGTTCCAGGAGAATCCGAGACCCTCTTCTGACCTCCGCGGCATTGCACGACACGGGTGCACATACCTGCATGCACACAGTACATTCATACACATACAGAAATAAATAAAAATTAAAAAAAAAAAAAAAAAACCACCAGACCAAGGAACTTATAAAAGGAAGAGTTTATTTGAGCTTACAATTGGCGGTTCCAGGGAATTAGAGTCCATTGTGGCGGGAGGCATGGTGGCTGGAACTGGAGCAGCAAACTGAGGGTCACATCTCGCAAAGAGCACAGGAAACAGAGAGGAAGCAACTCTAGACCACCAGGCTTGTTAAAACTCACTAAGCCTGCCTCCAGTGACACACTTCCCCCAGCATGGCCACACCTTCTAAGACCTCCAAAAACAGCACCACCAACTGGAGACAAATGTCTGAATACTTACAGCCTATGGGGGACACTCATGCAAACCACCACACCCATCATTATAACAGCTGATTTTTCAATGGAAACTTTGAAAGCAGGAAGACCCTGAAGAAATGTACTCAAGTTCTAAAGGACCACAGATGTCAACACAGACTACTTTACCCAGGAAAATTGACTGCCATAGTTGAAGGAGAAAAAAATCCCATGGTTTAAAAAACAACAATTAAAAAAAAACAAGCTGAAAGAATTCTCATAATTCTCATGCACCAAACTAGCCCTACAGAAACTACTTGAAGCACTACTACAGACTGAAGAAAGGATTAAACATAGCCAAGAGGCAGTAGAAAGAAAACAAATGGAGCTATAATTATTGAAACAAAAAATAAGATTAAGGCTACAAAGAGAAAATTAGATCATAGTAATCAACACACACATTTCAATAATTGGTTTAAATATTAAGGGTTTCAACTCCCCCAATCAAAAGAAACAAGTGCATTTTGTGTGCCACAAAACTATTGACTCCTATCTTTGCAGTATGTGGGCAGAGCTCATTCTTCCATCCTCTTATGATTCCCATGCTGTTACCCCTTGAGTAACACCACTGGTGAGAAATACCACATTGTACCTGTGTACATTCACAGGTATAATGTGGTATTTAGTGCATTGGGATTGGGGAATGCAGCCACAGGTCAGAGATGTATATACAGTGAGGACTGCTTTCATGCATTCCATAAGTATTGATCTCCTGAATAGAGGGATGCAGCTATGAATGTCAAATATAATATTCAAATGGTGTCTTGGATTTTCAGAATCTGCACCAGTGACTAGCAGATAGGTGGCCCCAGAGGTTATTCCAACTGTTGATCCCAGACTTAGAGAAGTCAGTCCCTAAATTTCTTCCCAAATGACAAGATTAACTCCTAGTCACCAATGGTAAAACACCCATTTTCCCACTGTCTGAGGCATGTCTCTTGCTACCTGTACTTAAAAAAAATATTTTATTAAAATTTTGTGCATTTCATATAATAGATCTTAATAAACTTTAGATCCTCTCTCCCATCTAAATCACTCATAGCCCCCCCCCAAAATTCATGCATTTTTTCATACATATCAGTTCCTATCTGGCCAAATTCCTATTTGTACCCAGATACCCCCTCAGTGCAAGTTCGCCCACTTGAGTCCAGTCAGCCTATCTAGAGTTTCTCCATTAAAGAAGATCTACTCTCCCTCACCTTACAGTAAACAGTTACCATTCATTCCTTTGCTAGTGTTGGGGACTGCTGCCCATTTCCCCAGTTCTGTGCTGGGTTTTTGTTTGATTGCATCAGCGTGGATCTTGTGCATTCTGTCACCATTGTTGCAAGTTCATATGAGCAAGTTCCCAGAGGCCTGAAAGCTTATTTCCTTTTGTTCATTTACCAACCCTGGTTCTTATAATCTTTTTCTGCCCCATGTTCTGCAATGGTCCCTGAGCCATTGGGTGGGAGAGGTTTAATATAGGAGTCCTATTCAGGAACACACACTCTTCAGTCTCTTATTCTCTAAAATTTAGACAATTGTGGCCTTGTGTTTGCATCACATTCTGTTGTATGAGGAAGCTTTGCTTGTGAGAATTGAGGGAGATCTTGGTTTCTCTCTCTCTCTCTCTCTCTCTCTCTCTCTCTCTCTCTCTCTCTCTCCTGTTCTGCTATGTTCCATGAGACTAAGATATCATGGTTGCACTGTAGATGTATCATTCAGGGCTGGGCATCTCTAAGACATATATTCTCTATATGTGAACAGTTGTAGAACTCTGTAATAGTTCTCTCTCTCTCTTGCAAAAAGAAGCATCTTTGATGAGTGGTATATGGTATACTTTGCAAATAAAAGGAGCCATATTTAGCATAGAGTAATTAATTTCATTTGTCTAGAGATATGCCAGAAATAGGTTTTCTCTAGGATCTATGACCGCTCCAGACATGTGTATTTGGCTACATTTATAGTGCCACCCATGAGTTCCTTCCCACTAAGAGGACTTTAAGTCCTATTAGATAGCTGTTGATTCCTCTTAGATAGCTGTTGATTACCCCTAGATAAAATTGCCTCTATTGCACCAATAGAGATAGATTACTGTTCCAGTCATTGTGGTTATTAGGCTTTAAATGTGGGTTGGACCATTGATTGCTTTTTCTTCCTTAGGACCTTGCACAGTGCCCTCCAAAACTATGAGAGCTGGTCTTCAGGAAGGAGGCTTCTAGGTCAGTTCCAGCTCCATTGCTCCAGGTGCTGTGTCAGAAGTGTGTTCTGTCTTCAGTAATAGGGTCTTACCTTCAAGTTCTAGGAGACAATCAAGGGCATAGGGAATTGCCTGTGCTATTTTGGGAGTGTCTTGGACTACCCTACTCTGTTCTTTGTTTTATAGACTTCAAGTATAAATGCACATCATTTTTCAGATATTGTATATGTACTTTTCAGGGGGAGTGAGTTAATACATTTCCTTTTGGCTCTTTACACCACCTAAGGTTTATTTATCTCTCTCCTCTCTCTCCATTTCTAACCTGCCACCTGTACTTTTAGACCTGTTGGCATTCAGCCTTCTACTGTTCCACAGTAGTATTGTTGCCTCCCAGGGATTCCCTTTCACAGAGTACTGTTGCCTCCCAGGGATTCCCTTTCACGGTTCTCTTTCTAGTATTATATTAGTTTAAATTCAGCCTCTCAAACTTGTGGCTTCTCCCTGTTCTCACATCCTTGACAAAGCTCTATTTTCAACAATAGATTGCCTATCAAGATGGCACCCAGCCACAACCTTCTGAGTTACATAGACTGGCAAAATGGAATTCTTCTCAACTGCTTTTATATCTGCTAGAAGAGTCACTGTCTTGTCAAAACCTGCTTGTAAGAGCTACTAGTTTCTCATCAGGTTAGGACTTCTGGTCTCTTTACATAGGATCACTTGCCATATCTTTTAAATGAGATTTCTGGTATTTTCTCCCTGCCCAGGAGCCACATGGCAGGAGTTGTGTGGGCTTGGCTCCTTCTCAGTATGCTGCCTGTCATGCACTCAGCATGTTTCTTTTATTCTGTACCTCCTTCAGGAATTACTGAAGTCTTTACTCTTTCTTATTTTAGAGTACACTCTTACTTTTTTACATAGACTCTTCTTAACTGAGTCTCACAGAGGCAGCTTCTAGTCCATGACCTTATCTGAAAGTCTTTATTGGTTGTTTATATTTCTGGTAGATTCTACTTGGGTCTATATAATTTATCAGCATGTTTGCAAATTGTCCCCCCAGAGTTTCTGTTTCTATATCTGAAATACCATATTATAAATTCATTTCCATATGCTTGAGTGTGAATTTGGGAAAGCCAGACCAGTGAACTCTGACAGTAAGCAAAGAAACAATAAGACATTGAGAACACGGTGAAAATAAAGACAAATGGCTTTTGTTATTCAATTTGAATTATAAATGTCATCCACAGAGCCTGGAGTTTGTGGCCAGTAGACATTTTACAATAGCTTTTCTTTTTTATTGAATTTGATACAATATATTCTGATTATATTTTGATCCCCTCACCTATCTGCCCCCACCCTTGCTAGTCCCTGCTCAATTTCATTATATATAGCTATAACGCATGAAATACATATATAAAACACATGATATACATATATAAAAACATGAAATACATATATAATTCATCAAATACATATATAACACATGAAATACATATAACACAAGAAATACATATATATATAAAACACATGAAATACATATATAGATATAGATATATACATATATAAAGGCCTAGAGAATCAAATTTGTGTCCCCAAACATCTTTTGGTATGGATACATCTAGTGGAGCCTAGTTAACCTACCAATACTTACACATTTAAAAAGGGGCTGACTCTCTCGCTCCCAGCATCCATGAGTTTCCAGTACTTCCTCCGCTAGGGTTAGTGTTCCTAACACACTTCCCCATGTCTATTCTGCAATTTTTATCTGACTTGAATTTTTTGTGGAACTTGAGCACGCTGTTACCCTTGATGTGAGATCATATGAGTAACTTCTTAGCTGTCTGGAAAAATGTTTCCTTGTGGTCATCCACCCCTTTTGGCTCTTAAAATCTTTCTCCATCCTCTTCTGCAATGAATCCTGGGCCTTTGGAGGCAGAAGTTTGTTATAGGTGGCCAATTCAGGGATAAACAATCTGTAGCCACTTATTCTCTGCACATTTTCCAGTTGTGTTTCTATGTTAAACACCGTCTTCTGCATCAGCAATCCTCTCTGCTGAAAGTTGAGAGATCCACTAATCTATAATAATAAGTTATTTGGTGTTACTTTAATACTATATCTATTTAGCAGAATGATATTATTGGGCTCTTCCTTATTAACTTTGGCCTGTCTAGACACATGTTCTTAGGCCTGATATCAACACCAGGTATGGACTCCATCTTATAAAGTAGACATTAAAAAGTGATTGGTTATTCCCATAATATGCATGTCCCTATTGCACCGGAGATCATATCTTCCCAGGCTAGACATTGTTGAAGCTTGCAGGTTCCACAGCTAGGTAAGGTAAAGGACTACTTTTATCTGCTGGTAGTATGCATAATACCTTCCAGCTCTGTGAAAGCTAACCAGTAGAGATGAAGCTTTGAAGTCAGCACCATCTTGATTTCTGCTTGTTTTTCTATTGTTCATCTGTGTAGGGTTTCCCACAACAATTTAACACATTGAACAATATAGTTTTAAAAGATGTCAAAAGATAGAGAGACCTCCCATACTCCCATATTGGTAGCATTAATATTGTAAATATGGCCATCCTACCAAAAGCAATCTTCAAATCCAATTGAATACCCACTAAAATCCAAATACAATTCCTCACAGAAATTGAAGACTGATCTCAAATTTCACATGGAAAAAAAAAAAAAATCCAGAATATCCCAAATAATCCTGAACAATAAAAGAACTGCTGAAGGCATTACCATCCCTGATATCAATTATACTATTGAGATATAGTAATAAAAATAGCATAGTACAGACATAAAAACAGACACATTGATCAGAGGAATAGAATTGAGGACATCGATTTTTGTAAGGTTGTAGCCCACCTAAGTTAGGGACTTCAGGAGGCCAACTGAAGCAGAAGTTCTGAGAAATAATTATCCTGGACTGCATTCCTGCAACCTGAGAAAAGTTGCAGCAACATCCTGCCATCATACCTCACCAGAGACCAGAACCAGTCCTCAGTCTCTCTCGAAATGTTCCTACTGGTACCAGTCACGGGTCCCAGTTTCTCTGGAGACGCTTCTACTGACACCAGCCACAGACCCGCCTACCCCTATTCCCCATCTCCTTGCCCCGCACTTCCTTGAAAACTCACTTCCTTGTGTGCCTGGGTACAAAACTGCCATTTGGGGACAGTCTGCTGCTGGTCGTCACTCTAATCCCAACACAGGTAGGCCAACTGCCATGTCTAAAATAAACCCGATTTCCTTTTCATTCGAGTCCCGACTCTCTCCTCCCTGCAGATTTCAGTTCATGCATTTATAGCCAATTGATTTTTTACAAAGGTACCAAAAATACACACTGGAGAATAGACATTTAACAAATGGTGTGAGTCTAACTAGATTCCCACATGTAGAAGAATGAAACTAGACCCTGATCTCTCAACATTCACAAAACTTATACTCTGAATCTAATAGAGGAGAAAGTTCAGAATATGCTGGAATTTATAGGTGCAGGGAAGGACTTTCTGAACAGGACTCCTATAGCACAATCATTAACTCCAACAAACGTGACCTCCTGAAGCTAAAAATATTCTGTACAGCAAAGGATACAATCATTCAAGTATGGGGGAAACCATAATGGGAGGAAAATCTTTGCTAGTGATACCTCTGACAAAGGATTAATATCTACAATATGTAAATAACTAAAAATCTAAATATCAAAGCACCCAAACAACCCAATTGAACATTGTGACAAGGAACTGAACAGAGAGCTCTCCAAAGATGAAACCCAAATGATTAAAAACAATTTTTTTAAGGTTGGACATCTTTAGTCATCAAGGAAATGCAAATTAAAACTACTGTGAGGTTTCATCTTACCTCATTCAGAATGGCTAAGATCCAAAAAGACAAAGAACAAATGCTGGCAAGGACCTGCAGAAAGGGGAACTCTTACCCATTGCTTATGGGAATGCAAACCTGTGCAGCCACTATGGAGATCAATGTTAAGATGTCTTAAAAAGCTCAAAACTGATGTACCATATGATCTAGTAATACCACTCTTGGCAATATACCCAAAAGACTCTATACCCTACTACAGAAATACCAGTCCATCCATGTTTGTTACTGTCCTTTTCCTAATAGCCAAGAATTGCAAACAGCTTATGTTCATCAACAGGTAAATGAATGATGAGGGTGTGGTACATATACACACTAGAATATTATTCACGACATTATCAGGTAAATGGATGGAACTAGAAACAAGCATCCTGAGTGAGGTAACCCAAATCCAGAAAGAAAAATGTCATATGTTCTCTCTCATGGTTGAATGCTAGCTTTGAAATCTTCAATATACACGCTTCAGTTTGAAAATCCAGAGACCTCACAAAATTAATAAACAGTAATGGGGGTGTGGCTTTCTGGGAACATTAGTAGAATGCAGTGACATAAATGAGGAAAGGGGAGTAGTGCAGGAGAAAGGGTTGAACGGAGTAAGGAATGGGAGGCAGGGCAGAGGAAGTACAGGGAGCAATAACTAACAACAAAAGCCTTTAGCAAAAGCCCTATAGAAGCCTAACCTTAGAAGCTTCTTAATCTATATACATATAAATTATAGAGATCAAAAGACATTATAAGAGGGGAGCATTCCCCCTACTAGATACCATAGACTATCAAAGTAAAAACCCAGTGCTAGGAATGGACTCCCTTTTTGAAGCTATTGAACACAGGTCCCACAGACTCTCAGATAATACTGGACATTAGTTACCCACCAGATATTAATGGTAAGATCCCATGTCTAAAGACAGTACTGACATATACTCTAGAACAAACAAGAACTCAAGCTTGTTCTGACTTCAAAGCCTAATCTCAAATGCTAGCTTTCAAGGTGCTATGAATTATACCTAAAGGGAAACTTCAAGGGACTTACCCAGCTGTGAATCCTGCCAGCTACAAGAGCAACTGGCTTGCCAAGACATGGCCACTGGTGCAATAGTGGTACAATTACCATGGTAGTCATCAACCACTGATTTAAGGTTTGCTTCATAGGTGGAGCCCATACTAGACATTGATATCAGGACTAGGAACTTGAGGCTAGACAGCACACAGGCCACAGGGGAGAACCTAATTCTGCTAAATATGGTATTAAAGTGACCCCTAATAACTTATTGTTATAGACTAGTACACCTAACAATTCTCAGCAATGAAGTTTCTTATAGAGCAGATGGTGATTAACACAGAGATCTACAACTGGCCAATGTATAGAAAGTAAGAGGCTGCAGAATGCTTTTCCCTGAATTACCCACTTATTTCAAACTTCTGCCTCTAAAAGCTCAGGGATATTTGGGGACAAGGGTACAGAAAGAGCCAGAAGTGGTGGATGACCAGACAGCTGGGAAGTTATGCAAAAGACCTCACAGAAATGGTGACAGTATGCACAAGTCATGCCTTAGCTCAAGCCAAACAAAATCCCATCAAAGATTAGAGAAAGTTTATAAGAAACTCCAACCTTACCTGAGAAAGTATTGACCACCAACAGCTACTGGGAGGGGACAGTCAGTCTCATTTAAAAGTGAGACTTTAAAAAGCATGGGACTTAGAACTTACAGTTCATAATCCTGGCTTAGCCCCAAAGGAACAAACAGAAACAAGCAAGTAAACAACAACGTCCCATTTAACTGGGAACACAAAGAGATAAGAATAAGACTTTGGGGAGTCGTTGGACTTCACTTTCTTTAGTCTCAAAATAGGAGATACACCAGGAGAAAATGATGAGAAAACAATTCCTTCAAATGACATAATACTGTAAAACACTATATATTAAATTTAATTATATTTGGTAAAAGAATAAAGCCTTCAGTGTCTGTGAACTTATATTGAAATAGTGCTGTGTTCAACATGGCAGGGGTTCAAGAATCCTTGACAAGGGGAAGGATAGTGTGAAGAAAAGACAGAACACTTAATTAGAATCTCAAGAGTCTGGTACCAGGAGGCTCCCTGCTGAGGGAAGAGAGACCCTGAGTTCCTGTCCCACTGTGTGTTTATTTCCTTCGCTTACATAAATAGAACAAACACAGACCATTACTCATTGCAGAGAGTCTTGTGAAGGTTTCCTCAAGACGTCATGACATGCTATTTTTAAACAGAGAACTGGTTTGTTATAAAAGAAGCTAGCTAAGCATAATGGAACTTATGACCCATGCTTAGTGTGCTCTTCTCTTATCATCTTCATTCCTTTATCTGCTTCAATACCCATGTCTGTGAAGCTTTACACCACATAGACATCCTTGACTACAGATGTTTTATGCTTAGTCAACTATGCTTTCAGCAGCATTCGGGTAAACCAGTTGTCCCGAACAAAACGGGATCAATCTCTGGAAGAAATATTGTATAGGCACAAATAAGAACTTTAAAGTGTCTTGAACTTGAACTGGTTTATGGTAAAATAGTACCACCCAAGCCTACAAGTTCTCTAATGTATGAATTCAGTTTTGAATATTAGCTCAGAAAGAAGCTAGAAATACCTGAAGTGCATTCAGACTAGCTCCAGGCACTGCCATTTTAGAAGGACGCATATTTTTCTGTGTGAATTCATAAATTTTATAATATGTTTCTGTGTCTGTTAGATATATTTAATTTCCACCTAGTAGCAAGATCACATTATTTCAATGTTCAAAGAATGATGTTTAAAATATTAAGAGATACAAACTCAAATACTGAACTATTTTTAACCAGTTTCTAAATTTTCATTAAGAAAAATTAATTACATTTTTGGTAACTTTGTCTCGCCCACATCAAAACAAGAATTATCATAAAAGTTGCCCTATTTTTCTTACACGATGATCACAAGAAAAGAAGATAGAAAAAAAAGGAACAGAGGGGACAAGAGAAAGACTGGTAACTGTGCCATGTAATCTGCTACTTCCTGCACAAAGCTTACCCATCAGTAGGGTTCACTATTGTTTTTTTTAGGGATAGTTTTTTTTTTCTTTATTTGTTTATTTTTTAAGGTATTCTACAATATAAGAGCACAGTTGTTTTCAGGTCACATTGACGTTGCTCAGTCTGCCATACAATTAGGTAATTAATTGGTGCTGGCATCCACAGATGAGGGATACCATTCGTTGTTTGTTTTTCTGGGACTGTGTTACTTCACTCAGCATGATATCTTCTAGCTCCAACCATTTACCTGCAAATTTCATGATGTCATCTTTCTTTACCACTCCATAGAACTCCATCGTGTAGATGTACCACATTTTCTCTATCCACTCGTCAGTTGAAGGGCACTTGGGTTGGTTCTAGCTCCTTGCTATTGTGAAGAGATCTGCAATAAACATGGCTGTGCATGTATCTCTGTGGTAAGATGAGTCTTGTGGGTAGATACCCAGGAGTGGTATGGCTAGATCAGGTGGCAAGTTCATTCCAAGTCTTCCAAGGGTTCTCCAGACTGCTTTCCATAGTGGCTGTACCAGTTTACATTACCACCAGCAGTGGATGAGTGTTCCCCTTTCCCCACAACCTCTCCAGCAGGGTTCACTATTTTTAAATTCTTGATTGGAAGCAGCATCACTCTGCCGCATATGATTTCATGTGGTTCCTTATGTGGAACAAATTACCCACAAGAACCAAATAAATACCTGAGATTCAAAGTGACTCTGGTAGAATACGAAAAGGCCAATGTTCCTGAGGACAATTCCATTATCATTCCCCGGCTGCTTTTCCTAAAAGCACTGAGGTTATATGGATCAAGTTAACCTCATCATTGGGAGCTAACATGTTACTTTATCCTGCACAGATTCTTTGAAGTGTTTTCCCCACCTGGCTCACTAAGACTATGGTTTGCTTAATAGTGGCAGACAAATTTAAGCCCTTTATGCATCTGAATAAAAATTGTGAATAAATTTCATGAGCCACAATTCCATCTGAAACTAACGAATGCCAAAACTATGAATATGTACAAACTTTTAACTAGAAAGCCTGCTATTCATTCTGCTTCCTCAATGTGACTACAAATATTTAATTATCTACAATCTTGAGCAGCATTTGGGATAGAAATATGGATGGTACTGTAATGTAGTTCCAACAGTCGTATCCAGAAATAAGTATATGGGTAACTTAAATTGATGTCTCTGTGCCTCCCCCACATACACAAACATAGACAGAGAGACATGTGGTAAGATAAGCTCACATTATTTGAAGTTAAATATTTACATTACCTTAGACAATTTTATCTTCTCCTCATACTTTTTTTTTTTCTTTTTGAGAGCCTTGAACTCCTAACTAAAATATCTGGGTTTCTAAACTGACACATTTATATATCAAGACCCAAAGAGAATAAAACATAATCTGTAATCTCTCTTTCTCTGATGTCACCTAACAGATGACCTAGGAAACACAAACAACAATGGTGTCACAGGATTCAATGAGGAACAGTGATAGCTGTCATTTCTTTGGATTTCACATGTTAACTGTATTCTTTTCCATATTTGGTTAATTTGGAAACTCGGGTTTAAGGATAAAAATTATTGTCTGCATTAAGGTTTCCCTCCATATTTCACTCTCTTTTTACTTCCATGGTCATTTTAAAGACATTTGTAGAGTTTGATGAAGCATTCATGACTCTTAATGTGCACATTCGAATGGAGCCTGGCTTCCTAATAAATCTGAATCCCAGCTGAACCTGCTTGAGCATTTTCCAGATTTGCTGCAGAATACTGCCATCAAGTGTAGAGCTGGAGAGGCAATTTCCAGAGATGGTTTCCATGTGCTTGTTAATATGTGGTGTCTCCACACTTATTAACCCAAATGTTCTATTTTAAATCTTGTAACAAATGTCAGCAGATAGCCAATGCCTTCTGAAATTTTTTAAACAAAGCCTTCATTGCTACAGTGATTAAACCTTTATATCAAGTTTAAATAAGCCATACTGACTGATGGCAAGAAGGAATAGTAGACTGTGACTCTCCTCTTTATTTGGATTTTGACACAGAAAAACAGGCTGCCTTTCTTGAGCACCCTGAATTATTCTTCTCAATTTTATAAAGTATTTTACTTTCTTTTCTTTATCTGACCTTGAATTAATTTAGAAATAAATGAACAGGGGCTGGAGAGATAGTCTAGCGGTTAAGAGCACTGACTGCTCTTGCAGAGGAACCAGGTTCGATCCCTAGCACCCACATGGCGGCTAAGAACCGTCTGTAACTCCAATTCTAGGAGAACTCCAGTTCCAGGGGAATCCAAAACCCTCTTCTGACCTCCGCAGCATTGCACGACATGGGTGCACAAACCTACATGCAGACAGTACATTCATACACATACAAAAATAAACAAAAATTAAAAAAAAAGAAATAAATGAACAAATAAACAAGCAAACCCGTTCTTTGCATTTTTAAGCAAGTAATCAATACTATAAATGAGCCACATTATCTTGCAAAAGATGCTGAGTAGCTTGCCTGGCACAGAATAAACAATCAAAAACTTTGTATTGGGTGGTTGTGAAAATAAACCATTAAAAATGTAAAAAGGCACGCCTTTAATCCTAGCACTTGGGAGGCAGAGGCAGGCCGATCTTTGTGAGTTCAAAGCTAGCCTGTTCTACAGAGTAAGTTCCAGGACAGCTGGGGCTACAGGGAGACCCTGTCTCAAAAAGACCAAAAAAAAAATGTAAAAAGTATTTTGTGACAGCTTCAGTATCTTTCCAACAATAGTCCTTGTACTGTCCCCACTGAGTAGAGCTTGTATTCTACCCAATATCAAAGATCAACAAAAAATGCTATCACATACCACCGTTCTTGTGTCTATGCTAAAGTAACCTACCATAACTATTAGTGCTGCTTAAATACCTATATATCTAATTGCTTGTTCTTCATTAGTAGGATCGAAAGGTTATTCCTGGACAAACTGTCAGCTCATGAAAGGAAACAGCCAGAATTGACCAGAGTCCAAGTTAACAGCTCCAGAGAGAGTGGACTGTTTTACCTCTCATCCACCTGTGCCCCTTTTCTAAGCCTAGGGAACAACCTGCGGAAGAGGGGGCGTGGTAGAATGTAAGGGCTGCGATTGGGGTGAATGGTGAAACTACAGCAATGTAGTCTGGACACTCATTTGATCAACTTGATTGAACAAACAACCTGTCACCCCCCACTGGATGGTGGGGCTGTAGGTGTTTGGGCACAACAGCCTGCAGATAGGTTTTGCATGAAGGATGCTTGTACTCATGGATTATCACTTATAGCTAAAAATGAAAAAAAAAAACTGAGAGAAAGATGCAGGACAGTTATGGCAAAATGCATGATCTAGGATGGGGTGGGGGTGGGGGGGGAGGGAAAGGGAAATAAGCCTGAACTGAATTGGAAAAAATGTATGAAATGCACAAAGCATCAATAAAAACTAATTTAAAAAAATAAATAAATAAAATAAAATGCCATTTTCTTTTTCTGCTATATGCTACAGTTCTAACTGTATGAGCAAATGTGCATTAGACATGAACTTGGAATTTTACTCTTTTACCCTAATTCCAATTTTTTGGCATGAAATCTAAATTAATCCTTCTCATTTTGATTTTCTACAGTAGTGGGTTGTCTTCTCACATCTGAGACAAATCTCACCCCATCTTTGTTTTTGTTTTGTTTTGTTTTGGTCTTTTCGAGACAGCGTCTCCCTGTAGCCCCAGCTGTCCTGGAACTCACTCTGTAGACCAGGTTGGCCTTGAACTCACAAAGATCCGCCTGCCTCTGCCTCCTGAGTGCTAGGATTAAAGGCATGCGCCACCACACCCGGCCCCCATCTCACCCCATCTTTACAAAGTTCAATAAATATATCTGCTAAATTATAAAAGCTATTTTAGGCAAGATTTGTACTTGGTATTTTGTTTGTTTATTTTGGTCTTTTTGAGACAAGGTCTCCCTTCAGTTCCAGCTAGCATGGAACTTGCTATGTAAACCAGGCTGGCCTCAATCTTGTAGAGATCTGCTTGTTTCTGCCTCCAGAGTCCTGAGAATAAAGGTGTGTACCACCAGAATCCTGAGAATAAAGGTGTGTACCACCAGAATCCTGAGAATAAAGGTGTGTACCACCAGAATCCTGAGAATAAAGGTGTGTACCACCACGCCCAGTTTGTACTGCCTACTTTTACTGATCAAAGCTACATTTCCCATTTTACTGCACAAGAAAAACAGTGGTGGCTGTAACTGTAGAAGACATGGGCAGGCCTGAGCATTCAGCCCAGCATGTTCTTTCCTTTTCTGTGGTCCAAATTTTTCAAATTTCTTTCCCTTTAAAAATGACTGGAACTGATCTGGAAGCTACCTCTTCTGAAGGCTGCTCTCAATGACCAGCACAGCAAATGACATTGGTGCAGTAGTGACACTTTTATCTTGGGGGTAATCAACAGCTCCTTAATTGGACTTAAAGTCCACTCGATGGGAGAAAACTCATGTGTAGTACTATAAAAATAGCCAGATACACATGGCTGGAGAGATAATAAATCATAGAGAAAACCCAAGATTGTCACATGCTTAGACAAATGTAATTTCATACTATGTGAAAAATGTGTATAATTATATTTAAAGACAAGTATCCCAGTCACCACTCATCAAAGAAGCTTCTTTTGCAACAGACAGAGATTATTATGCAATTCCACAACTGGTCATACACAGAGATTGTGAATTGACCAAGCCTAAGTGGCACATCTATGATGCGAACTCTATACCTAAAACTCACAGAATATAAAATAAAGAGTAATGAGAATCTCTCAAGTCTAATCAATGAAGCTCCCTAGTGCAAGAGAGGGCCAGGACCACAACAGGTCACAAATGGACAAAGTGTGGACAATAGGAGTGTAAAGAGTGTGAGTTCTTGGACAGGATTCCTAAATTAAATTCCACCCACTCATGGCTCAGAGACCATTGTAGAAGAAGGGACAGAAAGATTCTAAGAGCCAGGGAAGAGGTGCATGACCATATGAAAATGGAATCGTACAAGCTCCTGGGACCCTGCTCAATGATGTCAGCATGCACAAGACCCATGCAAACTCAAGCAGACAAAAACCCAGCACAGAACTGTGGAAATGGGCAGCAGGCCCCCAATCTTAGTTGAAGAATTATTGTCAGCTGATTACTGCTGGGCAAGAAAAAGTAGATCTTTTTAAAGGGAGGGACCTAGATGCGCCAACTAGACCCCAGTGGATGAACTTCCATTGAAGGACATCTGGAGACACTCACTTGACCCAATAGGCCTTAACACAAGTGACAGAATATATGAATGCAGTGGGGGGTGGAGCTACAGGAGGGTGCCATTGGGGAAGGGGGATAAAGATGTTTAAGATATTCTGCACGAAATTCACAAAAGTTCAATAAAAAATTTACAAAACATTTTTATTATTGTCTGTGCATATGCATAAAAGTATGTGCATGGATACCATGTGTGCCATGGTATGTGTGTGTGTGTGTGTGTGTGTGTGCCATGGTGTGTGTCTGTGTGTGTGTGCCATGGTGTGTGTGTGTGTGTGTGCCATGGTGTGTGTGTGTGTGTGTGTGTGTCATGGTGTGTGTGTGTGTCATGGTGTGTGTGTGTGTGTGTGTGTGCCATGGTGTGTGTGTGTGTGTGTGTGTGTGCCATGGTGTGTGTGTGGTGTGTGTGTGTGCCATGGTGTGTGTGTGTGTGTGTGTGTGCCATGGTGTGTATGTGTGTAGGGAAGAGGACAAGTTTGTGCAGCCAGCTTTCTCCTTCCATGTTTACATAGGTTCCAGGGGAGCAAACTCAGAACTCCAGGCTCATAGCGCAAGCATCTTTACTTGATGAGCCGTGTTGCTCCCTTCAAATTTTTTAAATTTAAAAAATTTAAAGTAAATATCTTAGATCTTTAAATCTCTGGTTTAGAAGCAACATGCAAAGAGGAGGGTGACTAGATTTTTGGTTATATATTAGAAGGTATAGTTCACTCTTCCCTTTCTGTTCTGCAAGAACTCCCACAATCCTCCTTGCTGACTTGCTGACACATGTGGCCTGCACCCTGCACCTCAGCTTGTCTGGCAGAAGCCAGCAACCTCTACGCAAGGCAGGCCAGAGATCCAAACCTCCGATGGTGAATAGATTTTTAAAGAAATCTTCTGAATCATGCCCATTTTAGTCATGTTATAGACATGAATGCTTCATATTCCAAAGCCTTTGCAATGCTTGTAGACAGGACACATAAAAACAGGCTTCACTGGACTTAATTAAATGTTATAGACATCTTAGTTTTATTACAGAGGAAATTACTTGGAAAACAGCCAAAATTAGAGTAATTAGAATGTGTTGGATAGTATAACAGCTTTTTTAAGTAAAAACATCAGTATCAAACTAAGAGAAAGCAATTAGCAAATGGAAAATTGAAATTTAGCTAATATTTCTTCAGGCCAGTCTTACCTACTGATGACCTGCATTGTGTTCTAAAAGTTGGAAGTTTGCAAATTTCATTTGAGTTCCAGTCTAATATTTTAAAAACATTATTTAAAAAGCAAATAGAATTATAATCTGCTTAACTGATAGCAAGATGGAGTCATTATGGTAAGTTCTCTGCCAACCTCTTCACAAACATTCTACTTAAGTGCAAAACCATTCATTTTAGGTCTTTTTAGATAGTTTAAGCCACTTGTTCAAATATATATATTAGAAGTTTGGGAAGAGGTGATTTTTTAATCACATTCTAACCAAATACCTAGGTGTACCTGATTCTACTTTATCTGTATTAAAGATCCTATGTGTGAGCTGGAGAGATGGCCTAGCAGTTAAGAGCACTGACTGCTCTTGCAGAGGACCCAGGTTCGATCCCCAGCACCCACATGGCAGCTGGGAACCATCTTTAACTCCAGTTCCAAAGGATTCCGACCCCCTCTTCTGAGGGCATTGCGCAACATGGGTGCACAAACCTACAATGCAGTCAGTACATTCATACACATAAATAATTGAATAAATCAAAAATTTTTTAAAAACTTAAAAAAAGATCCTATGTGATTAAACAAGCTATCATTAAATTGATTCAATGTACATTATTAGGTCTAGTACAGATAAGGGTGACAGTTATTAAAAATTGAGTAAAGATCCAGGCATGGTGGCACATGCCATTAATTCCAGCACTAGGGAGGCAGAGCCAAGCAATCTCTGTGAGATCAGGGTCAATCTGGTCTCCACATCAAGTTCCAGGCCAGCTAAGGCTACAAGGGAGACGCTATCTCAAAAAGACAATTGACTATTGAATAAAGACTTGCGCATATTTTTTGTAACAGTAGTCTCTTATTTTCCTTCATTAATATAAAATGAATTCACCCATATTCTAGAAAACCAAATGTTAAATGCTCCTTGAAATATGGCTTAAATATTCATCTGCAGTTTGTTTTTACTAATTTCATATCATTCTGATTCTTTTGAGTCACCAATGTTTAAATTATAAATTTACATTTATATTTTAATAACAACGATTAAATGCTAATTGAGATCAATCTGACTTGTTTTCAAGTTTCTGGAGCCAAGGAATTCAGTCTCGTCGAAGTTTCATCCATTATTTATTTTTACCAAGAACTAAGCAGACCGACTCAACTGCCTCTCTGAGAGCTTTCTGTGGTGATCAGTATTTAAGTCCACACAACTGACAATTAAAAGGAACAGAAAGACAAGTTCTAAGCTATATTACTCTTAATTAATTACCCTTAGATTAATTTTATTGGATCAAAACAAGGAGTCTGCCGAATGAAGATAATAAAAATGTGCTCCTATGTGATTTGGGAGTGAAACGACACAGCCAATAACTGACAGCATCAAGCAGTGAATTCTGATTCCAGTGTCATTGACATAACAGCATCTGGAGGAGTTAAGGAATTCAGAGCTATCTTCCATTTTCTTACTCACAAGATTAATGTATTAGAAGTCAGGCCTGGAGAGCTTCACTGATTCTTCCCATGAGTTCCATGTTTGGGGATCCCAGGAAATCTCTTTTGCATAGTTCTAACTTAGACTCTCCCTCCTTTGTATTCTGGCAATAGTAATGAACAGAAAGCCAATGCCTCCAGGCTTCATTTCCCTCCATTTCTCTGCCAAACTAGAGGTTAATGCAGCAGAGAGCATATTTGTGCCTTTTTCCTATTGGAATTCCTCCCTCTGAGGGAAGATTTTTTTTTTCTTGGAAAACAGCTGAGCCTCTGTTGCATGTGTTATTGCCTACAACCAAGGCCATGAACTGAATCCACAGCCTGTTCACAATCCCAGCCTATGTGTGCTACTTCCTGCAGTTTTAAGAACATCCCCGTACTCATCTTGATGACTATATTCATCAAAGAAGCTTGACATCCCATGCCAGTGAGAGGAAGATGCCACTCTGGGAATCATGCACAGGACCCTCATTACCAAATGGTTTGATCTGGGTCGCATGTTCCATCACCCGTCAGAGGTACAACCACAACTATGATGAAAAGACTCACCCTCCCATACCACATAGGGAGAGGTGGCAATCTCATGATTGTACCCCCAAACACCCCACCCTCACATGGATCAGCTTCGGTTACATATCCCTGCACTCTTTACAGAACAGGGACCAAGCTACGACTCCTCCCGAACACATCTGGTTCTCAGTCCTTGTTTGAACACCAGTTGTGTTGTGTCATTTTTCCTGGGGCTACCTAACCAAATATCTATTCACTCTAGATGAGCCACCAACAACAGAGAAAAGAAGGCATTCGAGCCATGTCTAAGTCAGTGGACCAGTGAGTTTATTGGGATTACTTACAAAAGGACAGGTGAGAGGTTACTTCTAGGAGCCTGAGTGACTGAAGGGCTGTGGCAGCACTGAAAAGCACAAATGATTATACATAAAAGCTGCATTGCTGGAGCTCTCCACACAACTTTCAGGCAGATTAGCCAATCAGAGACTTCTCCAGAAATTGCTTACTATTTCTATAACTTTGGGGAGCATTCTTGTGAATCTTGTGACTATCAAGAGCTACATTTAAGTCTTGTAAGTTCCATTTACTTTCTGGGCCATGCGTGTTTCCTTTACTTCCTGAATCGTATGAACTCCTCTCCACCTTGTAGGAAGAAACTTTTCAATTTAAAGAAAATAGCTATGCAACAGTACTTTTCTCAAAGGCCTTACAATCTACACATGCCTGAAAACAGACTTAACTAGTTATTCTTTTACTATCATCTTGTTACAATTACAACCTTCTTTGCCTAACAAGTCATTGTAATTCCAATAAAATAATCTTAGTGGAAATTCAAATCATGAACAAAATTGAAAATGGAAATTATATTAGTCATGACTTTTCTGTTGTTGTGATAAAACCACCATGAGCAAGGGAACTTATAAAAGGAAGAGTTTATTTGAGCTTACAATTGATGGTTCCAGGGAATTCTAATGTTCATGGTGGTGGGAGGCATGGAGGCTGGGGCTGGAGCAGCAAGCCAAGGGTCACATCTTGCAATGAGCACAGGAAGCAGAGAGAGAGAGAGAGAGAGAGAGAGAGAGAGAGAGAGAGAGAGAGAGACTGGACACCACAAGGCTTGTTAAACTCACTAAGTCCACCCCCAGTGACATACTTCCTCCAGCACAGCCACACCTTCTAAGACCTCCAAGAACAGTGCCACCAACTGGAGACAAAATGTCTGAATACTTAAAGCCTATGGGGGGACACTCTCATTCAAACTACCACATTCTACTCCCTGGCCCCCGTAGGCTCCTGACCATATAAAATGCAAAATGCATTTAGTCCAACCTTAAAAGTCCCCACAGTCTTTACCAGTCTCAATTCTATTCAAAGGTCTATAGTTCAAAATCTCTTCTGAGACACAGGCCAATCTCTTAACTGTAAGCTCCTGTAAAATCAAAAAGCAAATTTACATACTCCCAACATACAGTGGAATTGAATACACATTCCCATTCCAAAAGGGAGGAATAGAGGCATAGTGAGGAAATACTGGACCAAAACAAGACTGAAAACCAGCAGGGCAAACACCAAGTCCAGTAGCTCCATGTGTGACTTCTGGGACTTTACTTCCAAAGGGCTTAGATGGCTCAGCTCTTCCAGGATTGAGTTCAACATACATCTCTTTCATAGGCTTGTACCACTCCCTGTATGCAGCTCTCCTTGGCAAATATCTCACAGCTCTGGCATCTCGAATGTCTTCTTGGGGGTCTCTGCTGCCAACCAGACTTCACATTCACAGCTTCACGCAATGGCCTACCAGGGCCTTCTTTATGCAGGGACGCCCCTGCTGCACTCTGCCTGGCCTCTGCAGCTCTCTGAAACCGTGGAAGAAGAACTGATGACCCCTTAACTCTTGCAAACTTCGTGCCTCTAAAGCCAGCACCACGTGAATGAAACTGCTGTGTTTGGCTGCAAGTTTGGGATGGACCCTGGGCTATTTCAACCACGTTTGCAACTTTTCTCTGCCCTGGACTTGTTGGAGCAGAAAATCCTTTCAGTATTTTCCTTTCAAAAATTGGAGGCTTAGCTCGGTGTGGTCTTGACCTGAAGGTACTGTTGCTGTTGTTTACTTGTAAATCTCAAGGCCTTTCCTTAATCAATTTAATATCACTTTTTCCATTGTTTACTTGTAAATAGCTAGGCCTCTCCTTAATCACTTTAGTCTCCTTATCAAAAAGAACCTCTCCTTCACATGCCTTGGCCCCACCTTTAATCTTCCTAGTGTGGTTTTCAGATCCAAACTGTACATTCTGCATTTCTTTCTGCCCCTTCTGCTCTTCTTCACTGTAGATCTGTACAGTATTCACCATTAATAGCCACACCACCATTTCTACCTTAGGCTGTCTTGAAATATCCTCCACCAAAGACATTAGTCCATTGCTTTTCAATTTAGCATCAAGCAAGGATTTGGGCTGTGGGCAAACTGCTGTCAGACTCTTTATCAAAATATCCCAGTTGCTGCCTAAATCTTTATTTTCCTCTGGAACTACATTTTTTGCAGCAATGCTTTCTTCCAGGCTTCTACTAGAATGGCCTGTTAAGCTCTGCTTACAGTAGCCAACAGCTTTTCTAGCCCAAAGTTCCAAAGTCTTCCACATTTCTCCAAACATCCACATGGTCAGGTTCTTCACAACCAACAGTCCACTCTCTGGTAAAAAATAACTGTATTAGTCACTTTTCTGTTGCTGTGATAAAATCACCATGAGCAAGGGAACTTATAAAAGGAAGAGTTTATTTGAGCTTACGATTGATGGTTCCAGGGAATTAGAGTCCATTGTGGTGGGAAGCATGGTGGCTGGGGCTGGAGCAGCAATCCAAGGGTCACATCTCGCAATGAGCACAGGAAGCAGAGAGAGAGAGAGACTGGACACCACAAGGTTTGTTAAACTCACTAAGTCCACCCCCAGTGATATTCCTCCAGCATGGCCACACCTTCTAAGACCTCCAAGAACAGTGCCACCAACTGGAGACAAATGTCTGAATACTTAAAGCCTATGGGGGGGACACTCTCATTCAAACCACCACAGAAATGATTAGAATTTAATTTGGGTCAGATATGCTGATCATATGGCTGTGCAAATCAAGCAGGTCATGTGATTCATTTCATCATTTTGACATCATCAGTCTCTAAAATGTTGCATCTTGAGTCATGACTCCTATGACACTGAATAGGCTTAATTACCACTGCAGAATTGATGATGCTGTGAGCCAGATTCTTTTGTCATTTGTGTCAAGCCTATGTTAAAAAATAGGAAAGTGCTGGGTGTGGTGGCATCCACCTTTAATCCCAGTACTTGGGAGGCAGAGGCAGATGGATCTCTATGAGTTCAAGGCCAGCCTGGTCTATATAGCGAGCTCCAGGCCAGCTGGGACTAAAGGGAGTCCCTGTCTCAAAAAGACCAAAAAAATAAATAGGAAATCAGAGACAATTCATAATTTTATGTTTTAGGCAGGTGTATAGATGGAGTTAAAGGCTATGTAAAGTGATTTTAACTTCAGTTATATTTTTCTTTTTTTAATTTTTTATTTATATATATTTTTTATTTTATTTATTTATTTTCTATGTGTATAAATGTACTGTCTGCATGTAGGTTTGTGCACCCATGTCGTGCAATGCCTTGGAGGTCAGAAGAGGGTGTGAGATTCCCCTGGAACTGGAATTCTCCTGGAATTGGAGTTACAGATGGTTCTCAGCCACTATGTGGGTGCTGGGGATCAAACCCGGGTCCTCTGCAAGAGCAATCAGTGCTCTTAACTGCTAGGCCATCCCTCCAGCCCCTATTTTTTTATTTTTTATTATGTATGAATGTACTGTCTGCATGTAGGCTTGTGCAACCATGTCGTGCAATGCTGTGGAGGTCAGAAGGGAGTATTGGATTCCCCTGGAACTGTAGTTAAAAATAGTTCTCAGCCACCACGTGGGTGCTGGGGATTGAACCCAGGTCTCTGCAAGAGCAGTCGGCGCTCTTAACTGCTAGGCCATCTCTCCAGCCCCCCAGTTCTATTTTTCAAAGCATCTTCACAAATACTGCAGTTCTGATACAGATTCTGGTAGTGTGATATGCACTGGGCAGAAGGACAAATTGAAACCTAGAGAAGATAAAGGAGATGCCCGGTTCCTGCAAGCAATGAGTCAAGTGGTTAGAACCCAAACTCTTGAAAGGACAGCTCAGATTGCATTTGACTACCTCACACTTCAGGCCTCAGGCCACAGGAGTGATAGCCTTTCTACCATATTATGGTAGGATTCTTCTCCTTTAAACCTCATAGCTGGTTCAGTTTTGCTTTGATCTCTCTCTGAGCAAGGATGGAAAATATAGTTGGACTCACTCTTTTTTTTTTTTTCTTTTCCAAAATGATTTCCTATAAGCTTGACATCTGCCAAATATTTAAACTCAAAAGGGATGTGGAGGATTGCTTTGAAATAGTGTCTTCTGACTATGACAGAGCTGAGGCTCACATCAACTCACCGCAGCTGCAATTGCCTGCACAAGGCCTGCATCAAATTAAGCCAGTCACAAGTCCAGAATAGATGGGAAAGGGCTCCTGAAGTCCTCCTCCTAGCTGAAAAGCTATTGCCAATTGATAGCTGTTGAATGTGGAACAACCATGTTTCTTTGGGGATGTGGCCCAGTGGCAAAGGTTGTCTATGACTGAGTGGACAGCCCCATACCCATTCACACATGACCAGCACTAACTGGACTCAGGTGCAGAAGAAGGAAAAGGAAAACAAAGGAAGAGGAAAAGGATGAGGAGGGGAGGAGGAGGAGGAGGAGGAAGAGGAGGAGGAAGAGGAGGAGGGAGGAAGTTGGGTTGGTGGTCGTTTGTGAGGGGAGTTGAAGAGAGGTAGGGAGGGAGGTAGTGGTGGATGGATAAGGTCAAAGTATATTACATATTTTACTGCATTTTCAAAAGTTACATTAAAATATTTTTAAAAGTTCTAAACTTGAAATTTCAATTTTTTCACTTGTAAGAAAATATATTTTCTTTTTTGTATTTTAAAAGCCAGATATATTTTTTAAAAATCATGCTTACAATAAGTAAATTATGTAGTGAAGAAACATCAAATAAAACTGATGAATAAAAAGGCACATTCGAAAAGTTTAAGGGTAGAAAAAGCTCTTTTTTTCTCTTTTTCTTTTGTTTCCTAATATAGGAGGAAGGAGAAACAGATATATTACAATTATTTTCTCAGGTGAAGGTTTCTCTCAGTGGAAGTGATTAACACTGGCTTCTTTTCTCCGTGTCCAGGGCAGCCCTTTCTTTCCTTGGCTTCAGACAGGCAGTTAGTCATCTGCCATATAGATGTGATACATCGGTGCTACAGCCACTTGGAAATGGCTGGAATCCCCCAGTTGGTCCACCAACTGTAATTAGACTCAACAGTAGTAATGAGAGTTTCCAAAGGCTTGGCTAACTTCAATCTGTCTTCTGGATGGAGGTCCCCAGTGATGAATGCTTTGGACAGTTCTCTTGCATCAGTAGAGTGCCCAACATCCTCAATGTTCTCAGTAGAATTCCTCCACAGCTTGTTCCCTTGGGACTTCTCCCCACCAGGATGCTCTTCCAGACACTTGGTTAGGTCGTACACCATGTGATACAGAATTACCCAGGTGCATTTGCTATCTTTGTGCTTCTGAATCTCTTCCAGGGTGTAGTATTTCACAGTGCTGTCCTCCTGCCCAGCCATCTTGGAATGCTGCAAGCCCCCAGGGCCCTGCAATTTCTTTACAACTTATTTGTGATATTATTTCTCTGGAGTCTTAGCCACCTGCCAAATTTGAAGTATGGATTTATTTCTCAGCTGTTTTTAACTTGTTACAAAGAGATTTAAATTTGAGTTAGATGGAAATATACAGTTTTTCCACTGCCCTATAATTCCAAAACAACTAAATGGACATTGATGAAATGTAAAAACAGCAAAAATATAAGAACAGCAGAATCAATTCAAATAATGTATAATGTTATTCATTTGAAAAAGTGATACAAGAGACTTTCTTAACTCCCCCCATAGAATAAGGAGAAATATGATGATGATGAGGTCGTTCTCCAGCTGTAGATTGGAGCCAGCTGTTATAGAGGTATTCTCTTGTAAAATCGGTAAAACTGCCTTCTTTAATTGACTAATGGACATAGAAACTGTGAAAAGGATTATTCTCTATTCAGAACCAAATATAATGCTAAAGTCTCCTTAAGCTATGCACTTAAGCAAAATATATTAATACAGGAGCTCTGACATCAACAATGGATTATTCTACCAAGGAGATGTTGGCCAGGGGATCCAAGCCCCCACAAAAGGTAAAGGCTCCTTGCCTCCAAACTGGGATATCTGCAGGAAGAGAGGCGATAAGGCCCTGCTGTTGAAGACCTGATATAAACATGGGAAAGATGTATGGAGACCGCACTTGCAAGTATACAGATGGTCTCTGGAATGCCAGAGAGTGTTACCAAAGGCCACTAAACCAATAAAGCAAATATAGGTCTCCTTGAGTCAAGCAAGACTCCTCCGTCAGCACCAGCTACACCTCATCTGCCTGGAAATACTGTGCAGCAGTGGCAGCCATATGTCTGTATATCCCAAATCTAATTGGCTATTAGCTCTCTCCTTGGAGGAATAACCCACGGCTGATGCCACAAGCTTACATCCTCTAATGGTTAGGAGATGTTATAAACCACACGAAGACCCTGCCATACTTAACAGAAGAAAATGTAATTCATGAATTAACATACCATCCAAACATCTGTGTCTATACCAAAGTAACCTACCATAACAATTAGTACTGTTTAAATACCTATATATCTAATTGCGTGTGCTTCATTAGTAGGATCGAAAGGCTATATATTATACTGTTTAAATACCTATATATCTAATTGCATGTGCTTCATTAGTAGGATCGAAAGGTTATGCCTGGACAAGCTGGCAGCCCATGAAAGAAAACAGCCAGAATTGACTAGAGACCAAGACATCAGCTCCAGAGAAAGTAGACTGTTTTGCTTCTCATCCACCTGTGCCCCTTTTCTAAGCCTAGGGAACAATCTGCGGAAGAGGGGGCGTGGTAGAATGTAAGGGCTTCGATTGGGGTTAATGGTGAAACTACAACAATATAGACTGGACACTCATTTGATCAACTTGATTGAACATACAAGCCCCCCCTGCTGGATGGTGGGACCCATGAGCTGTGTGGGTTTGGGCACAACTGCTTGCAAATTGGTTTTACATGAAGGATGCTTGTACTCACAAATTATCACTTATTGTTAAAAAAAATGAAAACAAAACAAAACAAAACAAAAAAGCAGAGAAAGATGCAGGACAGTTATGGCAGAATGCATGATCTGGGATGGGTAGGGGTGGGGTCGGGGGAAGGGAAGGGGATATATGCCTGAACTGAATTGGAAAATGATGTATGAAATACACAAAGCATCAATAAAAATTAAAAAAATAAAATTAAAAAGTGCAAAAAAAAGAAAGAAAAAGTGATCATGACTATAAACCAAATGTGGGTCTCTCAATCAAAGCCTTATTATGTATTGATGATATAGCCTGCTAGTATTTGTTGTACTTTGTTTTTGCTATGATAAATTTATATAGTCTGAAGACATTAACTCATGTTTAGCCACTATCCTTGCATGCAAAGAATTAAACAGAACATCCATTAATGAAATTTCTTGTTGTGTATGAAATGGCCTTCAAACTGGAACAGTACTTGTGAACCTGATAGAATATTTGGTTACTGAGATTAATGCAAGTTAATAAGTACGAATTTTGTTTTTCAATCAATTTCTTTTTAAATTTTTGGACAGAATAAATAAATTCAGTTTGTTAATTAAATAGACATAATTATAAAGAAAGCAAAATGATATTTCTGTAGTAATAATGACTATGGAATCACAGGCTGGGAGGCAGCTAAGAGGAGAAAAGACAGTCTCTTACAGGGACAGGATTCTCGGTAGGTTGGCCAGGCTCCAGGGGAGGGACCCTGCTAAGGGTTCTCATTTACAGAGACAATGCCTAATGAGCACTTGCAACAACCCAAGTCTAATAAGCAATTCAATTAATTATTGGTGAAAAATTCAAGTTGGAGTTCATACAAGCCATCTGGACCAGTTGAAGAGTTAGTTGATCAATGGTGACAGAACCCTAGTTATGATTAAAGGAAGGCCTTTAGATTCAGAACTATGTATCTTCATTGAAGAGCACATAATTTGTAATTTGTTCTATTAACAAAATCTTTTTGACCAACTATTTGGATTTTTGGACTATAAACTTTTTATTTTTATTAAATTTTTAAGAATTTTATTTTATTTATTATTTTTTGAGCATCTTTACATCTCATACAATGGTTCCCAACCAAACCCAGTCCCCTCAGAGTCCCAACCCATCATCTGGACTCATGCCAAGCTAAGCTTTAAAACCCAGGCATCCCTTGTGAATAGATCGTCCAGTCAGCATATCAAGGAATCCTAGACAAGTCATACTCTTCCTCACCCAACAGTAGTCAGAGTCTTCTACAGTTTTCAGTTTAGGGTCAGTCCCCCACACATTTCTCTTGCTCCACTTTGAGACTTTATCTCAGTTGGCATAGGTCCAATATCTGATCCCTACATTGCCACAGATTTATATGTAAAAGCTTACAGTCGATTGTAAGTCACTGCCTCTCTACATTCACACACCAGTCTTAGCTCTTAAAATATTTCTGCCCCCTCTTCTGCAATGATCCCTGAGCGAGGGTAGTTGAGGTTTAATGTAGAAGCCCCATTCAGAGATACACACTCTGGGGGTTCCTATTCTTTGGAGGTTGACTAGTGGTGACCTTCCATTTGCCTCACTCTCTTTGTACAGAATCATTACCGGTGAGAATCGAGGGGTGTATTTGTTTTCTCTCTGCCCCTCATTCTGTATGTAGAGGTTCAATTGTAGATGTGTCTCCTAGCAATGGGGATTTTTCAGATGCATATGTTCTGTGTCTGACCAGTTGTCGGATTCTGCAGTGTCCTCCATCTTTTGCATAGAGTAGCTTTTTTGATGAGTGGCAAATGATATGGTTGTCTGTAAACATCAGATTCCATAGTTAGTGTGTGGAAAGAAATTTCATTTGTCTAGAGATCTGACCCCAATGGGCTTTTCTCTAGGCTTTATGTCCTCTCCAGCTCTGTGCATTTGAGTTTACAGTGGCTCTCATGGGTTCACTCCCATTGAGAGGGTTCCAAGTCTAATTAGATAGCTGTTGACCATCCCCCAGACAACAGTGCCTCTACTGCACCAATAGAGGTAGTTTACTGGGCAGCTCATCATGGTTGTTAGAGTTTGGCATTGGGCTGTACTGTTGATTGACCCTCTCTCCTAGTAGGGTGCACATTGTCTAGCATTATGAGCACTTAACTTCAGATAGAAAAGTTGAAGGTCAGTTCCTGTTCCATTAATCTAAGTCCCATCCCTGAAGTCTGTCCCTCTCTGAACAGTAGGGTATCATCCTCTATTTCTGATAGATAATAAAGGGCTTTTGAGAATTTAAAAAATACTTTATTATTTTTGTCTTATGTGTTTGAGTATATTGCCTGCATGTGTGTAACTCAGCTCCTGAAGTGCAATGCCCATCAAGGCATGAAAAAGGCGTTGGATCTCCTAGAACTGGAGTTATGGATGGCTGTTGGCCACCATGTGGGTGCTAGAATCAAACCTGGATCTTCTGTAAGAGCAGTCAGTACTCTTAACCACTGAGCCATCTTTCTAGCCCCTAATTTTTTTGAGAATTTTATTTACTATATTTTTTCACATTTGGATCTTCTGGCCTATCTGATCCCACCCCTTCATAGCCCTTGTCTAACTTCCTGTGCTCTGTTATATTAAGGCCTATCAAGACTAATTGGTCTATCCAAATGCCCTTAAGTGTGTTTCTATCTACTGGACCCTGGTTGCCAATAGTTCTTCAGCAAATGATGGGACTTCTTACCTACTTCCTCACTCGGATACTGGGATTTGGGCTGGCTTAAGTTGGGTCTTATACATGCTGTCACCATTGCTGTGAATTTATTTCAGTAACTGCCCAGCTGTCTGGAAAACTCTATTTCCTTGTGGTCACACACTACCTCTGACTCCTACAGTTCTTCTGCTCCTTCTTCTGCAATAAACCCTGAGCCTTGAGTAGCAGAGGTTTGATATAGGTGTCTATTCAGGGATAAGTATGCTACAATCTCTTAATCTGTGCCTATTGGACAGTTTTGGTTCTCTTTTATTAATCATCATCTGCTGCATGAGAATGTTTCTCTGATGAGAGTTGAGGGTAGCATTACTCTATAAGTATATCAAAGTCATTAGCATCCAGCTTAATGCTATGTCTTTTTAGCAGAGTAATGATAGTAAGTTCTCCCCTATGGCCTGGGGCCTGTCTAGCCACAGGTTCCTAGCCCTGATCTCAGTGTCAGCTATGGACTCCATCTTCTGAAGTAGACCTTAACTTGAATCAGAAACTGGTTGGTTACTCTCACTACATTCCTGCTGCTACTGCATTGGTGAGCATATCTTGCCAGAGCAGTCATTATAGCTCTCAGGATCCCTAGCTGAACAAGGTTGATGGTTACCTTTCTCTTTTGGTAGAGGCTTTGAAGTGAGTACCAGCTTGATTTCTCTGTTCTACAACTCATGTATGTAGTATCTTTAGCAATAAGGTCTTACTGTCAAATTCTGATGGGTAGCTAAGAGTACGAACAATAGCCAGTATTGTTTGAAAGTCTTTGGGACCCCCAGTCAACAGCTTCTAGAGAGGGAGCCCATCCTTGAAAATTCAAAAGCTGTCTTATGAGATATTAAGAAATTTGAAACCCAGGTTGTTTATGTCTAAGTCTAGGGAAGATAACTATGGAGAAGCTCTGGGCCAAGAAACAGTATAACTTATGGGACTTTCATACTACAACTTCAGGAAGTTGATTGAAGACCATGTGGCATTTATTACTAAAACAATGATAAATAGGAATTAAGCCAAGATCTGAAATGTTGCAGAAAAGAGACCAAGACATTTCAACCTGTCTGTGTACCTCACAGTTATGTTAACAACCACAACCAAAGTCAATTTTCCTTTTACATTTTTTTCTTAAAGTATATTATCTTCCAAAGACACTGACAGTAGTAATAGTTGTAGTAGCAGTAGTAGTAACAAAATGGCTTAGAGCCAATGGACGTCAGAGCTTAACTAGAGCCTTAACAATAAATACTTAATCTGTTGGCAATAAAATAAGGCAAAATAAAGTAATTTTCTGCTTCTGAGACCAGGACTATGTCATCTTGACTAAATGTTAATATCTTCCATTTCTGAAGCTATTTCAAATGCACTATTTTAACTAATTCCTTAGTTTTTAATGATTCTACTTGTTTTAGACAAATTATGTCTTTTGGGGTCCTGAAGCAGAAAACAACAAAAAGGAACAGAATATCAGATGAAGAAGAAAAAGGAGGGCTGGGAAAAGTCTGAATATTTTCTACATTAAAATACAACCCAGATGCTATCCACTGGCTAGCACCTGCCAGAAGTTCAGTCTTATAGGAAACAGTTCTTACAGATCTTCTTCCCATGGAATAATCTCAGTGTCTTTATGAAGATGTCAGTGGCTGTTAAGGTGACATTCCAAGTCTGATTACCTCCACAGTATGTATCATAGTCTGCTTGACTTGACTTCCAGGATTCTCACTTAAACATCATATTCTAGTCTACCACATCCTGGTAAACGGATCTGTATACACAGTTCTACTACACAGAAAAACTTGCTTCTAGATAAATGTGGAGACAATACATTCTTTGCTTATGGAAAGTCACTGAGCATTCATGTGGTATCCAAGTCATCTATAGGTTTGTCATTTATGTTGCACTGCATCTATAAAAAGCAACTTGGATCCAGTAGACAAGAATCTTAAAAGTTAATTCCTCAGCTATTTATAGGTGCAGGGTATTTGTCATTAATTCTGTTCTTTCACAATTTCATACATGTATACAATGTAGTCTATTTACTCTCCTCCTTGACTCTCTCTTATTTTCCTCCCCAGTCTGCCAGCCCCTCTTCTTCCTTATAAACCTTTCCCATATTTACTGTCTTATTTGGTATCCCACAGAGTTTAATTGGGCTGTCTGTGTGACCCTAAGTTCAGAACTAATTGGTTAGTTATGTTATCGAACTTAAAGGCCACAGCCTATCTCCCAAACCTGATTCAGCCAACTAAAAGAGCCAAATTAATAGTGGAAATCAGAAAAAGGAGATTTATTCAGTGGGGCTACATTAGGAAGAGGGACAAAAAGATATAGTTACTCCCCCAAGTCAATATTCAGGGGTCCTGAAGTGAGACTGAATTGTAAGTAGAGGGCCAGGGATATTGACATCTAAGCAGTCCTGCTCCAAGTGTGACTGCTTATCAACAATCCATTGTCTGGGCTTTAAACTCATCCTATAAAATAGTCTGACAACTTATTAGAACTCCGTGAATCTTTTTTAAGGAAACAAATTCCTCTCTTGCTGGTGACTTTTCCTTCTCTCAGCATGAGATTCCTGGAGAATCTTCTTTGTGCCCATTGTTTCAATGATCTGATAGTAAGACTAAGAGATAGTACGATTAAGAGACACAAGTATCTCTTTAGAATACCTTTATCAAAGAAATAGAACACTCAGCCTCTGATAAACAACTCATGTATACATACCATTCCTTACTGTAACCCACCTGAAGGAACTACAATTTTATTTACCAAGAAAGACAAGAAAAAATATTTCTTCTGATAAACCAAATTGGGACAAGATGAGCATGTATCCTGAACTTTGTGGGAAAGTTAGGCAAGACTCTGAATTTTTAGTACATTACACCAGCAGTGTACACAAAGATAGATCCCTATCACCCACCCCAATTTCATCATTTGTTTGCTTATCAGAAGAGTGTCCAGGGGGTGGGGTGCCAATGGTTTGATTTGGGGGACATGTTTATACTACAGGTTGGCATAATATAAGTTGAACACAAACAAGATCCAAATTTCATTGTTCTAGACTCATGAATAAAGTTGAATGTAGATCTTTACATTCTGGTTCAGAGAACTTTCTCCTAAGTCCATCACACATAACTGCACATCTGACAAAATAGGAAGCATTAATGTCACCTAGAATAAAGGTAGGTTATACCTGGAGGGTATTTACATTACTTACATTCTCCTTAAGAAACAAAAGGTCTCGGGCTGGAGAGATGGCCTAGCGGTTAAGAGCTCAGACTGCTCTTACAGAGGACCCGGGTTCGATCCCCAGCACCCACATGGTGGCCGAAAACCATCTGAAACTCCAATTCCAGGAGAACTCCAGTTCCAGGGGAATCCGAGACCCTCTTCTGACCTCCGCGGCATTGCACGACACGGGTGCACAGACTTGCATGCAGACAGTACATTCATACACATACAGAAATAAATAAAATTAAATTTAAAAAAAAAAAGAAACAAAAGGTCTCTTTTTGCTGTTTTCCAAATGATTGTGCTCCAATGCTCCTGGCCCTGTCTTGCCTGCAGGAAGCCTGCCTGCAATTACAAGAGAAACTATGTGGCTGAAAAGTATTGAATCTTGTCAGCAGAATTGATTTGCTACATTCTGCCTTCTGTTCTGCTGAACACACCAGAGAGAGGAGGCATCAAGAATCTGTTCCACTCATACCAACAATCATTGTTGTCATAGTTTTACCTTCAGCCCTTTAACACAGTGCTTTTATGACAGCAGGCATAATAACTATAATAAATTAAACTGAGCATCTTCGAGTGAGTAGAAATGGAAAACATGGGGGCTGGAGAGATGGCCTATCGGTTAAGAGCACCGACTGCTCTTGCAGAGGACCTGGGTTCGATCCTCAGCACCCAAATGGTGGCTGAGAACTGTCTTTAACTCCAGTTCCAGGGGAATCCAATGTCCTCTTCTGACCTCTGCAGCATTGCACGACACAGGTGCACAGATCTACATCCAGAGAGTACATTCATACACATAAAAAAATAAAAAGAAGAAAAAAGAAATGGAAAACATGGGTCCAGAATATTAGTGGCAGGTTTTAGAGTAAAACGATGCAATAAAGATAAATGGGTGTCTTGAGGGTTAAAAAAAAAAAAAAAAACATTGGTTCACAAAATAGACAAATGTACAAAAGGAAAAATGATGCGTGATCAAATAAAAATCACTAATTGCAAAAGATTACTTCAGACCAATTGAGTATCTGTGCAATTAGGTCAGCATGCTTTGGTCACAGAGGAGTTCCTATTAATTCTTGGGAAATTCAGGTTCTCTCTTAGGGTTCTTAGTCTCTTTAATAAAAGAATTTAAGAATAGACTCACATGGAAGTTTGAAAATAATTTTATTAAAGTTTAAAAAAAGGCAGAGGCAGGCAGATCTCTGTGAGTTCAAGGCCAGTCTCTTCTACACAGCGAGTGCCAGGCCAGCGAGGACTAAAGGGAGACCCTGTCTCAAAAAGGCTTCCCCCCCCCAAAAAAAAAACCTCCCAGCAGGCATCTTGGGAGAAAGCAAACCCCATGTCTTTTTTTTTTTTTTAATTAGTTTTTATTGATGCTTTGTGCATTTCATACATTTTTCCAATTCAGTTCAGGCTTATTTCCCTTTCCCCCCCCCCCACCCCCACCCCATCCCAGATCATGCATTCTGCCATAACTGTCCTGCATCTTTCTCTCGGTTTTTTTTTTTTCATTTTTAGCTATAAGTGATAATCCATGAGTACAAGCATCCTTCATGCAAAACCTATCTGCAGGCTGTTGTGCCCAAACACCTACAGCCCCACCATCCAGTGGGGGGTGACAGGTTGTTTGTTCAATCAAGTTGATCAAATGAGTGTCCAGACTACATTGCTGTAGTTTCACCATTCACCCCAATCGCAGCCCTTACATACCCATGTCTTTTAAGCCAGCCTGGAAGTCAGACACATGGTGAATTTGAGGCTGCATGGTAGGGAGGAGAGCTTTAGAAAAAGGAAACCCAAAATGTTAGGGAAAGCATTCTTTTTTATATATTTTTTAATTTTTTTTACATTTATTTTTGTATGTGTATGAATGTACTGTCTGCATGTAGGTTCGTGCACCCGTGTCGTGTAATGCCACGGAGGTCAGAAGAGGGTCTCGGATTCCCCTGGAACTAGAGTTCTCATGGAATCGGAGTTACAGACGGTTCTTAGCCGCCATGTGGGTGCTGGGGATTGAACCGGGGTCCTCTGCAAGAGCAGTCGGTGCTCTTAACCGCTAGGCTATCTCTCCAGCCCCAGGGAAAGCATTCTTAGGGGAAAAAAAAAACAGAAAGAAGAAAATTAGATTAGAGGTTACACTTTTCTGAAGAATTCAGAAATGAATATAGAAATGAATCTGTGTGTCTGTGGCATAGCCCAATACACAACTGTTAAGGGTGGGAATGAATTCTGGGCAGGAAAAGTACATTACCTCATTAAAACACTATTATTCTGCCTCTCTCTTTAGCATGGCTTATGGTAAGCCTATCTTACAAGGGGTGGTCCCTTAGCCAGTTGACTGACTTGACTGGCCCAACTGGAACATTAGGGTTCCACCCAGCCTAGAGATGGATTCTTCACCAGCAGTTTAATCCCAACAGGCATTTCTTTACTGTACCACTGTAATGATGAGGACTATAGTGTTGTTCTACCTGGCTTTTCAGTTGCTGTGATAAAATACTAACCATAAGAAACTTGAAGAGGATTGGGTGCATTTCATTTTACACTACCCACTGCCTGTCACGCAGCGAGCCCAAGGCAGGAACTGAAGCACAGACTATAGAGGAGCACTGCTTTGTGTTGGCTACCTTATGCAGCCTGGGACACCTCCTCAGATAGTGCCATCCTACTTCAATTAACAACTGAGAAAAGTTCCCACCGGGCTGGAGAGACGGCTTACTCCTTGAGAGCACTGGCTAGCCATCCATAACTTCAGGCCCATTGGAACACCTTCAGCAGGCACTGAAGGTTCCAACTACATACATACATGCAGGCATTATACTCATATACACACACTAAAATAATAAATAAAATAAAATAAAAATTCCCCACACACATACCCATATGCCCATCTGATGAAGAAAATTCTTTTTTTCTAAACAGACTTATTTCACTTCATCTTTCCTCATATAAAAGCCCTACGTAGTAGCCACAGCTGGAGCCCAGGTTCTCTTCACAGACTCTGGTGTGGGTTTTCACAAGATGGTCAGTGAATCCCTGATGGGAGAATTGGTGAAGACCACCTCTTTCCATAGGTCAGGCTTCAGGTAACTGTAGGTCTGAGAGATGGCATCAAAGATAGCCTTGGCTGATATGTAGCAGTCATCAGTACCAGCCATCAGCAGCAGCTTCTTGGGCACAGGAGCAGAGATGATGCCAGTTCCTCTGGGGGCAGGGATGAGGCACACCAGTAAAGAGCTACAGTGGCCTGTCACCTTGCATGGGATGGTGTAGGGGTTGCTGATCTTCTTCTCCCAAGTAACCTCTTTGCACAAGGATAATGGAAAGCCTGGCCAAGATGATGGCCCCTCGAATTGCAATGGCTGCCTCCTTGGAGCATTTAACACCCAGAACAACATGACCATTGTAGTCCCCAGACACGACAAAAGCCTTGAACCTGGTCCACTGGCCAGCCTGAGTCTGCTTCTGCACTGGCATACTCCTTAAATCCTTTACGTTAAGGGATACTCCCAGGAAAAAGTCATAATCTCAGATTCTGTAATGGTCAGGGAGAACAGGTAGATCTCCAAGGACTTGAACCTCATGTCCTGGACCAGGTGGCCCATCTTAGTGACTGGGATCCACTCCTTGTCTTCATCTTTGTCTCCACCTGGGCATCAGAAACCACTACCAAATCCTCCATGGAAGCCATTGTAGCCTCCCAAGCCTGGGCCACCTGGGTTCCCAGTCCCTGGGTCCTCTGGGCCCTCCAGCTAGACCAATCTCATCTATCATTTGGTGTTTCCGAAGGGAGAAGGTGATGGAGAAAAGTCCTAATTGAGATTCCCTTTTCCCAGGTATGTCAAATTCACAGCCAAGGTTTAGCTATCACAACAGTGTTTTGAGCTTTAGGCTTATATAAACTACTAAATTCGATGAGAAGTCCTTGTTTCATTCTATTAGATCACACTCCTTGCTATCCACAGGTAGAATGCTATAGCTGAACTTAGATTTTTTTTTCAGAAATAAGGAAATTCTTGTTAAAAGGATTAATATGATATACCCTATGTTTTTTTTAATTTTATTTATTTCTGTATGTATATGAATGTACTGTCTGCATGCAAGTCTGTACACTCGTGTCGTGCAATGCTGCGGAGGTCAGAAGAGGGTGTCGGATTCCCCTGGAACTGGAGTTCTCCTGGAATTGGAGTTTCAGATGGTTCTCGGCCACCATGTGGGTGCTGGGGATTGAACCCAGGTCCTCTGTAAAAGCGGTCGCTAGGCCATTCTCTCCAGCCCGATACCTTATTTTTAATACATCAAAATATGTCATTAGGAGTTTTGAGTTTTTAAAACTTGAATTATGGCCGGGCGTGGTGGCGCACGCCTTTAATCCTAGCACTTGGGAGGCAGAGGCAGGCGGATCTTTGTGAGTTCAAGGCCAGCCTGGTCTACATGTGAGTTCCGAGGACAGCTGGGGGTACAGGGAGACCACTGTCTCGAAAAGAAAAAAAAAAAAAAAAAAAAACAAAAACAAAAACAAAAACAAAACTTGAATTCTTAGTGAAGTACAATATATTGACATAAGCTATATTCCTCAGAAATGCTAAGAGTTGGATTTTATCTATTTGGCCATCTGTGTGTGTTCCTGTTTCTATTACCATGCACCTGAGATTGGATAATTTATAAAACACAGGCATGTTTCTCACAGTTCTGTGAGATTTAAAGTATAATATCAAGTTCAATGTCATATTAGGGCCTTGTGATGGTCAACCTGAATTTTTAACATGGCAGAATCTAAAACACATAGGAGATGGGCCTCTGGGCATGCCTGTTAGGGATCTCTGATTAGGTTAACTGAGGTGGGAAGGTCCATCCACTATAGGTGGAATGATTCCCTTGACTGCAGTCCTAGGCAGCCATGACTCTGCTTCCTGAGTGTGGGTTCGGCATGGCCAGTTGTCTCACACTCCTCCTTCCAGGACTTGCCTGCCTTGATAGTATTCTTAACTGTAAGCTAAAATAAACTTCTTCCCTTAAGTTACTTTATCAGGATATTTTGTTCCAGAAACAGAAAAAAATACCTAAAATAAGACAGGTCTCTGCTTCCCAGATAGTGCCTTGATGCATCTATGGGGACAGGGGCTTCCAAACACTTCTGTCCTCCTTAAGTGGGAAGATACAAAATGACAAAAGGCTGTAGTCTTTTTAGAATGTTTTTTTTCCTGGGGCCATCAATGCACATACACTGTCTGAAAATGATGGCACAGGTATATCTGGGGGTTGTAGGATAAGGAACACAGTGCCAGAGAGAAGAAACCTCCATTTGAGTGGCTGGTGAGTTCAAGAGAATCTCAAAATAATACGGGCTATCACCAAAGCTCTTGGTTATCTCCCAGAACTAGAAAGTAAAACACTACTGCTTAAAACAGTACATAATTCAGAAATAGCACTTGGAATAATGTGGCAGGAGCTGATCTGGAAGCCTTTTACCAGAACTTTTACACTAATTATGCTAGATAATATGCACACTGCTAAGGGAAAAACTTGATCAATGGTCCAATCCAGCCCTAAAGTCTAATAACCAAAATGATCTGCACAGCAAACTACCTCTATTGGTGTAGTCATGACCCTGTTATCTCAGGGATAATCAACACTATCTAATTAGACTTAAAACCTTCTCAGTGGGGATGAACTCATAGGTGACACCATAAACTCAGCCAAATGCACATGACTGGAGAGGACATAGATTTTAAAGAAAACCCTATCTCTGTCATATTTCTAGACAAATGAAATTTCTTACTATACAATAAATATGGAGTTTTATATTTATAGACAAGCGTACCATGCCCCACTCATCAAAGAAACTTATCTTTGCAGGAGATGGAGACTGCTGAAGAATCCCACAACTGGTCAGACACAGAAAATATACATTTGAAAGATGCCCAATCCTAGGAGACATATCTACACTTGAACCTCTACACCTAAAACTCATGAAACATAGCTGACTGACAGGCACAAAGAAAATGAGCGCATCCCTCAATTCTCACCAGTGAACCTTCCCTATACAATAGAGTGCAATGCACACAGAAGGCCACAACTGGCCAAGTTTCAAAGACTGGGAGCCTCCAGAATGTGTGTCCCTAGATAGTACTACTGTATTAAACCTCACCAACCTACAGCTCAGGGTTCACTATAGAAGAGGGGCCAGAGAGATTGTAAGTGCCAAGGCTGGTTCATGAATGTGGGGAAGCAGAGGCTAACAGATTACTGGAAGCTTTTACATTTGAACTTGTGGAAATGTTGGCATCAGGCAGGGGAACCTGCCAACTCAGACAAGCTCCCAGAGTGGCACAAGAGAAATGGGTGGTAGACCAGCCCTGAACTGAGAACTACTGGAGACGGATTATTGCTGGGTGAGGGAGAGTATGCCTTACTTAAGATTTCTAAGTGCACCCTCTAGACTCCAGTGGATGAATTTGCACAGAAGGACATCTGTGTTCAAAAGTTTGACTGGATAAGACTTAACATGGATGGTGTAATGCATGAGTTCTGATGAGGCTGAGCATGGAGGGGGCCCTAAATTTGATTAGGAACTATTGTATGAAATGTATAAATGCTCAATATACAAGATACTTGTTTAAATGTTTTTCTTTATATTTGAAAACTTCATACACTCCCAAGTCCATGCCGTATTCTTTCCCAGAATGCCCTCCTTCCAACTTCCTAACTTCTTGGCATTTTTTAGCTATCTACTAAGTCCAGTCAGTGCAGCCCATATGTGCATGTTTGTGAGTCCATCTACTTAAGCATGGACAGCATACCAGTAGTCACAACACATAAAAAGGGGAAGATTCCCCCTCCCCAAGAAGCTGGCCAATAGCTCCACAGAAAGGCATGGCTCAGAGATCATCTACTTTGTCTATGCCAGGATTCTAGCTGGCTGGATCTTGTATAGGCCTTGTGCAAGAACCACAGCTGCTATGAGATCATGAGTAGTGGTATCCATGTCATGCCCAGAAGACAGCACTTCACAGCACTCTTTCCCATCTGCCAGTTCTTACATTCTTTTTTCCTCCTCTGCAGTGATGTTTCCTGATCCTGGTGTGGGATGAGAATTGGGTTTGATATAGATCTCATTTAAGGGTGCACTTATTTTCACCACTTTGTTATCTATGCATCTCTTCATAATTTTGTCCAATGCAAAAAGAAGCTTCTCTGACCAAGGTTAAGAGCAGCTCAGATCTAAATATTTATTTAGAATAATTTATTTAGAAGTATTTATCTGAACAAATATTTCGAAGGCAATTTGACAACATAATCATTTAGCATGTTATCAGCAATAGCAGACTTTACCATAGGGCCTATGGCCCCTAGCCATGGCTTTAAACCAAGATTATTGTACCAGGCATGAATTTCTCTTCTGTGGAGCAGGCCTCCAATCCAACTGGAAAGTGTTAGTTACCACACAGAAGTCATGCCACTATTGGTAAGTAGGCATAGCTTACCTGGCAGGTCAATACTGCAGATGCAAGATCAACAGCCATGTAAGACCATTGATGACTTTTCTCTCCCAACAGCCTGCATAGCACCTTCTCGCACTACAAAAGCCACCCAACAGAAGGGAAATTTCCTGGTTAGTTTGAGATTGACTTTTCTGTGTCCTTCAGCCAAAGTGTGTCCAGGGACAGGGTCTTACCGTGCAGTCATGGAGGATAACTAAGGGCAATAGCAATAGCCTCTGTCGTTTTGGAGATTGATAACTTTAGGGAGCTATCCCATACCTTTCCTGCAATTTCATTTAATAAACCATGTATTCACTACAGAATTCTACCAGGACTTCGAAGAAGAATTAACAGAATTACTACTCACACTACTCCAAGAAATAGCAAAGGAAGGCTCCTAAATTCCTTTCACAAAATGAGTATTACCCTTATAGCAAAACCAGATAAAGACAAAACAAAGAAAGAATTAGAGACAAATCTCCCTTATGAATATTGATATAAAACTTCTAAATAAAATACTGAAAAATTGAACTCAACATAATACTAAAAAAAGAGCTCACTTATCATGACCAAGTTGGTGTAATTCTAGAGATGAAGGGATGGTTTGATATAATTAAATCGGTAATTGTTATCCTTTACATAAATAAATTCAAAGGCCAAAATCTTGTGATCATCTTATTAGACACAGAAAAAGCCTTTGATAAAATCCAATATCCCCTCATGATAAAAGTCATGGAGGGAGCAGACCTAACATAATAAAGGTTATTCATGACAAACCTATAGCAAATGCCATGCTAAAAGGAGAAAAATTCAAAGAGTTCCCACTAAGATCAGGTACAAAGGATGGCTCTCTACTCATATTCAATATAGTAGTTAGCTAAAGCACTATGACAAGAGAAGAAAATAAAAGGGGTACAGATTAGGAAAGAAAAAGTCAAAGAACACCTATGTGGCAGAAGATATGATTATTTGTATAAGAGACCCTAAAGATATCACCAAATCTTTTAGAGTTGATAAATACTTTCAGCAATATGTCAAAGTACAAGCTTAACACAGATAAATCACTAGTGTTTTTACATCTCAATGACAAACAGACTGGAAAAGAAGTCATTGAAACAATCTCATTCACAATACCCACAAAAATAATAAAATGCCTGTCAATAAAACCTAACAAAAGAAGGACTGGAGAGATGGCTCAGTGGTAAAGAGCATGGGCTGCTCTTGCAGATGACCTGGGTTCACTTCCCAGAACCTACATGGTGGCTAACAACCATCCCCAACTCTAGTTCCAGGGGACCCAACACCCTCTTCTGACCTCAGCAGGCATTATATGACATGGGTTCACTTGCATACATGCAAGTAATTCAGTCATACACATAAAAACCCCAACCCAAAACATTAATTTTAAGACACTAAAGAAAAAATTGAATAAGACACTAGAAGATATAAAGACCTTCCATGTTCAAGGATTGGAAGAATTAATGTCATGAAAATGACCATCTTACCAAAAGTAGTCTACAGAGACAATGAAATCTCAATCAAAATTCTACAACCATTCTTCGCAGACATAGAAAAAAAATCAATTCAGACTTTATAAGAGAGTGAAGATAAAGGCTTATCCAAAGGAAGAGTATATAAAAAGCCATATGGGAACATTTAACCTCACAAACTCAAAAAAAATGATTGAAAGGCTAGTAGAACACGTGTGAAATGATAGAAGAGGGGGGATGTAAGCTTGTGGCATCAGCCGTGGGTTATATCCAAGGAGAGAGCCAATAGCCAATTAGATTTGGGATATACAGGCATATGGCTGCCTCTGCTGCACAGTATTTCCAGGCAGGTGAGGTGTAGCTGGGGCTGACGGAGGAGTCTTGCTTGACTCAAGGAGACCCATATTTGCTTTATTGGTTTAGTGGCCTTTGGTAACACTCTCTGGTATTCCAGAGACCATCTGTACACTTGCATGTGTGGTCTCAATACATCTTTCCCATGTTAACGTCAGGTCTTCGACAGCAGGGCCTTATCACTTCTCTTCTTGCAAGGTATCCGCAGTTTCGAGGCAAGGAGGCCTTTACCTTTTGTGGGGCTTGAATCCTCCTGGCCAACATCCCTTGGAGAATAATCCATTGTTGATGTCAAGCTCCTTATTAATATATTTTGAAAGTGCATAGCTAAGGAGACTTTAGTATTACATTTGGTTCTAAATAGAGAATATCATTTTTCAAGTTCCTATGTCTATTAGTCAATTAAAGAAGGCAGTTTACCAGTTTGTTATAAGAGATATTTACTCTATAATAGTTGTCTCCATTTACAGTTGGAGAACGACGTCATCGTCATATTTCTCCTTGTTCTATGGGGGGAAGGTAAGAAAGTCTCTCATATGAAAACCTTTGCAGCACCTAGAAGGTAAGGTTTCGTTAGTTAACTCATTATAATAGTTGTACGAAGTAGGATCCCAGAGGGGTTTGATGTTGTAGCAATCTGAGGCTTTTCTTCCTTCAATGTTCAGAGATGGGCACACCTTTCTGTGGCACTTCTGGTGCATCTACCGCAAGGCTGGTATCTTTTTTTTCCAGAGCCATTATTGTTGGTACATTATTTTTGACGTGCTTGGAACATACAAATCTTTTCCATATTAGTTTTAAGATTTAATTGCAGGTTTTTGACAAAAAAGGTTTCATATCTAGTCTGTATCCTCCCTTTTTCTTTTAGGGTTTTGATTTTTGCCCCATGAGTCTTCCAGATCAGGCGATGCCACAAACATACATCCTCTCTAATGGTTAGGAGGTGTTATAAGCCAAGTAACCCTGTCATATTTAAGCAGAAAAATGTAATTCATGGATTACATCACCTCCAAACATCGTGTCTATACCAAGTAACCTACTATAAACAATAGTATGTTTAAATGCCTATATACCTAATTGCTTGTGCTTATAGTAGGATTGAAAGGTTTATCCTGACAAACTGTCAACCCATGAAAGGAAACAGCCAGAATTGACCAGAGTCCAAAACAACAAGCTCCAAAGAAAGTAGACTGTTTTGCTTCTCATCCACCTGTGCCCCTTTTCCTAAGCTAGGGAACAATCTGCAGAAGAGGGAGCGTGATAGAATGTAACGGCTGTGACTGGGTGAATGGAAACTAAAGCAATATAGTCTGGCACTATTTGATAAACTTGATTAAATAACAACGCCCCCTGGCTGGGTGGAACCCATGGGCTGTGTGGGTTGGACACAACTGCTTGGAAATTGGTTTTACCTGAAGGATCTTGTACTCAATAAACTTATCACTTATTGTTTAAAAAATTAAAAAAAAAAAACAGAGAAACGTTCAGACAATTTATGGCAAATGATCTCTGTATGGGGTGGGGGGGGGAAGGCAATATGCCTGCTATTAATCCTGTCATGCACACAAGCATCAATCTCAAAAGAAAAGAACAAAGAGGGGGATATAATGGGAACATAAAAAGGTGAGCAGCCATGAGCTCGGGATGGTCCAGGGCTTTTATTAGTTGGAAGACATTTCACTGCTCCTCAGTCTTATTGCTGGTTATAAACAATTTTAAATTGTTTCATCTTGGTTTAATTTGTGTATGTTATATGCATCTAGTAATTCAGCCATTTAAGACACTGAATATAGTTTTCATGGAATATAGGTTTCTAAACTATGTACTTATGATTTTTCTGAATTTCATTGGCATCTATTATAATATCTCCTTTTCATTTCTAATTTTATTAATTTGTATCTTTCTTTTAATTAATTTGGCTAAGGATTAATCTTGCTTATATTTCCAAAGAATCAACTTTTTGTTTCATTGGCTGTTTATACTACATTTTTGTGTCTATTCTTTAACTTTGCCTCTGATTTTGTTTATTTCTTCATTCGTCCTACTACGACTATTTTGTGTTTGGTTTGCTCTTGTTTTTTCAAAGCCTTTGGGCAGCTCATTATATTATTAATTTAATACTCAAGTTATATATATATATATATATAATATTATATATTAGATCTACATCTTCTCGGCTAGTCATCTATATCCTTTGAATTACAAGCTTTTTCCTCTTAGGACTGTTTAGTATGTTTCTTTCAATTCTAAGATATTTTTTATTTCCTTCTTGACTTGTTCAGTGACTCAGTTATCACTCAATAGTCTGTTGTTTAGTCTCTATCAGTTTATGTACTTTCTGTAATTTTTATTGGAATTTTCCAGTTTTAATACAATATAATTTGATGATATTTAGATCCCATCCCCTCTCCACACCTCCTCCACTGCCCCCACCCAATTTAATGAAGTCTCATATATAAAAAATACAGCCTACAGAGTTTGATTTGTGTCACCCAAATGCCCTTCAGTATGGGTCCTTCCACTAGACTCACAAAGATTCTCATCACTTGTAAGACACGGTTTCTTTCCTTCTCAGCAACCATCAATTGTTAAACGTTCCTTAGGTTATATTGGGATTTGTCTATGCATGTCTATGCATTTTGTCTGACTTAAGCTTGCATAGGTCTTATGTATGCTGTCACCATTGCTGTGAGTTCTGTTGAATAAATAACCAGCTGTGTGCAAGACTCAGTTTCCTTGTGGTCATCCACCGCCTTTGGCTTTTACAATTTTTCTGTCTATTCTTCCACAATGATCCTTGAGTATTGGTAGGCAGAGGTTTGAAACAGGTGTCCTGTTCAGGGGTGAGCACTCTGTGGCCTTTTGTCCTCTATACATTAGCCAGTGGTGGGGTTTTGTGTTAATCACCATCTGTTCCATATGGAAACTTCTCTGGTGAGTGTACGGAGATGCATATGGGGGAAGGAATCTAAACTTGATTAAGATCCATTACATGAAATGCACAAAAGACCAATAAAATGTTTTTAAAAGAAGCTTCTTGGGGCTGGAGAGATGGCCTAGCGGTTAAGAGCACCGACTGCTCTTGTGGCAGACCCGGGTTCGATCCCCAGCACCCACATGGCAGCTGAGAACCGTCTGTAACTCCAATTCCAGGAGAACTCCAGTTCCAGGGGAATTCGAAGCCCTCTTCTGACCTCTGCAGCATTGCACGACACGGGTGCACAAACCTGCATGCAGACAGTACATTCATACACATAAAAAATAAATAAAAATAAAAAAAATAAAAAAGAAGCTTCTTTGGTGAGGGTGAAATGTACACGCATCTGTAAATATGAGGGTACATATTTAAAATAAATTACATTAGTCTAAGGATGTGGCTACAGTAGGTTTTTCTCTAGGATCTGTGACCTCTCCAGACATTTCTGTAATTCTTTTTTTTTAATTTTTTTTAATTTTTTTTTAATTTTATTTATTTCCGTATGTGTATGAATGTTCTGTCTACATGCAGGTCTGTGCACCCGTGATGTGCAACGCCGCGGAGGTCAGAAGAGGGTGTCGGACTCCCCTGGAACTGGAGTTCTCCTGGAATTGGAGTTTCAGACGGTTCTCAGCTGCCATGTGGGTGCTGGGGATCGAACCCGGGTCCTCTGCAAGAGCGGTCGGTGCTCTTGACCACTAGGCCATCTCTCCAGCCCTCTGTAATTCTTATGCTGTTGCTATGTAGCTTTAATCTATTGTGGTCACATAAAATATAAGATGTTGTTTCAATTTTCCTATAGTTGAGACTGGTTTTGTGTCCTAATATGTAGTCAATTTTGGAGAAATTTCCATGGACTGCTCTGTAAGGAACAAAGGTTAAGATTAAAGTTTATCATTTATGGTGAATGATAGGATTTAGGGTGAGGAGTTCAGGGATAAGGTAAGAGTAAGGGTTAGGGTAGCAGAGTTAGTGTTAGGTGATAAGAGTTAGCATTAGGGATAAGTATTAGGGTTAGGGCTTTGGTTTGGGGTAATAGATGGTCAGGATTAAAATTAAGGTTAGGGTTAAGAGTTAGAATTTGGGGATTATGGGTTATGAATTATGGATTAGGGGTTAGAGTTAAGGTTTTGGGCTAGTGTTTAAATTTTAGAACTTAGAATTAGGGTTTAAGTTTAAGATTAGTGAAAGGGGTTAAGGGTTAGGATTATGAGTTTGAGGTAGAGTTAAGGACTAGAGGTTATGGATTGGGATTATGTTTAATGGTATGGTATTAAAGTTATAGGCTTGATTTAGAGTCAGAATCATCCATTGTTACAGTACTATAATAAAAATGTTCCATACCAGAAACATAGACAAACATACCTTTGCCTTTCTATGATCTAAGAGTTTATTGAATAACATTCCACAGAGTAAATTGGTTACAAAGGCACTTTCCCTGATAATCCTTCTTCCTTGGTATTCTGGCTGAGGTAAACATAGGTTCCTTTATTCCTATTTTAATTACCAGTACTTGCTCTAATATCACGCAACCTACAGTAAATATATCTGTACATGTGGTTTACAGAAATAGATCTAAAGTAGTAAAGAGATGGCAGCAGACTTCAAGAAGTTTCAGAATTAGACTAATAGAAATGTAAATAGAGTTTGTATTGATAATGCATGGAACCAAACCAACTACAGAAAAGAGATTGCTGCTATAGAGTCAGACCACTGTGAAGTCAGGGTTGCAAGTGAACACAAGGAGATGAATCAGATAAAAGAGCATGCAAGACTGGGCTCAGAGGTGGAATGGATGGACAAAAGGATGGCAGGTCCAGATAGATGAACAGGAGGATAAGCAGATAGCTGTTTAGTAGGCCAAATCAACAGCAGGGACTGTGATGTGCTGAGGCCCCAGGGACATTTTGGAACCCTCTACCTGTTAGCCCTTGATGCACACACCAAGTGTCAGAGGGCAGGATGATGGGAAGTCACTGCCATTATAGTGTAGGTGTCTATCTCTTTATGTGCTCCAAGCAATCTAGAAAGCCGCTGTTTTGCACAATAGGGAGTAACTTAGATCGGGTACAGTTTATTCTCCGCAATTACCCCAACTGTGTATCATGTAAGCCAATCCAATAAATTTCCTTTCAATATTCTGTCCATTCTTTTCTTGTAGACAATCCAGACTAGTACAGTTGTGGTACCAGAGTGCTTCTAGATAAACATAATTGTAGGGATGACTTTTTCTAGTGGACTTGGTGGTATAACTTGACATAAACCCACAGTTACTGGACTCCTGTGGTACCATGAAAAGTATTGAGACTCCCTGGTCTGAACGAGAGAGAGAGAGAGAGAGAGAGAGAGAGAGAGAGAGAGAGAGAGATCCCTGTAAGGATGAATCTGTTACTTTTATAAAGTAGTTAAGGGAAATTATCAGGCCTTGTGTCAAAGATCATTTGCATGTGGTCATACTTGAGTAGACAAGCTCACTATCTTATTAACTCCACTTGTCCTTTCTAGATGGGCCATTTGGAGTAAAGTACAAAGGCTTATTATGAGTTAGGTTCTACTTGTTTTTGTAAAAATATCACAAATCACTGGATCAGGCTCCAAGAATTAGGATCTTGTTGGATGTAAAGATTTTGCATTTTGCTGGGTGTAGTGTCACATGTCTTTAATCCTAGCACTTAGGAAGCAGAGGCAGGCATATCTTTGTGCATTCAAGGCCAGCCTGGTCTACATAGTGAGCTCCAGGACAGCTGGAACAACAGGGAGACCCTGTCTCAAAAAGACCAAAAAAAAAAAAAAAGATTTTGCATTTTGTTTTTCTCTCTTTATTTTAGATCGTTTTCCCTCTATATTACACCCAAAACACACACACACACACACACACACACCACAAACATTCACACACACACCAGATGATCAATAGGATCAAATTAATGACAAGAGATAAAGATCTCCTTTCTTCTAGAACTGCCTCTCATAGTTGAGAAGGCACAAAGGGGACTCTGGTTGGCATTGGTGATATATCAATGACCATAAGGCATAAAATGTTGAACTGAATTTTGGAAAGGGGAGAGGTTGTTATCACAGGAATTGAAGGCTAGACTATGACATCACTGGGAAGTCAAGAAGTCCTTGGTACTGGGAGAAAGGTATAAGTATAGATAATAATGGTTGGTATCCCTGACAATACCAACTGAAGCTAATGCCCTATAATCTTGAAGATACTATTTACACCAAAACATTAAGTGAACAGGGGCCAAAGACACAGTGGAATTGAAACAATAAAAAAAGGGTTGTGAGAAGAAATAAAAGAGTAACAAAAGTAATAGTGGTCAATAGTGATACCATAGGATAAATTCAGAAAGGCAGGTAGAAATATGATAATAATGATTGTGAGAATGAGAAATCCTGTGTCTAATATAAGAGCCCAGGTTAGAGGTGAGGGAGTAAATATGGAGTTATAACTCAAAGTGAGTTATGACATTGGTGCATGGCTACTCACTGAGAACTGGACATTTCTGACAGTGGATTTCACCAGGGTCTTATTAGAAGGGAAGACAGATCTCTAAGAACATCAAGGAATGAGTCATTTGAGTTTCTGGGGGTGAAACATTCTTTCTTAAAAGATGAATCCATGGTGAAAAATCTTATAATTTGACATCAGTGGAGATATAAGGACTAGATAGGCTCTGGTTCAGACAGTTTTGAGTGGCCTTTTATCCTGTGGGAGGCTTTAAGATAAAACCAAATCCCAGGTTTATATGTGGAGCTGATCCCAAAGAGTGGAGGTAGACTTGTGGCTGTATTTGTTTTAGTGCTCAGTGAGAGCCTAAAGAATGCACATTCTTCATGGCAACTAAAGGAACTTTCAACCAAATGGATCACATATTGATATTTCAATATAGGAAAGTTGAAACAACATTCTTCATTCTAACAGACCACAATGAAGTAAAACTAGCTTCCAACAGCCATAGAAACCACAAGAAGTAAACAACTCATAAAGAGTAAAAAATACTGTTGAATAATATTGAGGTCAAGGAAGAAGGAAATTAAAAATTCTTAGAACTGAATAATAAAATTAAATTAATTTACTTATTAATTCACTGAGTAATTACATTAAGACAAAACATATCAGAATCTGTGGAACACAATGAAGGCAGTCCTAAGAGGAACATTTATAGCACTAAGTGCCTACATCAAAAAAGTTGAGCAATCACAAATTAATAACTTTCTGATGCACCTTAAAGTCTTGGAAAAACAAGAACAAGCAAACCCCCAAAAAGTAGACGGGAAGAGATCATCAAAATCAACCCTTAAGTTAATGAAATAGAAACCAAAATATACAAAGAATCAATGAATGAGGAGCTTGTTCTTTGAAGTGATTAATAATAATAACAAAGCTTTAGCCAAATTAACCAAAGAAAAAGTGATAAGATTCAAGTTAATAAAATTAGAGTTGTTGAAAAGGACGTTTTCCATCACCTCTTCTTGTGCACACACCTTATGAGACTGCCTGAAAGTGCCTGACTTGGTCTCCAAGCTGCTCAAATTATATCCCCCTTATTTGGAACCATATGAGGTCCCTCCCATCAGGGCTTAGGTTTCCCTGATGACTAGCAGCAAATCAATTTCCCATCTCCTGTCCTTCAAACTAGGCACTATCCTTACGAGGCTACTGAAGTGTGCCTAACTAGCCAGGGGCTGCTTTATCCACTTAGAGATCTCCTGAGTAGTCTGACTGGAAAAATCTGATCCTTCCAATATAAAATCAAAAGAGAGAACCTGAAGCCTAGACAAACTAAATTTGCAGAACCAATCGGAAAGAATCAAGCTACATCAATATTATAAACAGAATCAAACTTCAATCCAAGAAAGGAAGGCTTGAGTTTCATACCCAAATCATAAGCAAGCAACAAAAGAAATCAACATGCCAAAACTACAATGAACAAACTAATATATACCTGCAAAACAGTGTCAGTCCTAAAGAAAACTTCTATAAGGAAAACTCCCTAGAGGTAACCCAAGGCACAGAATTTAAAAGAGCAATATTAAACAAGATTGATGAATCCTATAAATTTAAAAATTACACAAAGGGCTGGGCATGATGGTGCACACCTTTTATCCTAGCACTCAGGAGGCAGAGGCAAGCAGATCTCTTTGAGTTCAAGGACAGCCTGGTCTACAGAGTAAGTTCCAGGACAGCTAGATGTATAGGGAAACCCTGACTCAGAAAGACAAAAAATATTACACAAAAACTTAAAGAAATAAAAGAGGATAGAGATAATCTTCTGACTGATCTCACAAAGGAGTGTGAAATATTGAGGAAGACTTAGGCTGAAATGAAGAAGGAAATGGAAAATTCAATAAGCCAATTTGGAATGACAGGAGAAAGCCTCACCAACAGAATGAATGAAATGGAAAGCTGAATTTCAAGACTAGACAATAAAGTTGAAGAACTGTAGCACTAAATCAAAGAATGTGAATCATTTTTCTAAAACACAGAAATGGAATATGCAGAAAATGTGGAATATCATGAAAAGACTGGGTCCATATATCATAGGCAGAGAGGAAGGAAAAGAATACCAGATAAATGTTGTTGACCAGACCTTCAACAGGATTATAGAAGAAAATATTCCTAAATTAAGGAACTACATATCTATAGAGGTACAAGAAGCACATAGACTGCCAAATAGACAGGACCAGAAAAGAAACTATGCACAGCATATCATAGGAAAACACTAAATGTACAGAACAAAGAAAGAATGCTGAAAGCTGCAAGAGAAAAACAAGTCACATGTAAAGGAAAACCCTTTATGAAAAACTTTACAGCTGGTTTTTCAATGCAAAATATTAAAGCGAAAAGAGCGTGAACCAAATTATTCCTGATTCTAAATCACCATAGATGCCAAGCCCAAATATTTACCCACCAAAAATGTCTATTATAGTTGAATGGAAAAGAAAATCTTCCATGACAAGAACAGGCTAAAACAATTCATGTCCACCAAACCAGACCTGCAGAGAATACTCAAAGCAATACAAAGGATTGAAGAAAGGAATGACAGTACTCAAAAGGGAACAGAAAGAAAATAAATAAAAGTATAATTGTGGAAATACAAAACTGGACCAAGAACGCAAATAGAAAAGTAGCCAATAGATATCTTTCAAAAGTAACTAAATACCAATGGCCTCAACTCCCCAGTCAAAAAGACACAGGCTACTTGAAAGGACTAAGAAACTCCATCTTTTTGTTGTCTATAATAAATTCAACCCAGAATGATGGCATCTGCCTTTAATCCCAACACTCAGGAGGCAGAGCCAGGAAGATCTCTTTGACTTCAAAGCCAGACTGGTCTTCATAGCGAGTTCCAGGCCATCCAGAGCTACAAGGAGACCCTGTCTCAAAAAGAACCGCCCCCCAAAAAAAAAGTCCATCTCACCTTCAAGGACAGGTACTACCTTAAGGGTGAAAGGATGGAGAAAAAAAAACTTTCTAAGCAACTGGCACTAAATAAAAGCAGGGGTTGCAATTCTAACATCAGACTAAAATTAATAAGAGATAAAGAGTGTCACTTCACTCTGATCAAAGCAACATTTAACCCAGAAGATATTACAATCATAAACGTGCTTGCACCAAACTCTGGTGCACCCAATTTCATAAAAACAGTACTAGAGCACTATAAAACACAGATTAACCCCAACTCACTCATAGTAGGGGACTTTGATACCCCACTATTTCAAGGAGACAGGTCAGCTAACAACAAATATACAGAAAGACACCTGAATTCAATGATACCATACATCAAATGGACCTAACAGGCATCTACCAAATATTCCTCCCAAGCATAAAATAATTTTCTTCTCAGCAGCCCATGGAGGTTCTCCAAAATTGACCACATACTGGGACAGAAAACAAAACTCAACAAATACAAAAATTGAAATAATTCCATGCACTCTATCAACCACAGTGCAATGAAGCTTAAAATCAACACCAAAAGAAGCTGTAGTAACTACACAAACTCATGGAGATTAAAAAAATCACACTCCTGAATGATGAATGGGTCAAAGAAAAAATTAAAAAGACAGAGCATTCTTAGAAATTAAGATAAAGGACAGTACAACAAAACATCTGGGACCCCTAAAAGCAGTCCTAAGAGGAAAGTTTATAACTCCAAGTGCCTACATTAAAAAAATCAGGAAGAGGGGCTGGAGAGATGGCTCAGTGGTTAAGAGCACCTACTGCTCTTGCAGAGGACCTGGGTTCGATTCCCAGCTAATGGCTAAGAATTGTCTTTAACTCAAGTTCCAGGGGAATCTGATGCCCTCTTCTGACCTCCATGGCATTGCACAACATGGGTGCAACAACCTACATGTAGACAGTACACTCATACACATAAAAAATAAATAAATAAATAATTAATTAAAATATCAGGAAGAGCACAAATAAATGGCTTTACAGTACAACTCAAGATTCTAGAAAGATATGAACAAATGAAACCCAAAACCAGCAGATGAGAATAATAAAAATCAGAGCAGAAATTAATGAAATAGAAACGAAGAAAACAATACATAGAATCAATGAATCTAAAAGCTGGTTCTTTGATAAAATAAACTAGATAGATGGTTAGCCCAGTTAACCAAAAGAAAGAAAGTAAATCTAAACCAACAAAGTCAGAGATGAAAGTGGAAACATAACAACAGACACCAAAAACATGTAGAACGTAAGGGAAAACTTGAAAAGCCTATACTCTATTCAGTTTGAACCCCTAAAAGAAGTGGATGAATTTCTACATTCATAAAGACCACTAAAGCTAAACCAAGAAGAAATCAACAGCTTAAAAAGACCCATAATGAAAAGGGAAATTGAAACAGTAATACAAAACCCTCTGACTAAAAAATATCCCAGGCCTGGATAGATTCACGCAGAATTTAGCATTTAAAGCACATCTATGCCCAATACTGCTTAAGTTATTCAGAAAGATAGGAACAGAGGGAGAACTCCCAAACTATTTCTCTGAAGGCAGTATTACTCTAATATGCAAACCGGATAAAGATACAATGAAAGAAAACTATAGACCCACATCTTTAATGAGTATAGATGCAAAAATTAACAAAATAATTGTAAACTGAATACACATCAAAAAGATCATCCACCATGGTCAAGTTTGCTTTATTCCTGAGAAGAAAGGATAGCTCAATATATGTAAGTCAATAAATTAATAAATCATATAAATGGACTTAAATAAAAAGCACTTAATCATCTCAATAGATGCAGAAAAAGCTTTGACAAAATCCAACAAGCATTTCTACAGAAAGTCTTTGAGAAAACTGGACTGGAGGGAACATGCCTGAACATAATTAAAGATTATATATATATGATGTAACAACAAATCCAAGGCCAACATTATTCTAAATGGAGAGAAAAAAAATGGAAGTATTCCCATTAAAATCAAGAACCAGACAAGGCTGTTCACTATCTCCACTCCTTTTTAATATGTTCATGTTCATGATTGTAATATCTTCCCAGTCAATGGTTCCTTGATCCTAGTGAAGTGATCCTCTTATCCCTTGTATTAGTCAGGGTTCTCTAAAGAAACAGAATCCATAGAACAAATATATAGCTATATACAAATTTATTGATTTGTTCATGTGACAGAACTCAAGGAGTCCAATGATAGCTGTGCAGCACTAGAGAGGCTGAGAACCCAGGGAACTGCTCAGTCCGTAAGGCTGGATGTCTCAGTAGTCCCAATCTGGTGCTGAAGGCCCAATGGATTCCAGAAGATCTGCTGGTCTCAGTACATGCTGGGATCCGAAGAGTTGATCACAGCAGCAAGACAAACTCGCCAGTGAGAGAGAGGAAAACCACAGGGAAAAGGGGGCCGGCTCCCTCTGCCATGGCCTTTTATAGTGCCTGCCTGCAGAAGGTAACGCCCACATTTGGGGTGGGCCATCTGGCTTGAGGTAGTCCAATCCAAAGATCCTTTCTCTCTTATTTGTCCATCCCTAGTCCAGTCAAGTTGACACCCAGGATCAACCATCACATCCCTTCTGATTACTTTTAGTTTGAAGTCTATTTTTTTCAGATGTTAAAGTTGCAACCCTTGCTTGTTTCTTAGCACCATTTGCTCAGAGTATTTTTCCAGCCTTCTACCCTCAGGTATTGCCTGTCCTTAAAGGTGAGAAGAGTGTTTTGCAGACAATAAAAAGATGGATTTTGTTTCTGATTCCATTCAAATAGCATGTGTCTTTTGACTGGGGAGTTGAAGCCATTGGTATTTAAAGTTATTTTTGAAAGATATGTATTGGTTAGTATAATTCATTTTCTATTTGCATTCTTGGTTAATTTTTGTGCTTCTGCAATTATACCTTCATTTGTTTACTTCCTGTTGCCTCTTGGGTATAATCATTCCTTCTTCAATTATTTATATTGCTCTGAATATTCTCTGTAGGTCTGGTTTGGTGGACATGAATTTTGTTAGCTTGTTCGTGTCATGGAAGATTTTCTTTCCCCTTCAACTATAATGGACATTTTTGCTGGGTAAAGTATTTGGGCTTGGCATCTATGGTCATTTAGAACCAGAAATAATTTGTTCCAGGCTCTTCTGGCTTTCATGGTTTGCATTGAAAAATCAGCTGTAAGGTTTTTCTTAAAGGGTTTTCTTTTATATGTGACTTGTTGTTTTGCTCTTTCAGCTTTCAGTATTCTCTCTTTGTTTGGTACATTTAGTGTTTTCCTAGGATATGCTGTGGGGATTTTCTTTTCTGGCCCTCTGTATTTGGTGGTCTCTGTGCTTCTTGCACCTCTATAGATATGACTTTCCTTAATTTAGGGAAATGTTCTTCTATAATCTTGTTGAAGATCTGGTCAATAACAGTTACCCAGTATTATTTTCCTTCCTCTGTGTCTGTAGTGTTAGTTTATTCATGGTGTTCAACATTCCTGCATATTCCAATCTTGTTTTTTTAAGCAGAACAATTCAACTTTATCATCCAGTTTTGATATTCTATTTTTTATTTCATTCATTCTGTTGATGAAGATTTCTCCTGTCATTTCAAATTGATTTATTGAGTTTCTCACTTCTTTCTTCAGTCCAGCCTCTATTTACTTCAATATTTCTCTTTTGTGAATTCACTCATGAGTTTATCTCTACCCTCGTTTAGTTCTTTGAGGTGCATCCTTTATGTATTCTTTAAATTCAATGAATTATTTTATGTTGCTGACTGTTATTTTAAATTCTGTGTCCTGGGTTACCTCTAGGCAGATCTCATTGTAGAATTCTTCGATAGGACTGGTGAAGTTCAGTGGGGACATATTATTTTGGTTTTCACATATTTTTTTCATTGTGGTTTTGACATGTGGATTTGTTTTGTGATTCTGGTACAAAACTTAAGCCTTCCTTTCTTGGGTTGAAGTTTGATTCTGTTCGTATTATGGACATAGCTTGACTGCTTTCTCATTCTGTATGAAAAGCTGGTTGGTCTAGGTCCAGATTCTTTCTTTTGATTTATGTTGAGAGACTAGATAGATCCAGTCAGCCAACTCAGGAGCTTTCCCAGAGAGTGAAGCCACCCTGGCTAGTTAGGCACATGTCAGTAGCCTCAGATTAATAGTACCAAGGTTGAAGGAAAGGAGTTTCGAAATTGCTGTGCTTGTCCCTACTTCATCAGGGAAGCCTAAGCCTTGCAGATGGTTCCAAAGCAAGTGGATGGGCATGGGATGATTTGGGCAGCTCACCCAGAGGCCAAGTTAAGCACACTCTGGCAGTCTCAATAGGTCTTCACCAAAAACTTTTTTGGAAAAAAGTCAACCATCATGATTAATTCTTCTTCATCCAAGAGATGCAAGAAGGATAGTTCAATATATGCACATCAATAAATGTAATTCACTACATAAATAAAATCAAGAATCAAGCAACATGATAATCTCATTAGATGTAGAAAAGGTCCTTAACAAAATCCAACATCTCTTCATTAAAGTTCTGGAGAACCTAGGGATGCATGGAACATATCTCAATATAATAACTACCATATACAAAAGCCCAAAGCCTGTATCATGTGCGGCGAGTAAAACAAAGTATTTCCATTAAAATCAAGTACGAGACAAGGATGTCCACTCCCCCCCTCTCATTCAATACAGTGTTTGCAGTCTTAGCTAGAACAACAAGAAAAGGAAAAGAGATAAAAGGAATACAAACAGGAAGGAAAAATCAAACCCTCCTTATTTGCAAGAAATATGATGCTATATATAAAATACCCTAAGAACTCCATCAGAAAACTCCTGATTCTGAAAAACACATTCAGCTACATAGCAGGATGTAAAAGTAACATGAAAAATCATGGGGAGGAGTTTCAAGGGAAGGGAGATAATGGAACAATAACAGTTAAGTGGAGTGTTAGGTGATAAGGCAGGGTAGAGTATGGGGAGGGATAACTAACACTAAAGACCTTTAAAAATACCTATTAAAACCTAGTACTGGAAAGTGTCCTAAAATATATACATATATAAAAGGAGTTTAAATGGAGTTCATCTATAACGGGGGGATACCTCTTCTAGACACTATAGGCTATGGAATAAAAATGCCCACTCCCAGATATGGGGTACCTATTTTAAGTTCTTGTTCAGTGAAGTCCCATAAAATCTCCCCATCCAAATATTACAAGCTATTGCTATGGTTCTTCGTTGCCCTTCAGAACTTGATGATAAAACTGTATTGCTGAAGACAGGACGTACTTGAATCATAGAACATAGTGAAATCAAGTTGGTACCAATCTGAAGACTTCATCCCTATTGGCTGGCTTTCATAGTGTCTGAAGTTTCTACTTGCTCTACGGGGGGGGGGTGCCAGCAATCTTATCCAGGTGTGTACTTTGCAAGATCCAATGACTGGCCTTTCAAGGTATTCCCACTGATGCAGTACTGGTATAAATGCTATGAGGACAGCCAACTACTTTCTTTTTAAAAAAATATTTATGGGGCTGGAGAGATGGCTCAGTGGTTAAGAGCACCAACTGCTCTTGCAGAGAACCCAGGTTTAATTCCCAGAACCCACATGGTGCCTAAGAACCATCTTAGGCTAGGCGTGGTGCACACTCCTTTAATCCCAGCACTCGAAGTCAGAGGCAGGGGGATCTCTGTGAGTTCAAAGCAGGCCCAGCCTGGTCTACGGGGAGTTCCGGGGCAGCTGGGCTATAGGGAGACCCTGTCTCAAAAACACTCCCCAAATTTTTTATTTTATCATTTTTTTAATTTCATGTGTTAAGTATACTGCCTGCCATGTGTGAAAAAGTGTTCCCATGTTGCACAATGCCGTCACAGAGTCAGAAGAAGGCATCAGATTCCCCTGGAATGGGTGACACATTGTGGTTAGCTGCCATGTGGGTGATGGGATTTGAACCTTGGTTTTCTGTAAGAACAGCCAGTGTGTGTCCTTAACTGCTGAGCCTTCTCTCCAGCACCCCCCCCCGCAACCACTTTCTCATTTTATTTAAATCTCACTTCACAAGACAGAACTCATGCATGGTACTACTGTTCATTGGGCCCCAAACCCATGACTAGCTAGGTGAGAGGCCATAGGGGAGAAACTAATACTAACATTCTGTTCAATGGACATAGTATTAAGCTTCCCCTTAAATTCGCGTCTTTTGGTTTTTTTGTGTTTTTTTTTTTTTTTTTTTTTTTTGGTCTTTTTTTTGAGACAGGGTCTTCCCTGTAGCTCCAGCTGTCCTGGACGCACTCTGTGACCACAGGCTGGCCTTGAATACAAAGATCCACCTGCTCTTCCTCCCAAGTGCTAGTATGAAAGGTGAAATTCTTATCTTTCTAACCATTGAGTAGTGCAGTACTCAACCATCATCAGAGAAGCTTATTTTTTGCAGTAGATGGTAATTAATACAGAGAACCACAAGTAGCCAATGTGGACAGAATAAGATACCGTAAGATTCTTGGGATGTCTATATCACATCCCTGTCCTCAAGGCTCAGAAATTATCATGGAAGAAAGAGGTGGAAAGATTCTAAGATCCAGAGTCATGGACTTCTATAGCAAAGCAGCATTTGCTATATTTGTTATTCCTGACAGCGCCTTTGTACACTTAGAGTGACTGTGACTGTATACACAGGATCTGAGCAAAATCAAGCCAGCAAAAATCTCAGCATGGACAGGAAAGACCTTTATGAAGCTCACACATATCTGAGAATGTCCTGGCAATTGATCCTGTTGTGGGGGGAGATATCTTAGTAAGATTCAACTGTCAACTTGACACAGTCCACAAGCCTCAATTGGGGGATTGCCCCATCACATTAGCCTGAAGGCATGTCTGTGGGAGGGAGCATCTTCTTGATTGCTACTTCATGTAAGCGAGCCCAGCACACTGTGTGCAGTAGCAATCCTAGGTGAGTGGTTCTGGATGGTGTAGGAAGAAAGTAGCTCAAAATGAGCCAGAGAGAGACAGAGAGAAAACCAGTAAATAGTGGTCCTCCGTGGCCTCTGCTTCAGTTCCTGCCGCCAGGTTCCTGTTTGAGCTCCAGCCCTGGCTTCCATTAAAAAATAGGCTGTAACTTGTAAGTGGAAATAAACCCTTTCCTCTTCAAGTTGGTTTTAGTCAGTATTTTATCACAGCAAGAGAAAGCAAGCTTTCTTTGAGGATGCAAATCCTGAACTGTTCCCCATACTCCAGTAGATGGCGCTACACCCATGCTCAAGCAGACCACATCAAGAGAGCTCAGTGAGTAAAAAAATAAATAAACAAATAAATAAAAGAACACATTTAGTTGTATGAGAAAGAGAAAAGTGGTGAGGAGGATAAGAGAGGAATTAAAAGGGAAGTAATGGAGTCTGAGGATGGATTCGATCAACACACATTATATATGCCTGCATGAAATCCTCAAATAATAAAAATTAAATATTCATAGTAAATATTTGACATGAAGGTCAGAGATAGCCAAGATTGTTGCATTAAACATTATTCTCAACCTAAAACATCTCTCAGCATCTGCATATACAAAGTAATCACCTGAGGCCTTTGAAAAGCATAGACACAATTATTTCACTTGTTGAGTTCTATGTGATTAGCTAGACCAGGGCAGGGTCCTGTTTTTCTAAAAAAATATTTAGATATATCTAATGTGACTTTAGGGATGTGAGTCTTTGCTGAAGGGCCTGGAGAAGAGCTTCATAGTTTCCTGGATTCCTTAAAGTATTGGAAAATACCAACATAAGTATGTATTTCTGAGGTAAGGGTGTAAACTCTCATTTTGATATATTGATGTCTTTCCCTCACTCATCATACTACTTACATGGTGATAAGATCTGCTTCTTTTTTTATGTGTATGAGTGTACTCTCTGCATGTAGGTTGGTGCACCCGTGTCGTGCAATGCCACAGAGGACAGAAGTGGGAGTCGGATTCCCCTGGAACTGGAGTTAAAGACAGTTCTTACCCGCCATGTGGGTGCTGGGAATCGAACCCAGGTCCTCTGCAAGAGCAGTTGGCATTCTTAACCACTGAGCTATCTCTCCAGCCCCAAGATCTGCTTCTTAACCTAGTTCCTGCTTCTTTACGGGAAAATAAAATTTACACCTCATTTTTTAGGGGGAGTCTTTTTGAGACAGGGTTTCCCTGTAGCCCCAGCTGGCCTGAAACTCACTCTGTAGACCAGGTTTGCCTTGAACTCACAGAGATCCTCCTGGCTCTGCCTCCCGAGTGCTGGGATTAAAGGCCCACGCAAGGCTACACTTCATCTTTTTTAACTTCACACTAAATGACACCGAGGCCACAGCAGATGGAACATCATTAGCCACCATGGATCTTATATCTGGTTTTTGCCTGCAGAGTTACAATCTGCCCTTGGAAAATTACCACAGTCCTTTGGATGAATAAGGCTCCCATTAAAATTTTCCCTTATAGCCTCTGCCCAGAGCTGAAAAAGGTCATGTCCCAGCTGGGGAGTCCAAAGAACCCTCACTACTGAAATTCTTTGAAAGCAGCAAGTCAAGACATACATACTAAGCTTTTATTCTGGAAACTGTAAATGGATTTATCAAGTCAGCAGAGATCTCTGCAGGAAAGCAGGAGGAAGGACTGAGAGTTAGGGCCCAAATACAAGCCCTCTCAAATCAGCATCATGCTGGCAAAATCAAGGTGCCCTAGGCAGATCAATAGTAACTTCAAGGGGAAATACTGCTCCTCTCAAACACTGGACCCACAGGAACAAAGAGGCAGAATGAAGCAGAGGGATCCAACAGAACAACAAGGAAAGGAAATACAAGATCCCTTTTTATGCACCAGAACCACACAGAATACAGAAGTTTCAGGGACCAGGGGTTTCCACAGACAGTACCATGTGAAGCCTCCTACAGCTGGAGAAGTTCACCTGTCAACTCCTCGCAGTTGTCAGAAAGTCATTCCATAAGTATTTTTAGTTCCAGTAGACGTAGGACTACTGCTAGCAGAAGCCCTGAAACACCTGTGCTAGTTCACCACCACGATTCCCCCCACTCCTTTTCCTCAGGTAATCAGCAAACAAACCTCACCTGTTCTCTGCCTTCATCATCATCTACCTCCACCCATTCCAGTAACTAACTATAGCTAGAGACTCAAGCCCCAAGAATAACAGTCCCATCAACTCACATCTACACAGAGGAACAACCAAAGCACACTGTGAAGAGGAGACTGTAGGGTACCATCTGTGTGGAAGAACAGACCGCACTCTACAAAACCATTCATGCAACCTTTTATGATACTCATGACTTGGAAATCATACTCTCATCCTTGCAGAGTGAAGAATCAGCAATGCTTCCCACTGAGAGACTCCCCTTGCCTCTTTTGGAATCTCATGTGACTATTAAAATGCTGAGACATTAGCTTCACAGAACAATTCTTACGATAAATGGCACTGGAACAATTATGACACCTTATGTTTGCAGGAAACTTTTCATGCTTGAAGGAGATAAAGCATGATGTGCCTTACGGGTCCCAGAAGATTTTTCATAGAGGTAAGAAGTTGAGGGGAAAAAAATAAACTAGAGACTTCTCTGCTCTTTAGTAGGGACCCAGACATTTGAAGATTGCTTGAGAGCTCCTGAAACCAGTGTCCACCTAGCAAACTTCCCAAATCGTGTGTGCCTGCTGCTTAGTAGGTGCCTAGCACTTAGGAGGGAAAGTGTATCTGATTGGGAACTGACTTGGGCCTTTGCAGGAACTCCTGAATGGCAGGACTAGAGCCATCTGGTCCCTCCAATATTAAAGAAAGAACCTGAAGCCTAGACCAACCAGGTTTTCATTCCCAAAAGAAAATTAGCCAAGGCATATCAAGAATGCAAACTGAATCAGACTTTAACTCAAACAGGAAGGCTTGAGTTTAATAACAGAATCACAAATAACCAAAGGAATCTACATGCCCAAACCACAATGAAACAATAATAATGATACAAAAAACCAAATAATATGTCCCCGCAAAATGCTAACAGTCCTATAGAAGACTTCTACAATGAGAGCCCCATAGAGATAATCCAGGACACATAATTTAAAATGTTAATCCTAAATATGAACAAATAATTTAAAGAACACACACAGAAAACAAATTAAGGAACTAAAAGAACATAAGGATAAACTTCTGGTTGAATTCACAAAATGCATAAAAATACTGAAGAAAAATCAGGCTGAAATGAAATAAGAAGTGAAACATTTAGGGGCTGGAGAGATAGCCTAGCGGTTAAGAGCACCCACTGCTCTTGGAGAGGACCCAGGTTCAATCCCCAGCACCCACATGGCAGCTAAAAACCATCTTTAACTCCAGTTCCAGGGGAATCCGACACCCTCTTCTGACCTCCGAGGCATTGCATGACAGGGGTGCACCAATCTACATGCAGACAATACATTCATACACATATGAAAATTAAAAAAAATTAAAAAAAGAAGTAAAACATTTAATGAGCCAATTTGAAACAACAGGAGAAAATTTCACCAATAGAATGAATAAAATGGAAAACAGAATATCAAGACTGGAAGATAAAACTGAAGAACTGGACTGCTCAAGCAAAGACTACAAAAATTTTTAAGGACACAGAAATTCAGGAAATGTAGGACACCATGAAAAGACCAAATTTACATATCATAGGCATAGAGGAAGGAGAAGAATCTCAAAGGTAGCAACCACATCTTAAACAAGATTATAGAAGAAAATTCACCCTAAATTAAGGAAAAACATGCCAATACAAATACAAGATGCACAAAGACCACCAAACAGACAGTCCCAGAAAAGAAATTCCTATGCCATATCATAGTAAAAACACTAAACATACAGAACAAAGAGAGAACACTGAAAGCTGCAAAAGAAAGGCAACAAGTCACATGTAAAGGAAACCCCATCAGAATTACAGATGACTTTTCAATGCAAATGATGAAAGCCAAAAGAGCTTGGACCAAATTATTCCCAGTTCTAAATGACTGTAGATGCCAAGCTAGCATACTTTACCCAGCAAAAAATGTTTATAGTTGAAGGGGAAAGAAAAATCTTCCATGAGATGAATAGGCTGAAAGAATTTATATACACAATCCAGCCATTCAGAAAGTACATGAAGCAATACAAAGAGCTGGAGAAAGACACAATACCAAATGGGCAACAGAAAGAAACTAAATGAAGGTTTAAATGTAGAAACACATAGTTATACCAAAAATGAAAACAGAGATGAAAATGACAGGAACCAATACATATCTACCAAAAATAAATTACAATATCAATGGAATTATCCACAAAGTCAAAAGCCACAGGCTAGTCAGATAGATTAAGAAACNGAACTCCAGTTCCAGGGGAATCTGACACCCTCTTCTGACCTCCACGGCATTGCATGACACGGGTGCACAAACCTGCATGCAGACAGTACATTCATACATAAAAATATAAATAAATAAAAATTAAAAAAAAAAGATAACCCTTGGTATGTGGGGGCAGGTGGGCTAACCTAACTATGAGCTGTAACTCTGCTATTATCCAATAAGGCTAGAAGTTACCCAAACCCTACTAAAATTCCCCTAGACCCAAAGATAACTTGCAAGCCAAGTTATCAGGGTCGGAGCCTTTTCCCCTCCCACCCCAGCATGCTGGTTTACTTTTTCCCTGAAGTAAAGTCTTGGTTTTCCATCCTTCGGTATGTCTGGTGTGGATTCTCAGACCCTAACAGAATGACTATACCCAAGAGGCAATAGAAAGAAATTAAAATGGCCAAGCATGGTGGTGCATGCCTTTAATCCCAGCACTCTGGAGGCAGAGGCAGGTGGATTTCTGAGTTCAAAGCCAGCCTAGTCTACATAGTGAGCTTGAGCTCCAGGTTAGCTGGGACTAAAGGGAGACCCTGTCTCAAAAAGGCCAAATAAATAAATTAAATAAATAAATAAATAAATAAGCTGGGTGTGGTGGCACATGCCTTTAATCCTAGCATTTGGGAGGCAAAGGTAGGTGGATCTCTGTGAGTTCAAGGCCAGCCTGGTCTACAGAGTGAGCTCCAGGCCAGCTGGGACTAAAGGGAGACTCTGTCTCAAAAATACCAAAAAAATAAAATAATAAAATAAAATATAAGTAAAATAAATGAAGGAATAACTGTGGAAAAATAGATCAAGAATGCAAACAGAAATTAAAATGATGGGAACCAATACACATATTTCAATAATAACTTTAAATATCAATGGACTAGAGTCCCCAGCCAACAGATATGGGCTAGTTGAATGAATTAAGAAACAAAATCAATCTTTTTGTTGTCTCAAAACCAACTCACTTTCAAAGACAGGAACTACCTTAAGCTGAAAGGATGGAAAAAATATTTCAAGCAAATGGCACTAAAAAGCAAGCAGGAGTTACAATTCTAATATCTGACAAAATAGACTTCAAACTAACACTAATCAGAAGAGACAGAGAGGGTCACTTCATTATTATCAAAGGAACAATTGACCAAGAAGATATTACAATCATGAACATATATGCACCAAACTCTGGAGCACACAACTTCATAAATACAATACTACAAGACTTTAAGACACAGATTAATCCCAACTCACTAGAAGTAGGGGACTTCAATTCTGACCTGTTTCCCTTAGACAGGTTAACCAGACAAAGAATAATTAGAGATATATCTGAATTAAACAATATCATACAACAACTGTACCTAAGAGACATCTACTGAATATTCTACCCAAGCACCATAGAATATATTTGCTATTCAGCACCCCATGGGTCTTTCTCCAAAATATCACATACTGGGGCAGAAAACAAACCTCAACAAATGCAAAAAATTGAAATAATTGCATGAATTCTACTAAACAACTATATAATAATAAATAAAGTTTAAAATCAACATTTAAAGAAGTCCTGGGGTCTAGATTTGATAAAAAATATATAAATAAATAATAAATAAATAAATAAATTTTAA